>CM045729.1:20378579-20481079 GCA_024760905.1 Plotosus lineatus
TGGGGGGCTGAAACCTATCATAATCAACAATATGTGAAGACAGAGTACACCCAGAAAAGCTTACCAGACCATTTCAGGGCTTACACACACACACACACACACACTAATATATATATATATATATATATATATATATATATATATATATATATATATATATATATATATTTTTTTTTTTTTCAAATTCACATCCACCCCTAGAGGAAGTTTGGGACAACTAATTAGATTAACCCTTTGAACCCTTTGAATACCAGCAGCCGGTTGACAGGCCGCTCGATTATTGATATATATCGATATATACATCGATATATATTAGCCTCCCTGTGACCCTAATTAGCATTAAACAGTTCAGAAAATGAACAATGCATACACTGTGTTCAACATGATAAGTGCCCAGGGCGCTTAAAAAAAAAAAAACAAATAAAATAAAAAATTATATATATATATATATATATATATATATATGGAGTGGGTGGGCGCTTATTAAAATGTTTACCAGCGAAGTGGAACAGTAAGTGCTTATTACCGTAGAAGTGGAAAACATGAATAATAACATAAAAATAAGAATTTTACTGGTATTTGTGTTATTCATTTTGTGGTATCAACCAAACTACTTACATGAAAGCTGAAAATACACAGAAAACATAATTAAAAAAACAAAAAACAAATTTTCCCTCCCAGTGCTGTTCCTTTAAATATTTTCCCCCGATGTAAAATCGAGCCAATCAACATGAATGTCAACTTTAGCACATGGCACGTTTAACCAATCAACACAAAGGTCAACTTAAAGCACATGGCCAGTCTTTAAATGTATGAAGTTAATGAGCAGGAGAATCTGGTGAAAAATACTGTCATCACTTTCTGATAGGTCCATATCTGGCTCATCGCTCCATTCATTCAGAGCATCCCATAGTTTTGCTGTAACAATTGCTAATGGTTCATCTTGTTGGACATTTACCAAGAGAACACAGCAAAATATTTTCCTGTTTTTTAAACCACGGCGGAACAATCAAATGTGTTGTTACTGATGAACATTATTGACATTCCCCAGTGGCAGGAGGTCTTGAAATACCATGTAAACTCACTTTTACAGGCAGTGAACGCCTCATTTTACTGTTACAGAGACTGATCGAATAAAATTGGTAAGTTTGATCTAGCATTTTGCTCCCAGTACACATGGGTGGTTATTAGACGTAAGACCAAAAACACTGGGGGGGGGGGGGTCTTATTGGAGCAGGACGCTTATTACGTCGATTACGGTATCTATATATTCCTTATATGATTACTGTGTTGAACAGATAAAGTGCAGCTGATATGAGATCTTTCACCAAAACTGTTTTGTTCTACACTGTATTTTATCTCTGCTCCGTCTCATGGTTGGTTTGCGTCACCTACAAACTGCTGCTTTTTGTTAAAAAGGACTGTAATGTCCTGACAGTTACTTGTTATATAAAGCACTGAAAGTGAGCATGACTCAACTGTGTGTGTGTGTGTGTGTGTGTGTGTGTGTGTGTGTGTGTGTTCATTCTCTGACTAATGTGGATGTGTGCCTGCTAGATTTCACATCATTAAAGCTCACTTTTAACATATTACTTTTATACTTATGCACTGAGATTAAGGCTCTTAATAACAGGTGCACAATAACAATGCATAAGATGTAAATAAAATATAAATACACACACATACAGACGCGCACACACACTCAGATGCGCGCCTCACATAAAAATGTAAGTACAGTAGTTTTGTTGGGAGGTTTTGGGTTGTTTTTTGCTTTGTTTAGGGGTTTCTTTTTTTTCAGAATTGGCCTTGTTTTTAATTTTCACCTACTCTTCCTTAATTTCCTTATTTTTTTAATTTGATGAACAAGTGAGAGAGATTTCCTTTCGGCCTTTTCCCTTTATCAGGGGTCGCCACAGCAAATAATTTGCACGTTCGATTTGGCGTAGGTTTTTACGTCAAATGCTCTTCCTGACACAACCCTTTAGCAAGGGGCAGAAACACGCTGACGGCTTTGCAGCGACTCTTGTCGAAAGTCAGCAATGGTTCTTTTACATGAACCTCTCACCATAGACAGTGAGAGACATGGCCCGCCTTTGATAACACAGTTAGCTGCACTGGTGGGGGACAGTGACAACCGGGTGGAGAGTGGGACTCGAACCCCCAACTCTAGGATCAGCGATCCAGCACCCTATACCACTGGACCACCACTGCCCCTTTTTAATATTTAAAAAAAAAAACACGATGAACTGAAGCCGCATGAATTGAAGCGTAAAGTAGCGAGGGATCCCTGTATTCAATTGGCGGCCTGCGGGCCAGACCCTCGGGACACGTTTCACTTGCCCTTTAAGTTGTTTCGTAAACCTGTTCGCCAGCACCAGCAAGGGCTGACTCCACACACTGATGCTGCGATGTGTAATGTAGAAGGTCCTCTCCAGCGGATTGTCCATTGTGGACGACTCATCAGCCCAGAATTATCAAGGTCTTTCTGAAATTTGAATGAAATGGCAGTTGAGGTAATTGTGCATATTTTTTGATCTGCATATGCAAATCATACTTATAAATGTTTTCTCTCTGTGTTATTTCTCAAATAATTTTGTAGAATTGAAGACGTTGTGAGGTATGAGGACTGCACAGAAGGGGGTAGTGGTGGCCTGGTGGTAAAGTATTGGATTACTGATCCCAAGGTTGGGGGTCACTACTGTCCCCCCCCAGTGCAGCTAACTGGGTTATCAAAGGCCTGCCATGTCTCTCACTGTCTATGCTGAGGTTCATTAAAAGGACCATTGCTGACTTTCATCAAGAGTAGCCTCTGCTGCTAATGTTATCAAGCAGAAGATCTTCATCTTCTGCTTAATCTGGGGTCTGTTCGTGGGGGCTGCAGCCTAACATTGAGCTCCAGGTGTCGCTCTCCTCGGCCACTTCCTCCAGCTCTTCCGAAGGGACGCTGAAGTGTTCACAGACCAGTGCAGAGACATAGGTCCTCTAGCGTGTCCTGGGTCAACCCTGGGGTCTCTTCCTGATTAGATATACCTGAAAAACACTCCACCAAGGAGGCATTCGGGAGACATGCTGATCAGATGCCAGAGCCACCTCAACTGACTCCTCACAATACGGAGGTGAGGCGGTTTTACGCCGAGCTTGTACCGGATGAGAAATCTTCTCACGCTATCTCTAAGGGAGGGCCCTGCCGTCCTGCAAAGGAAGCTCATTTTAACCGCTTGTATCCGCTATACACGTATTATATACATGTATTGGGTTCTGAATGTTTGTGCTTAATGACCAAATGATAGAAGGTGGGTATTTGGAACTATCACACCTCCTGGGGACTCCAAAATCGGTGAGTATTTTGAACTGTCATTTGGTGCATAAGCAGAAATAACAGTCAGGACCTGCCCCCCCACCCCCACCCCACCCAAAGTTGGAGGGAAGCTACCCTTTTGTTAACTGGGGAGAAGCCCAACATATGGGCACCAAGACGGGTGACAACAAGGATGCCGACACCGGCTCGCCACCTCTCCCCATGAGCAACTCCAGAATAAAACCAGGTCCCGCCCCTCTTCCCTTCTTCAGATGGGTCGTTCCAGAGCCCAAGTCACTCATCAAGGTGAGTCCAACTATATTTAGTCGGTATTTCTCAGCCTTGTGCACCACATCAGGCTCCTTTGCTGCCAGAGAGGTGACATTCCATGTCCCAAACGCTAGAATCAGTAGATGAGGATCAGGCTGGCAGAACTCATGCATTCAGCTGCCACCTGGCTCACACTGCACCCGACCCCAAAAGCCACAGACCCCTGCCACACAGGTGGGAGGAACATGGGAGGAGCAGATCCATGGTCTCTTTCGGCTGGGCCCGGCCGAGCTCCACGGGAGGAAGGCCGACCACCAGGCACTCGGCTTTGAGCCTCTGCCCAAGGCTTGGCTCCAGGGGAGACCCCGGTTACCCTCATCCGTGAAAGGGAGACTGTATCCTTAAAATACTGCTCATAGAGGTCTTCGGAACCATGCTTAGTCTGGACCTTCACCTAGGACCTCTTTACCTGATAGGGTGATCCTTCCAAGGCAAAATGACCCCAACATAGCTTCCAGGATCATGAGGAGACGCAAACCACCGCACCACCATAAGGTGGCGAGTCAAGGAGGGGATTATTATTATTATTATTATTATTATTACTAATTTTATCGTGGGCAGTGGTGGCCTAGTGGTATAGGGTGCTGGATCACTGATCCAAAGGTTGAGGGTTTGAGTCCCAGTGTCCACAAGGTTGTCACTGTCCCATCACTGCAGTTAACTGGGTTATCGAAGGCGGGCCATGTCTCTCACTGTCTATGGTGAGAGGCTCATGTAAAAGAACCATCGCTGACTTTCGTAGAGTAGCTGCAAAGCCGTCAGCGTGTTTCCACCCTGCGATGGCCTGGCGAGCTGTCCAGGGTGTTCTTTGCCCTCGCCCAGAGTCGGCTGGGATGGGCGCCAGCCTCCCCCACAACCCTAATTAGGATTAAGCGGTTACAGAAAATGAACTGAAGTTTTATCGTTATTGACTTTTGCTCAGTTGCATTATTTTATGATTATTCTTTTCAGACACTGCTTCTTGTCTTCAGTTTTTCTTGTGTGCGTGAATTAAACATTATCCATTCTCATACTCTCTTCCGTACCAGTTTATTCCGATCGATTCTTTTAATAGATTCCTGTAAATCTTCTGTAGTGCACCTTTAACTATAAACGGAGACGGTCGTATACAACAGCACAATGTGACATTGATTAATAAGCTGCTGCGGTATAAATGGAATTCCATTTTGCATTCACGGCGTTTTGCAGACGCTCTTATCCAGAGCGACCTTTTCCTTTATCTCATTTCTACAATGGAGCAGTTGTGGGTTAACAGCGTCCTACTGGTAGTTACTGTGGCATGATCCACCAACCTTCTGATCAATAACCTGGAGCCTTGTCTACTGAGCTACCATTGTCCCGGGAATAAAGTACTCACGACATGAAGTCGGCCACGTCACACTCCTCACTAATTATTTTATTTTATAATAACATCACAAGTGTTAGTTCTTATATGCAATCTGCAAAAGCATAATTTAGTTATTGGGCAGAAATTTCTGACACCTGATCACTTGAGTGTTCTGCTGCGGATGCTCTAATATAAGTGTGTGTGTGTGTGTGTGTGTGTGTGTGTGTGTGTGTGTGTGTGCGCGCTAACCAAATCATTGTGTAATGAGGCAGATGGTGAAAGACTCCTCGCCCATGTCTCTCTCAGCTAACAGGAGGCCGTCTGCAGGATCTCGCAGGTACTGGTGCATCCTCCATACACACTCAGTTTCTGTTTTGGTTATTGTTTTGTTTTTGTTTTTTTAATGTGTGATCATTTTCCAGAAATACTTTTAGTCAACGTTCAATGCAGCCGTGAGGGGGGGGCACAAACCAGTGTCTCTCCCTCACGCCGGTCCCAAGCCCGGATAAATGCAGAGGGTTGCGTCAGGAAGGGCATCCGGCGTAAAACAAATGCCAAATAAACTATGCGAATCACAAGAAAGAATGACATACCGGATCGGTCGAGGCCCGGGTTAACAACGACCGCCATCAGTGCCGTCAACCAACAGGGTGCTGATGGAAATTGGACTACTGTTGGTCGAAGACGTCGAAGAAGGAGAGGCGGGAGGCGTGTCCGTTGCCAGAGAGAGAAGAGGAAAGGCATGAGTCTAGGACTGAAAGTAGGGACTTTGAATATTGGAACTATGACAGGAAAAGGTAGAGAGCTGGCTGACATGATGCAGAGGAGGAAGGTGGACATACTGTGTGTTCAGGAGACCAGGTGGAAAGGTCGCAAGGCTAGAAGCATAGGAGCAGGGTTTAAGCTGTTTTATCACGGTGTGGATGGGAAGAGAAATGGAGTCGGAGTCATCTTGAAGGAGGAGTTTGCCAGGAATGTTCTAGAAGTGAAAAGAGTGTCAGACAGAGTAATGAGTCTCAAGTTAGAAATTAAAGGTGTGATGGTCAATGTTGTTAGTGCTTATGCCCCACAGACAGGATGTGAGCGAGAAGAGAAGGAGAGATTCTGGAGGGAGTTAGATGAAGTGATGCAGAGTACCCCCAGAGGTGAAAGAGTGGTCATTGGGGCAGACTTCAATGGACATGTTGGTGCAGGAAACAGAGGGGACGAGGAAGTGATGGGTAGGTTTGGTATCCAGGACAGGAACGCATGAAGGACAGATGTTGGTAGATTTTGCAAAAAGGATGGAAATGGCTGTGGTGAATACTTTCTTCCAGAAGAGAGAGGAGCATAGGGTGACTTATAAAAGTGGAGGTAGGAGCACACAGGTAGACTACATCTTGTGCAGGCGATGTAATTTAAAGGAAGTCAGTGACTGCAAAGTAGTAGCGGGTGAGAGTGTTGCCAAACAGCATAGGATGGTGGTGTGCAGGATGATGCTTATGGTGAGGAAGGTGAAGAAGGCAAAGGCAGAGCAGAAGACAAAGTGGTGGAAGTTGAAAAAGGAAGAGTGTCGGGTTGTCTTCAAGGAGGAGTTGAAACAGGCTTTGGGTGGTCAGGAAGTGCTTCCAGATGACTGGACAACTACAGCGAATGTGATCAGGGAGACAGGTAGGAGAATACTTGGTGTGTCATCTGGAAGGAAAGTAGATAAGGAGACTTGGTGGTGGAATGAGGAAGTGCAGGAGTGTGTACAAAGGAAGAGATTAGCTAAGAAGAAGTGGGACATTGACAAAACCGAAGAGAGTAAACAGGAGTACAGGGAGACACAGCGTAAGGCAAAGGTAGCAGTGTCAAAGGCCAAACAGAGCGCGTTTGATGAGTTGTATGCTCGGCTGGAAAGTAAGGAGGAGAAAATGAATTATACAGGTTGGCACAGCAGAGAAATAGAGATGGGAAGGACGTGCAGCAAGTTAGATTGATAAAGGA
Source organism: Plotosus lineatus (assembly GCA_024760905.1). Taxonomy (NCBI): domain Eukaryota; kingdom Metazoa; phylum Chordata; class Actinopteri; order Siluriformes; family Plotosidae; genus Plotosus; species Plotosus lineatus. The sequence goes on from CM045729.1 coordinate 20,385,503, forward strand.
CAGAGAGGGAAATGTATTGACTGATGACAGAAGTGTGCTGGGAAGATGGAAAGAGTACTTTGAAGAGCTGATGAATGAGGAAAATGAGAGAGAGAAAAGAGTAGAAGAGGTGACTGTTGAGGACCAGGAAGTAGCAAAGATTAGTAAGGGTGAAGTGAGGAGGGCATTGAAGAGGATGAAGAATGGAAAGGCAGTTGGTCCTGATGACATACCGGTGGAGGTATGGAAGTGTCTAGGAGAGGTAGCAGTAGATTTTCTGACAAGAACATTTAACAAGGTCTTAGAGAGTGAGAGGATGCCAGAGGAATGGAGGAGAAGTGTGCTGGTGCCCATTTTTAAGAACAAGGGAGACGTGCAGAGTTGTGGCAACTACAGAGGGATAAAGTTGATGAGCCATACGATGAAGTTATGGGAAAGAATAGTGGAAGCTAGACTAAGGGCAGAAGTCAGCATTTGTGAACAACAGTTTGGTTTCATGCCCAGAAAGAGCACCACAGATGCAGTGTTTGCCTTGAGGATGTTAATGGAGAAGTACAGAGAAGGTCAGACGGAGCTGCATTGTGCCTTTGTGGATCTGGAGAAAGCATATGACAGGGTGCCGAGAGAAGAACTGTGGTATTGCATGAGGAAGTCTGGAGTGGCAGAGAAGTATGTTAGAGTGGTGCAGGACATGTATGAGAGATGTAAGACAGTGGTAAGGTGTGCTGTCGGTGTGACAGAAGAGTTCAAGGTGGAGGTGGGACTGCATCAAGGGTCAGCTCTCAGCCCCTTCTTGTTCGCTATGGTGATGGACAGGCTGACAGACGAGGTTAGACAAGATTCCCCATGGACTATGATGTTTGCAGATGACATTGTAATCTGTAGTGAGAGCAGAGAACAAGTGCAGGAAAATCTAGAGAGGTGGAGGTATGCCCTGGAAAGGAGGGAATGAAGATTAGCCTCAGTAAGACAGAATACATGTGCATGAATGCCAAGGACCAAAGAGGAACGGTGAGATTACAGGGAGCAGAGATAAGAAAGGTGGAGGATTTTAAGTACTTAGGCTCAACAATCCAGAGCAATGGAGAGTGTGGAAAAGAGGTGAAGAAGCGTGTGCAGGCAGGCTGGAATGGGTGGAGAAATGTGTCCGGTGTGATGTGTGATAGGAGGGTATCGGCAAGAATGAAAGGAAAAGTGCACAAAGGGGTGTTGAGGCCAACGATGCTGTATGGGTTAGAAACAGTGGCCCTGGGGAAAAGACAGGAGGCAGAGCTGGAGGTAGCAGAGATGAAAATGTTGAGGTTCTCTTTGGGAGTAACGAGGATGGATAGGATTAGGAATGAGCACGTCAGAGGGACAGCACATGTAAGACGTTTTGGAGACAAAGTCAGACAGGCTAGATTGAGATGGTTTGGACATGTACAGAGGAGGGATAGTGAGTATATTGGTAATAGGATGCTGAGGCTGGAACTACCAGGCAAAAGGCCTAGAGGAAGACCAAAGAGACGATTCATGGATGTGGTAAAGGAGGACATGAAGGTCGTTGGTGTAAGAGAAGAAGATGCAAAGGATAGGGTGAGATGGAAGCAGATGATTCGCTGTGGCGACCCCTGAAGGGAAAAGCCGAAAGGAAAAGAAGAAGACTTTTAGTCAACGTTCAAAATTTTGTACATCATTGATCTACATGAAGATGACGTTTCCTCTTTTCTAAAATTAGACTCAGCTGTGACGTTATGAAATTAATGGGGGGCGGCGGCGGGGGCGGGGCGTCAGTGCAAAAGTTTGCACACCCTTGTTTTATATGAAGACGACTTTTCCTCTTTATTTTGTTATTTAAATTTTGCAGCTGTGATGTTTGGACATTATTAGTGGGAAGGGGAGGGAGAGCTGCGCACATGTTTGTGTCTCCCTGTCAAAATGTGTGTCTTTTAACGTGTCTTTTCTAGTTACCAGATGAGGAGGAAGGAAGAAAATCTGTTTATATACTTTGACTATATTTGTTGAAAAATGGATCCACATTTCTTTTGGAGTCGTACGTCTTTGTGGATAAATGATAAAATACAGAATCTGTAGTTTTTCTACAGGAAAAACTGGGGGAGAGAACTTTTGTATGCAGCTGTATACCAAAAACAATCTATAAAAAAAAACAGAGCTCAGTTGGCGTTCCCACTAATTTCGATTAATCAGCATTTAAAAGATTACACAGCAAAGTGTGTGTGTGTGTGTGTGTGTGTGTGTGTGTGTGTGTGTGTGTGTGTGTGTTATAGACGGCCTGCTGGTACAGCCATAAGCCGACAGCCTCATACTCACACCGATTCCTCCATCAACAGCACTTGCTCAGCACCATCCTGCAAAGGCATAGAAGTCAATAGCAAACCACGATCACACCCGGCTACACCTCGGTAAGACACACACACACACACACACACACACACACACACACACATGCACGCACACAAGCGCACACACACATGCGCGCACACACACACACATGCGCGCACACACACATGCGCACGCACACACACATGCGCACACACACACACACACACACGCGCGCACACATGCGCACACACACATGCGCGCACACACACACACATGCGCACACACACATGCGCGCACACACACACACGCGCACACATGCGCACACACACATGCGCGCACACACACACACACATACACACACACATGCACATGCACACACACACGCACACACACACACACACACACACACACACACTAAGATAGGGACAGAGACAGAGACTGTCTTACACTGTGGTATAACAAATGTCCTCTGCTTGGGTTTTGCTCCAGTTCTTGAACATGTGTGGCCCAAAAATAGACCTGATGTGCGAGATCTACTTTGTGTCTTGGCAAAATTAGTTCAGAGAGGCCCCGGTATGAGAAAACGAAACCTCATAACACTGCGACGCGATAAAAGTCCATCATGTGGAATCGAGGCCTTTTAAAAGATCACCTGAAATACTTTGAATGCAAATAGAGCAAATTATAATTTTCATTTATTCACACTCTCACTCAATTTGCTGAACTGATTTATCCAGTTAAGCTCGTGGGGAGGCTGGAGCCTATCTCGGCTGACACTGGGCAAAGGTGCACCCTGTACAGCTCACAGGGCCAACACACACACACACACACACACACACACACACACACACACACACATTCATACTCACATTCACACTCACAACTAGAGGCAATTTGGAACAGCCAGTTGGCCAGCCAGAGGAAACCCATATGAGCGTACAATGGGAGAAAACCCCACACAGAAACACCATTGCAGAGTCTATGAACTGGCGAGCTGATCAGGGTGTGCATCGCCTTTGCCTGGAATTGGCTAGGATGGCCTAAAATGACTTGAGATGAGATCATAAGCGGATAAAAGAATAAATAAATAAAACACTTTTAAGAAGAGAACAGATAAGCGTTTTTGTTATTGGGAAGTTTTTGGAAGGAGCCTCCAGTGTCAGCACTTTATTTCAGTTCTGGTTTCTTTATCTTATTGTTATCCATCACATATCAGCAAACCATAGGCGCGCGTGTGTGTGTGTGTGTGTGTGTGTGAGGGGGTGGGGCGGCTTGGTCCCACCACTTTAAACTCTAAGGGGCCAATAGCCTGTTTGGCCCTCCCAGTTATACAGTTCAATACAAAATTAGTAGAGGCTTTGACAGCTCACAACTAGTAGCAGATACTAATTGAGTAGTACTGTATGTTATTACCTGATCGAGTAGCATTTACTTTCAGTGATTCTGATGCAACTGCAAGTGTCGATTTATAGCATAGACCTTTCTAATATTACTACACTACAGTGGTACCTCACCTTATGAAATTAATCTGTTCCAGAGCCTTTTTCTTAACCTGGATTTCTCATAAAATTGAACTGCATTTTACATGTAAAACATGTGATTCGTTCCAAGGCCCCCAATACTACCCCCTAAACCCTTTAAAAATTATAAAAGTATACCTTTTAAGACCTATTTCTGCTTCAATATCGTACCGATGGTAGACGGGTTTGGCCATATTCCTTTGCGATATTACTCAACCGCATGCCATGAGCCCGCTTCTTTTCACTCGCACTGCAAATCACAGGCGCGCGCGTGCGTGCATTGACCATGTCTTCTAGCAGAGTTATAATCTTACAAATGTTTATGGAAAGTTAAAAGCCTGAGTCATAAAATAAAGCAATGACCACACTCAAAAAAAACTCATGAAACAACAGCAACTCTGTCCTTGAAAAGAAAAGCATTATGGGAGATGCAGCTCCATAATAGCCAATGAGAGGGAGCTGCGTCATCCCTCCTAGCCAATGGGAGGCCAGTTGGACGGGATGTTGGGAGATAGCCAGTGGGAGGGAGCTGCGTCATCCCTCCTAGCCAATGGGAGGCCAGCGGGGCGGGATGTTGGGAGATAGCCAATGGGAGGGAGCTGCGTCATCCCTCCTAGCCAATGGGAGGCCAGCGGGGCGGGATGTTGGAAGATAGTCAATGGGAGGGCAGCTTGTGCATTGTTTGAATGTTTGAATGCCGCGTTTCGTAAGGAGATCTTGTTTCGTCTACAGAGACAAAAAAATTTGGAAAATGTTTTTCGTAACCTGGATTTTTCATTTGCTGGGACTATCGTAAGGTGAGGTACCACTGTACATGGTTCTGGATTGGGTAAAGATTGGAATTCTATGAGGAGGTTAAATACCTATCTATGCAGCACCATGAAAAGAAAAAAGAATGAACAATACACTTGTTTGCCACGTCAGCAAGAAACAACTTGACAGTATTTGTATGGATGATATACGTAGTAAAGGATTTTGTATCAAGAGACGACAGGCGAGTCAGCTACTTTGGCAAATAAACATTTGTCTTTAAATAAACAGTTAAATATGAAAATATGTATTATACAATATAATGTGTTTAAATACAGGGATTCATTCACAAACTTTTGTTATAGAATTACTGTTGATGCTTATACACGTACATATACATACGTATATTATATGCAGACACCAGTCTCGATATATATACTTCCAGCCTTATATTTTTTTATATAACTTCAAATGTTAAATTTAATGAGTTTGTTAATTTACAGTTCTGAAACTATAGGCTTAAGGGAAGTTTGTGATTTGCAGTGACAAAAGCATGTCATAGTTTAGAGTAACATTAATAATAAATGTTGTTGAAAATGAAACATTTACACGTTTACATATTTTGTAACATTAACATAATAAAATAACTTGTTTATTGGCCTACTAGCAACATGCTTAAAGAATTACATAATAATATTTAATTTTCAATGTTCCAGACTGTTACTTTATATTTTAATTTTTTCTCAAAAGTGAAGCTTGATTTGAATTCCAAATATATTCTTGTGATGATATGCATACATGATCCATCTACAAAACATTATTGGTGATTTATATACAGAAATTGCACCGAAATGCACATCTGGGCTTTAAAAACTCAAAATTTGTTGGCCTGCCCTCTCAGCCTTCAGCTGAGGTTGTGTTATCCATGCATGTTGCTTTGCCTTGGACCCGCCCCACTTTTCAATTGCTTCCTACGCCTATGCAGCAAACACACACGTACGCAATCCCACCGCACATCGTACACACTGCAGTAAAGAGCTCCGGCTCAACTTGTTCTTCGCTGAACTTATTTCCTCACTGATTCTCTCTTTTCTCGGCCCAGACGGCAGGCGAAGTACGGAGGCTGTAGTGAGAATCACGGGATCCGGCCTCCTGCTCCCGAGCAGTATCTCACCCCGCTACAGCAGAAGGAAGTGTGTATCCGTCACTTGCGCGCCCGGCTGAAGGAGAATGTGGAGAGATTGCAGGACAGGTCAGTAGCAAAACAAATCTGTTTCCTGTCCTGCTGCCCTGTCAGTCTGTTGAGCATCTGCTAGGGTTCACCTTCACACGAAGATGTGAGGAAAAAATAATACTTTCTGTAGCCGAGAAATTGGGTTCGGTTTTATTGGATTGGTTGAGACTTTATTAATCCCAAATACATATTATATAGATACAGGAATCTCGCACTACTTTGCGCTTCAATTCATGTGGCTTCAGTGCATCGTTTTTTTTAAATATTCATCGAATTAAAAAATAAGGAAAGTAAGGAAGAAAAGGGGAGTAAGGAAAATGTCACAATTATGCAAAAAAAACAATTATGCAAAAAAAAAAAAAAAAAAAAAAACCCAAACAAACAAAAACAAAAAACAACCCAAAACCCCCCAACAAAACTACTTACATTTTTATGTGAGGTGCGCATCTGTGTATGTTTATATTTTATTTACATCTTATGCATTATTTTTGAATGTTTAATTGTTATTATAAGCATTTATAGTGTTGAATATGTATTTATTGATATTATATACACATATACATGTGCATATACATCAGTCAGGGGGGTCAATTCTACTTCACGGAATTTGGCAGTCGCGGAGGGATCTCGGTCCCAATTAACCACAGAAGTGAGGGATCCCTGTATATAAATGTATGCATGCGTGTGTGTGTGTGTGTGTGTGTGTGTACATCCAACTGTTGGTCAGTAAATATTATTCATTCATCAAACTGTTTAAACCTATTGGTGTCATAGGGACAGCATCTCAGCCAACCATGAGCAAGGGCAGGATACAGTCTGGACAGCTCAGCAGTCCATCACAGAGCCAACACATACACACACACACACACACACACAAACGGAAAACCATTCGCACTCACACGTGCATGCCTCTGGACTGTGGGAGAAAACTGGAGTACCCTGAGGAAGCCCATGTAAACATGAGGAGAGCATGCGTACTCTACACTGAAGCGCCCTTGCCGAGCCTGAACCTTGAACCCGGGTCCTTCTTGCTGTGAAGAGCATGTACAAGGCACTAACACCCCCCCCGGTGAATATTCATTCATTTTCTAAGCCGCTTAATCCTAATCAGAATTGTCGGGAGGCTGGTGCCCATCTCAGCCGACTCTGAGTCAGGGCAGGGTACACCCTGAACAGCTCATCAGGCTATCGCAGGTCCGACCCTTGTACTCACACAACCATTCACACTCAAACCAGGAGGCAATTTTGAACAGCCAGGTCTCCCCTGTGCATGTTTTTTTTGGACTGTGGGAGGAAACGAGATTACGCGGAGGAAAGCCATGCAAGCGCGGGAAGAAAATGCAAACGCCACACAGAAACGCCCGAGCTGGGAATCAAACCCAGGCCTTCGTGCTGTGAGGCGGACCTGCTAACCACAACGCCACCGTGCCTCCTTCCAGTGAATATTATGATAAACAATAAAAATGAATGGTCGTTAAACTTGGAGAGGAAGTTCAGGGGAAAGCAGTGCAGAGAGACAGGATGTACGCGGAGAACAGAAATGTACTTCAATATAAATAAAGGTAAGAATCTCTAACAAAGACAAACAAAGTAACCATAACGGCGCAGAAAAACAGGAAGAGCGACTAGCATGCCAGACGAGTTTTCAAACAAAAGATATAAAGAAATCACACGGAGTCCTGGAGCAGCATCCTGTATAACTAGTGATTATTTCATCTTATTTTCTTCCTGCCCTGTGTAATGTCATGGCGGCTTTTACGTGCTGGGGGTTGCAGTCCTGTGCCACGAATTCAGAAGTGCTGACTCGTGCCACGAGAACACGGCGCGCCAGCGAGAGGACATGGAGGCGGATATGACACGGCGCAGAGACAGTCATCCTGGTTTCGACTGTATATATATATATATATATATATATATATATAAACTGCTCAGTTCTGTTATTATCACCTCAGAGTTTCCTCCCTGATGATTCAGGGCATTGTGCGGTGTGTCTGGACCAACAGGCATTGGGAGGCTTCTATAAACACAGCATCCCCCAGTGTTTCATTCCTATTCCACCTCAGCAGTTCATCAGAAACTCAGCCATTCATTTTCTGAGCCATGTATTCTTAATTAGAGTTGTGGGAAGGGAGGCAACTTTGGAGTACACCCTGAACCACTTTCCAGGCCATCACAGGACCAACACACCTACAACCATACACACTCACACTCTAACTGCAATTTGGAACAGCCAATCAACGTGCCCGGAGGAAACCCATGCAAGCACAGGGAGACCATGCAAATTCATTCATCCATTCATTTTCAGAACCACTTAATCCTAATGAGGGCTGCGGGGAGGCTGATGCCCATGTCAACCCACTCTGGGCGAGGGCACAGTACACCCTGGACAGCTCGCCAGGTGGAAACACGCTGACGGCTTTGCAGCCTACTGTTGATGAAAGTCAGCAATGGTTCTTTTACATGAACCTCACACCATAGAGCAGGGGTCTCCAATCTTCTCCATAGAGGGCCGGTGTGGGTGCAGGTTTTCACTTCAACCAAACATTAGTCACACCTTCCACCTGTTTCAATCTCCAGTCATCAAAAGAAAGAAAAGAAAAAAAAAAAAAAAAAAAACCTAGATTCCACCTCCATGTTTCAACTCTGGAGTGGAGCCATCTTGGTGAGATCACCTTGCTTTAAATCTTCAAGTCAGGTGATCTCACCAAGATGGCTCCACTTCAGAATTGAAACAGTAATGTCCAATCTCATTTTTGTTTACTTTTCTTTTGATGATCAGTGATTGGTGGAAACAGGTGGAAGGTGTAGCTACTGTCTGGTTGAAGTGAAAACCTGCACCCACACCGGCCCTCTGTGGAGAAGATTGGAGACCCCGGCCATAGACAGTGAGAGACATGGCCAGCCTTTGATAACCCAGTTAGCTGCACTGTGGTGGGCATTGACAACCTGTTGAGAATGGGGCTTGAACCCACAACCTTGGGATCAGTGATCCAGCACCTTACCCCCAGGCCACCACTGACTGACCACGTAAATTCCTTGTAGAAATTCCCAGTGCATGAAGTTTGCATTCTCCGAGCCTGGAAATCAAACCTAGTGTTTTCTTTCATCAACAGCAGCCAGTCTTTTATTTATTTTTTTGCTTGAAATAACATTGAAGTTTAATTTGTTCATCAGTGTGTTTATTATTGGAGAACAACTGCAAAAACATGTTAAAATATTGATCAGTTATTCCACAAAAACTTGATTTGGATATGTGATAAGCATTTTTATTTTATTTACATCCCCCACATTAACCGCCATGAAACGCTACACCGTTTTGACTTAATGGAAGAGCCAGTTAGCATAGCATGGCGTTTCAATGTATTTTCAGTTGCTCACACCATTTACGACGGCCTCACCCCGGTCACCAGACGCAGATGTCGAGGCCTGGAGGAATTGCAGAGAGGTCGTCTTTTCTTAATATCAAACAGTCTTCCTCAGTCATTTGCTGAACCATTTAATCCTCTATTAGGTTTTCAGGGGGCTGGAGCCAATCTCGGCCAACACTGGCCGAAAGCAGGGTATACCCTGAACAGCTCTCAAGGCCATCGCAGGGCCAATATACACACAGAACCTTTCTCACACACACCTATGGTCAATGTCTTTGGGCTGTTTGAGGAAACCCGAGTACCCAGAAGAAACCCATGCAAGCACAGGGAGAACATGCAAACTCCACACAGAAATGTCCCCACCAAGCTCAGGACTCATACGCAGGACATTCTTGCTGTGTGGGGTGGACGTACTGTTGACCACGCCATTGTGCTGCCCATCAAATATTTTAATTCCAAATTATTTTATTACTTTGAATTCAGAGTCTGGCTAATGTTAGCATTTAGATTTAGTCCGATGTTTTCTTTTCTGTTGCTAATAATGGTATATGAGGTGATATCCTAGTAGTAGATTAGCCAATCAGGGGAGGAATAGATTAAAAACTGGTATTTCATAAATAACCACAAATCCGGCAGATGTCTCATCCTGAAGACTTTCCCAGAGTGGAAAATGTAAATAAGTTAAAAAAAATAGCTTTAGTGCAATGTTACACTTACTTACACTAAATAGGTCATTATCATGAAATAATACGCGACAGCGTGATCAGGAATTACTCTGAAGGGGTCATGATGACCTCACAACTCACACAACTACTTCATAAAGAAACTGGTATTTTTGACTCAAAATGTCAACTTAACCTTTTATTTTATTGTTAATATTAACTACAAATACTAATATTCAATAATAATGTGTAATACAGAAATAACCTACAACCAGATCCTATCTGGCACCACGGTCGCATAGGAGTGAGTATGTCTTCCTGAAGGTCCTGGGTTTGAGTCCCGGGCTCTGCAGGGACGTTTGTTCTTCCCGTGCTTGGGTTTCCTCCCACAGTCCAAACACATGAACATTTGGCGAACTTCTTTTCCTTTCAGCTGTTCCCTTTAGGGGTCGCCACAGTGAATAATCTGCCTCCATCTCACCCTGTCTGTCTGTCTGTCTGTCTTTCGGCTTTTTCCCTTTTTTACTCGGAGTCTCCACAGTGAATCATCTGATTCGTACGTTTGATTTGGCAGAGGTTTTTACGTCGGATGCCCTTCCTGTCACAACCCTTTTTAGCAAGGGACAGAAACACGCTGACGACTTTGCAGCTACTCTTTACGAAAGTCAGCAATGGTTCTTTTACATGAACCTCTCACCATAGACAGTGAGAGACATGGCCCGCCTTTGATAACACAGTTAGCCGCACTGGGGGGGGGACAGTGACAACCTTGGGGGTTCGAGTTCCACTCTCTACAACTTTTGGATCAGCGATCCAGCGCCCTATACCACTAGACCACCACTGCCCCCTGCCTCCATCTCACCCTATCCTCTGTATCTTCTTCTCCTACACCAACTGCCTTCATGTCCTCCTTCACCACATCCATAAATCTCCTCTTTGGAACATTAGGCTAACTGACGGTTCTGAATTGCCCCCAAGTGTGGGTGTGCCCCACCTTCGCTCAATGTTGGCTGAGATAGACTCCAGCCTCTCCGTGACCCATGTAGGAGGATTGTGTTTTGTTTTTTTTTGAAAATGAGTGAGTGAAAGGGAATGCTGTGGTTGACCAATCAGAATCAAGTATTCAAATAACACATGAAACTAAAGATTTTAGAATGAGTGCATGAATGTAAAATCCACAACTACCTCCTGAGCTACTCTTATCGAAAACTACTCAACATCTTTGAGCCTTTAGATTCGACCGTTTAACTGCAGTGTGGGATATAAATCAAATTCCGAGTTGATATCGACACTGAACTAATGACTCCGTTTTTAACGTGTTCACAAACACCTTCTTGGTTTTATAATTTCTTTGCACATTACTGCAGGGACTCTGAGATCGGGGAGTTGCGCATGCAGTTGACACGCATGCAGGAAGACTGGATCGAGGAGGAGTGTCATCGCATCGAGGCCCAGCTGGCTCTGAAAGAAGCTCGAAAAGAGATCCGGCAGCTCCAGCAGGCTGTGGAAGCCGTCCGGTCAAACGTGGGCCACCATGACTCGGATCTGCAGGAATGTAAGCCAGATGGAGCGAGTGGAGTCAGACTGGAATCACGTCCTGGAACCTCGAGGTCATGTGGCTGCTCTCCGGCTCACACCATCGGCCGTAGTGCCACTTTTTCTAGGCTGAGTAGCGAAAAATTGCCTGGCGTCGACCGTAATGGGAATGTTACCTCTGAGCACCGCGTTCACCCCATTCCCGCCAACCGAGGAGCAGCGACTTTACCAAGAGGTGATGGGCGTCCTCGTGTCATCCTGGAGGCTGGCCTTCTATCTGAACAGGCCACACCCACAATGATGTGCTCCACCCTTTCACACTCCTCCGCCTGTGAGAAACTGTGTAGTGGGGAGACGGCTGTTCCCGGAGCCCGACCCTGCCATATGATCAACAACAACTGTAGCTGTGCACTACATGCCTGCCTTCCTCATCACCATCTTTTTTTGCATCTTCCTCAGCAGGAAGCTCCACCTCCCCCACCTCCTACTCCACCAGCAGCCTCATATAGTGCATCCGAGGCAAGCGATAAGCCCGGATTCAGATCGCAAGCCTGCAGTCCAACCATCACCTGGGTCTCACCAGAGGAGGAGGAGGAGGAGGAGGGTGAAGAACTGAGCGTCATTACTCTTGGTGAACCGCAAACAATTTCAATGTCTTCCTCCTCCTTATTGTCAACACAAAAATCTTACCTCGCTGAACCTTTCCCGCCAGACAACCTCATTCTGTCCTCAAAAACAGCTTCACAAGCAATGGTGGCTATGCCACGAATCCAGCAACCTAGTCTTCGGTCGAATCTATCCCCGGAGCAGCCACCACAAATCAACGAGGAAGTTGGAGCTGTTGAAGCGATTGAGGAAGAGGAAGGACAAGAACAGGATCCTCCCAGATGCCACTGGAGTCGCTACTTCCTTGTTGATTTGCTAGCTGTGGCGGTCCCGATAGCACCAACTTTGGCGTGGCTTTGTCGAGGAGGGCAGAGTGACATCGTGCCAGCGTACCACATGGGCTCCCTGCTGCGTGGCTGTTGCGCCGTGGCACTTCATTCTCTCAGACGAGCTGGCAGCACTCGTGGCAGAGGGCCGACTGGGACAGAAGAGGCAACAGCAATCTAACTATCTGCACTAGCCTGGTGTGTTTCTTTTTTTCACGTTATGTGTTCCATTCCGTTTAATAGACATTCTAATTATGAAAGTTTAGGCTTCAGCAACTGATTTTATCCATGACGAGAAAGACACAACTACAATCTGAATTTCAAAGTTGTCCGAGACACATGAAGCCAACCAACCACAACTAGAAGCTTAACACACTCGGAGGAAAGCACTATCCACCCTCTTCTGCATACATAGATCATGATCTCATAATCGGCGGGCTGTGATAGGTTTTCGCCTCCCCACAGCGCTTGTAGGATAAGGCAGTTTGAATGTGGACGGATGTTTAATACAATAATCTGACAACGTAAATAAAAAAAGTGAATTCACAGATTCAATCTGCACCATTCCTGCCAAGGAGCAAAACAGCCATCCACTTACCGAACCAATTAATCCTGATATAGTCCACCGGGAAAAAGGCGGGGTACACCTGGAACGACTCGCCAGACACACCTCCATTCATGCGTACACCTACGTGCAATTTGATATAGCCAATTAGTCTAATACGCACAGTCTTTAGACTGTGGAAGGAAACCAGAGTACTCAGAGGAAACCCATGAAACTCGGGGGACAACATGCAAATGTGCTGAAATCATTCTACGCCACCGGTAGTAAAAATAGCACGGTGCGATGTTTCGTTAAAATTGCCCTCAAGTTTCACGCCAGTCAAATTTAACTCCGAAAATTTCCTAACAGATTTAAATAAAACCATCTTTTTCACATGTGCCGTTCAGACAGTAGGCGGGGTTTGTTTAACATCATATTTAGTCGTTTCAGTGCTTTTACTGTGTCACTCATTTCCCCCAACTGTCCCGTTTCCTCCCTCCACTCACACTTCCCCCTGCTCTCCCCCTCCATTTCCAGCCTTCGAGTCCCAGAAGAAAGTGCGGATCCAAAATGGCAGGTCTGTGCCAAGAACCCGAGGATACAAACAGTACCTCACCTTTGATGTTTAAGTATGAAACAGGGCTCCAGAAATGCAGTTGTGTAGCAGATCAGTTCGATATTTTCAGCCCACACAGTATCTGGCTTTTCCTCATTCATACAAACGTGTTCATCTGAGCACGAAACCCTGAACCAGTTTGGATTGAAAGGGGAAAAAAAATAAAGAGGGAGTCTTGCGTAAGCAAGTGCTTGCTTCGCTATTTTTTTTTTTTTTTTGAGAATGTAACATGCTCCTTGTATGCTCAAGATAGCTTTTAATTCTTTGTATAACAAAGGCTGAAAATCTCTCAGGCTGAAATCTGACTCTAGATATAGATAATACCTGTAATAAATATTATATTTAACATAGTAATAAAACCCAGGCGATGGGTCAGAGCTTTAAAAGTTGATTGAAATTCTATTTCATTTTCTGTTCATCTTCCTGTTCCACCATGAGGCCGATCACAGCTCGGCGTGATACGTATTTTAGGTCGAAATGGGCGTCGTGCACTTGTTTAAACAATCTTTACCTCTGTGCTGTTTCGCTACCTTTGAATCTTTTCTTTCTGTTTAGCACTTTATAGCGGAGCATTTACTGAAATTCAGGGTGGTCTTGCATGCCTTCAGGTCATTAAATATCAGTATTAGGAAAATATTTGTTTTAAGTTTTGAATTATGTTACTTAAAAGCAATGCACTGCAGGAACAGATCTGAATCGAGGACTTCAGAGACCAGTGTCGGAGCTCCGTGAAGTCTGGTTCGAGAACAGGCCGGCTCAGACTTTCCACTAAGGCAAGACTTAACGACCCAGGTCTATTTAATTATACACAGCCCTGCGTTAGCAATAGCGATTCAGGTATCCACAGTGGAACTCCCTTAAGAATGGTAGACAATATCAAGTACACAGCTTTGGAAGGTTTTGTGTTTGTTTTTCTTTCTGCAAATAAAGTGACGAAAACAACCAGCGGAGACTTTTCTTGTCCACAAAATCAACACCAGCTGTCGGAATGTGTACATTCAAAGTACACACCGCCAAACAGGACATGCCTCGCACATCAACACGTCTTTCGCATTCAATGAATTCAAACACAGCCGCTCGGTCTTTTTATAAACAATGTTTATTTTCAAGTAGTTTAACATTTCATATTTAGCCAAATATCCCCACCAGAGTACAGACTACCAGCTCAGCCAAAGCCCTGTTGATGTAAATGCGTTTACAGAAATCATAAAAAAAGCAGAAGAAAAATAAGCGTGGGGGGGGGTAAGAGAGATTTATAACGAGCATCCAGTGGGTGAGAGCATATTAATAAACTTTCAACAAGAAAAGGAAGAAACGGGAAACAAAATATACAAATGATGACAGAGCTAAGCTAAGTGGTGTAGCTAACAACACTAGCCTCTTTCAAGGATCACGTGCAGGAGGCCATGTTCCCCAAAAAAAGGTCGACCTGCAAAAGATACGGATGGGTTTAGAACACACAAGGATAAAGATGCCGACAGCCTAACCCATGAGCTTGTTAAAGTAAACGCTAAAGTCGTGGGAAGACGTGTGATAGAGGTAATGTTCTCTTTTGGATTAACACTCAGATTAATGTAAACGAGCTCGGTGTTCAGTGGGATTAACCGGTGTAATGCACGCCAAAGTAAACCAACTGATAAGTGCTCTGAATCAGCGGGTTTCCAAACCCGGTCAGTGTTCCGGCCAGCTTTCCAAGCAGGCCCGAGGGCTGTTCATTGTGTCACACATCTACGGTAAATTTGCACTTTGCTGTAGTGCATATTTCAATTCACAATAATGAACACCCCAAACACACACATTATACATATATCAGACACAAGACCTCTAAAAGAATCAAATAATTAAATGGCATATTGACATGGCTGTGATAGATAATTGGCTGAGCTCTTAAAACCTGCCAGACTTTTAATCAGGGACCTTTTCGGCCGAGCATATCGATCACTCTCCATGAATACAAATGCATAGCTGCTCAAAAAGATGCAGGCAATAAGCACCATGTGTCTCACCCCTTCCTCATAGGTAGGAGTTTCTAATACGGAGGCAGTACTTGTCAGGTGGAAATAAATATTTTGTTGCTCAAGTCAATTTTTTTTGTAGTTTACTTGTTTTTGGCTTTCAGCCAGTTATCCTCCACTTCGTCACTACTGCAGTTCACTTTTAATTTCAACAATGATTGCGGCAAATCCTTCTATCTCCCCGTTTGTCAGTTTTAATTAAAGCACTTTGTGAAAATGCGCTTTCCACCGGTGTACTCGATCGTGGTAGTATCAGGCTATTTTACTACAAGACTATAAATAGATCTTCGTGTGTACATGAACAGAGCTCCACTTCAACACTGACAGTTCATCTTCCTTTACTTGACTTCACACATCCACATTTTCTAGATTAAACCCCAAATTTCCCAGCAGACTGCCAGCTTCTCTGTGATTTCTAGTTGGCACAATGGCTGGTTATATCACAGATTCCCCGTTTGAAATATCAGATAAATCTTGTATTAACATGCTGGAAGCTAAACTGAAGCAGATTCACAACCAGAAAGATTAATGCTTAGCAGATGCAGGATAAAAGGAACATGACCAGATGATCTTAAGTCTCGTTTTTGTGAGAACTGTACTATATATGCAGGTACCAGTACTTTCAGATTTTTCCCATTTAAGTGTACGCATTTTTGTCTGAACTTTCCTTGATGGGAAAACACAGTCGCTAACAAACATTTGCATGGGTTAGTTAGTTAACACACACCATTAACTTTGAACATAGCTTTATATAATCATATTTAAAAACAGAAAATGGCAATAATCTTAGAAATGCAGACACAAATTTGCGTTACACTGTCCTTACATCATTTACGGCAAAGAACAGTGGTATCTGAAAACCAAGCCTACATTTTTGGTGCAATCGGTTGTCACACGTCTACTTTAACGCTGTACTGGCTCACTTTGTCTCAGTTGAGAACAGCATGCCTAAATGTGGACATGGCATTATTATTATTTAAGGGTAGGGCATTTGTACTGGAGGACAGCGTGTGGTGCTCTTGTAAAATAAAAACTGGCTGGAACACTGTGAGCCATGGAGAACCCACTGCTTTGTACATTTTAGTGGTTTGCTTGTTCTCAACACTCCCGAATTAAATTATTGCACAAGTAACTAATCTTCATGAACATCAAGAACAGGAAAAACACTCAAATATGCTGTAAAGAGAGTCCTTCAGAACCAGTTGGAAATCTCTGCTCTAAAAAAAAAAAAAAAAAAAAAAAATATCCCATCTGATACTCATTACACAAACTGAAAAGGACCACCAGTCTTGCAACACAACTTAAAAACTATATTAACTAATACACACACACACAACCAACCAGGTGGCCTCCAACTCACCCTGAAAGTACAAATAGGGGAAAAACCTGAGAAGAACGGCAGCGTTGTTACTCCAAGCTAAGAAGCTCCACGTCGAATATGAGGGTAGCATTGGGAGGGATGATACCAGGGTGGCCTTTGCTCCCATAGGCATAGTCAGAGGAGCAGGTCAACTTAGCACGCTGGCCTACACTCATCTGCAAAATAAATAAATAAAATACCAAGAGCTCAGAAGATGCACAAGTCAATTCAATTTGATTTGTATAGCGCTTTTTACAGTCGGCGTTATTATAAGCAGCTTTACACAGCAAAACAATAAAAGTAGAGGCTCACAAAGTATAAAGGAATTTAAACTTTTTTTTTTTGCAACCCCTACATATCCTGAATGAGCATCGCCCGCGGCAACCGTGGCAAGGAAAAACTCCCCTAGAAGACGCGAGGAAGAAACCTTGAGGGGATCCAGGCCCAAAAGGGAAACCCATCCTCATTTGGATGAAACCACAGGGATTACAATCCATGTACGAGAAATTCATTCCAGTCCAAATTGTTGTTATACCACTATAAGTCCTAAATAATTGTGGGAAATTGATGGGCATGTCAATCAACCTCCAATTTAAAAAGAAAAAAAAAAAAAAAAATACTACAGGTGATCCTTCGCTACCTTGAGCTTCAGTGCACCGTGGGTTTTTCAAAAATATTCATCGAAAAATAAAAAAATAAGGAAATTAAGGAAAAATAGGCAGGAAAGTTAAGAAAAATGCACAAAACAAGGCCAATTATGCAAAACCCCCCCAACAAACCAACTTTCATTTTTATGAGAGGTGCATGTATTTACATTTTAATGTTTAATTATTATTATAAGCATTTATAGCATTGAATATGTATTTATTGATATTACAGGGATCCCCCACGTGACCATCGAAATCCGCGAAGTAGGATTCCCCCCCCCCCAACTGACGTATATAGTATGCGCATGTACGTGTATATAATATCAATAAATACATATTCAATGCTATAAATGTGTATAATAATTAAACATTCAAAAATAATGCACATGATGTAAATACAATATAAATACACACACACACAAACAGGCGCACCAGATGCAACAATGTAAGTAGTTTTCATGGGAGATTTTGGGTTGTTTTTTGTTGGTTAAGTGGGTTTTTATTTTTATTTTTGAATAATTGGCCTTGTTTTTGTGGCAATTTCATTAACTTGCTACCTTTTCGTCCTTAATTTCCTTATTTTTTAATTCGATGAATATTTATTTATTTGAGATTTCCTTTCAGCTTTTTCCCTTTTACTGGGAGTCGCCACAGCGAACTTTTGATCTGGCACGTTTGATCTGGCGTAGGTTTTTAAGTCGGACGCCCTTTCTGACACAACCCTTTAGCAAGGGCAGAAACACACCGACGGCTTTGCAGCTACTTCTTTACGAAAGTCAGCAATGGTTCCTGGCCTTTGATAACCCAGTTAGCTGCACTGGAGGGGGGGGGGCAGTGACAACCTTGTGGAGAGTGGGACTCGAACCCCCAACCTTAGGATCAGCGATCCAGTGCCCCATACCACCAGGTCACCACTGCCCATTTGATGAATATTTATTTTAAAAACGCGATCGACTGAAGCCACATGAATTGAAGCACGAAGTAGCGAGGGATCCCTGTATATACACATATAAGTCAGTAGTGTGTGTGTGTGTGTGTGTGTGTGGGTGTGTCAATCCTACGTTGCGTAAATTTGCAGTCGCGGTGGGCGGCGGGAAGTGGGGGAACCCTGTAATAATACCGCATACACTTCTCTGGTGCGAGTGTTCAGTGCAATACAAACAACATAAAAAGCAAAACTGCAAATCAAGCCATGGCTGCAAATCCATCCAGATGTGTAATCCACAGTACCTGAGCGATTCCTTCCTCCCAACCGCGGATAACTTCCTGCTTGCCAATCTTGAATTTGAAGGGCCGGCCTCTATCCCGCGAGGAATCGAACTGGCGGCCGCATTGCAGAGTTCCTAATGAGCAAAAAGAAAGGCGATCTTCATCCTGAACACAACATCAAGGCGATCAAACTGGGAGAGGATTCTGTCGGAAATCGAGGCACTACCCAGACGCGCCATGACGCCAGACGAGAGGGGGGTGGAGGGGAAAAAAAAAAAAAAAAAGTAAACGGAAGAGCTGAGAACCGTCTCTGGGGCGGATACACACACCCCACACCCACATTACTGTCATTTTCGATCCATTTTTCCTTTGACACAACGTCAACTAGTCGACCCATTGCTGTTTTCCTTCGATCCCAAGACAGCTCGCTGTAAAACCCGAGTGTACTACTACTGACTGAAAAGAAAAATATTTACAATGAAAATAAGGCGCGTTGTTCAGAAACTGACTTCAGTCAGAACATTCTCTTCATCACATTCAACAAAAATATATCTAGGTAAAACCACCATTTTAATATCATTTTAATATCTTTATTCGTTTTCTTCCCTTGGAGAAAAAAAAGGCCTATTGTTAATGCAGCATCCTGTCAGGATTAGCAAACATGCTAACGCTATCATTTCCACTACAAGTTCATTGAAAGCCGCGAATATATCACATCTTATTTTTACTTACCAACATAGTGCACGACGCACGTCTGTCCTTTTTTGGGGAAAGTACTTCCTGTAAAAGAAAGGATTCGAATAAGAATAAAAAAAATTATCTGAGCTTTGCTAGCTAGGCGTTAGCAATTCGGCTAAACCTAAACTAGCCGGGATGAAGGAGGACCCTCACGGGAATATATCCCTGCCTAAAATACCATCAAATAATAAGCCGTGCATAGACGGCGCTGTTTAAAACGGGTATCTGATTATTTATTATTATATATATAAATAGTTTTTTTTTTTTTTTTTACCGTCTCCAGCTGTTATCGTTTCGACCTCGACTCCCATGCTGGCGGCGCGGTGTTTATTGGTCTGGACTCTCGGTACAAAATGCGCTTCTGTAATCAAGATTCTACATATAAAGGTCCTCGTTCACGTCCTGCGATCTACCGCCCCTAGTGGACAGAACGGGAACGACATTCTTCGTTTAAAATAACGAGTAAACATAAATGTCAGGCAGTCACACGCCTTGATTTTAGTTACCCTACTTAATTATACTACTTTGGTAGCAGGGAGGCTGGAGTCTTTCTCAAGTAACTCTGGCCAAAGACAGGATACACCCGGAACAGCAAACCAACAGAGGGTCATCACTTACACTTACACACACACACACACACACACACACACACACACACACAACTAGGGATATGTAACAATAATGTAATTTGGAACAATCAGTTAGCCTCAAGTGCATGTCTTGGGACATTCTGGAAAGACTCTTAATGTCTCACTCTCTCTCTCTCACAAATACACAACAACAACTTCTCCTACAGGTGATATAATAGTAAACCGTTTATCTGCTGGTTGTATGAGATACGAGACATGCCCAGTGTTCATTCCAGTTTCACAATCATGGTATACTCTTTGGGTTTAGAGTTGTTCTTGTTGTTGTTCGTCCTTCGAGTTCGAAGATGACCATGACTTCATATAAGATCTGTGATCCTTGGCTATGGGCCCGGAGATGGCTAATGAGGCCAATCTGAGCCCGAAATGCTCACCCACACACAGGACATGTGTGGGTGGGTGCTGCGATGGAAGTGGAGGCAGCTTGAGCTTTGCACACTGCACGTTCCTGCTGCGCCTCTGTAGTCTGTCACTTCTCTGCTGCACGGGCACCTGTGAAGACTTTGCTTTTCCATGCTGAGCGGTTGGTAGCAAGCCGCTCCCAAGTGCTGATGTTGATGTTCATATCCTTGAGGGACGCTTTAAGGCTGTCTTTGAAGTATTTGTTCTGTCCCCCAATTATTAAATGCTTGCCTTCATAAAGCTCTCCATACAGTAGCTGTTTTAGCAGTCAACTGTCCATTATTCTGACAACATGGCCTTCCCATCTGACCTGCGTTTTCTGAAGGAGGTTGTGGATGCTGGGAATGCCGTCTTGTTCCAGGACTTCCGTGTCAGGGATTTTGTCCTGCCACTTGATGCGGAGGCAGCTCAAGTGAAAGCGGTTGAGCTGTTTGGCATATCTGCTGTAGACAGTCCAGGTCTCACAGGCATACAGGAGGGTGGTGACCACCACTGTATAGAGGGTCTTCAGCTTGGTGGTAAGGCTGAGTCCTGTCCGCTTCCACCTATTCTCAGAGAGTCTTCCAAAGGTAGAACTAGCCTTCTTGGCAATCTCGTTGTTGACTTCTGCATCGATGTTCACCGCTCTTGGAAGTGTGCTCCCCAGATAGGTAAAGCTGTCAACAGTCTGGAGTTTCTGTCCCTTCATTGTGATGTGTGGTTCCTGGCAGGGCTGTCCTGCTACAGGCTGGTACATTATTTCAGTATTTTTGGTGCTTATGGTGAGGCCAAAGTTGTCACAGGCTCTTGAGAAGTAGTCCATTTCATGCTGCATCTTCTGCTCTGTGCCGGCGTTGAGGGCAAAGTCACCAGTGAACAAGAAGTCTCTGATGACCGTCTCTTCACCTTGGTAACAGCCTGCGGGCACCTCAGGTTGAACAGTCCACTGTCAGTCCTGTACCTGACATGCATCCCATCCTAGCAATCACGGAAAGCATGTCAGCATGACTGAAAAGACCATGCTGAAGAGCGCTGGGGAAATAACACAGCCTTGTTTCACCCCATCACTGGGAAAGCCTCTGACTCGTCTCTGTCATCCAATAGTTTCACCATCATGCCGTCATGGAACTGCCGGAGCATCGTGATGAACTTGCTTGGGCAGCCAACCTTCTCCATTATCTTCCATAAGCCATCCCTGCTGACCATGTTGAAAGCCTTTGTCAGCTCGACAAAGGTCACAAAGAGGTCGCTGTGCTGCTCTTGGCATTTTTCCTGGAGTTGGCATGCAGCAAATATCATGTCAACTGTTCCACATTCAGCACAAAAGCCACACTGACTTTCTGGGAGGAGACCCTGCTCAAGATTCTGGAGGAGATGGTTGAGCAGAACACGGGCCAGGATCTTCCCAGCTATGGGCAGGAGAGAGATTCCTCGATGATTGTCGCAGGATCGGCAGTTACCTTTCCTTTTGTAGATGTGGATCATGGTGGCATCTTTCAGCTGTTGTGGGACCTTCGCTTCACTTCACATGGACTGGAAGAGCTCTGTCAGTTTCTGCATTAAGGCTGGTCCTCCTGCTTTGTATACCTCCGCAGGGATTGCTTCTGATCCTTGTGCTTTGCCACAGGAAAGTTGCTTGACAGCCTTTCTGACAACTTCTGTGGGGGGGGATTGTCGAGGTCCCTGTTGGTCTCCATTTGAGGTAGGCGGGCGATGGCCTCGTCGTTGATCGTGGCAGGGCAGTTCAGGACCTGGTTGAAGTGTTCAGCCCACCTTTCGAGAATCTGCTTCTTCTTGGTCAGCAGCTGTGTCCAGTCTGCAGTGAGGAGGGCGGAGGGGCCAGTGGATTGAGGTCTGTGCACAGTCTTCAAGGCGTCATAGAAACACTTCATGTCATGACTGTTTGCATAGCCCTGTATTTCTTCAGCCTTCTTGCTGTACCACGAGTCCTTCATATGACAATTTCTTTTGTACCTTGCTTTGTGTGCCCGCGAAGGCGTCTTTCTTCACTCATGAAAAGGGGTCATTCTGGTGCTCTCTGAACAGCTGGTGTTTCTCTGATATGTGTGCCTGTATGTCCTCATCGTTATCATTGAACCAATCCTGGTGTTTGTGAGTTGCTGGTCCGAGGTGTTCAAAGGCTGTGGAGTACACCACACCTCTGAATGCTGCTCACAGTTTCTCTGTGCGGTCCGTATTATTCTGGGGTGCATCTTGCAGTCTGTTGTCGAGATCCCTGGTGAATTCTTGTGCAATGGTGTTGTTCCTCAGCTAATGCAGCCATGAGGTGGGGGGGCACTAACCAGTGTCTCTCCCCCTCATGCCGGTCCCAAGCCCGGAGAAATGCAGAGGGTTGTGTCAGGAAGGGCATCCGACGTAAAACCAATGCCAATTACTTAAAATGCAAATCAAAAGTATTACCTCCATACCGGATCGGTCGAGGCCCGGGTTAACAACGACCGCCATCAGTGCTGTCAATCAACAGGGTGCTGATGGAAATTGGACTACTGTTGGTCGAAGACGTCGAAGAAGGAGAGGTGGGAGGCGTGTCCGTAGGCAGAGAGAGAAGAGGAAAGGCATGAGTCTAGGACTGAGAGTGGGGACTTTGAATGTTGGAACTATGCACAGAAAAGGTAGAGAGCTGGTTGAAATGATGCAGAGGAGGAAGGTGGACATACTGTGTGTTCAGGAGACCAGGTGGAAAGGTAGCAAAGCTAAAAGCAAAGTCATCTTTAAGGAGGAGTTTGTCAGGAATGTTCTAAAAGTGAAAAGAGTGTCAGACAGAGTGATGAGTCTCAAGTTAGAAATTGAAGGTGTAATGCTCAATGTTGTTAGTGCTTATGCCCCACAGGCAGGATGTGAGCTAGAAGAGAAGGAGTGATTCTGGAGTGATTTAGATGAAGTGATGCAGAGTACCACCAGAGGTGAAAGAGTGGTCATTGGTGCAGACTTCAATGGACATGTTGGTGCAGGCAACAGAGGGGACGAGGAAGTGATGGGCAGGTTTGGTATCCAGGACAGGAACGCAGAAGGACAGATGTTGATAGATTTTGCAAAAAGGATGGAAATGGCTGTGGTGAATACTTTCTTCCAGAAGAAACAGGAGCATAGGGTGACTTATAAAAGCGGAGGTAGGAGCACACAGGTAGACTACATCTTGTGTAGGCGATGTAATTTGAAGGAAGTCAGTGACTGCAAAGTCATCGTGGGTGAGAGTGTTGCCAAACAGCATAGGATGGTGGTGTGCAGGATGACTCTGATGGTGAGAAAGGTGAAAAAGGCAAAGGCAGAGCAGAAGACAAGGTGGTGGAAGCTGAAAAAGGAAGAGTCGTGTTGTCTTCAAGGAGGAGTTGAAACAGGCTTTGGGTGGCCAGGAAGTGCTTCCAAATGACTGGACAACCACAGCAAATGTGATCAGGGACACAGGTAGGAGAGTACTTGGTGTGTCCTCTGGAAGAAAAGTAGATAAGGAGACTTGGTGGTGGAATGAGGAAGTGCAGGAGTGTGTACAAAGGAAGAGGTTAGCCAAGAAGAAGTGGGACATTGAGAGGACCGAAGAGAGTAAACAGGAGTACAGGGAGACACAGCGTAAGGCGAAAGTAGCAGTGGCTAAGGCCAAACAGAGGGCATATGATGACTTGTATGATAGGTTGGTTAGTATAGAGGAGAAAATGATCTATACAGGTTGGCACAGCAGAGAAATAGAGATGGGAAGGACGTGCAGCAAGTTAGATTGATAAAGGACAGAGAGGGAACTCTATTGACTAATGACAGAAGTGTGCTGGGAAGATGGAAAGAGTACTTTGAAGAGCTGATGAATGAGGAAAATGAGAGAGAAAAAAAGTAGAAGAGGTAACCATTGAGGAGCAGGATGTAGCAAAGATCAGTAAGGGTGAAGTGAGAAGGGCATTGAAGAGGATGAAGAATGGAAAGGCAGTTGGTCCTGATGATATACCTGTGGAGGTATGGAAGTGTCTAGGAGAGGTAGCAGTAGATTTTCTGACAAGAACATTCAACAAGGTACTAGAGAGTGAGCAGATGCCGGAGGAGTGGAGGAGAAGTGTGCTGGTGCCCATTTTTAAGAACAAGGGAGACGTGCAGAGTTGCAGCAACTACAGAGGGATAAAGTTGATGAGCCATACGATGAAGTTATGGGAAAGAATAGTGGAAGCTAGACTAAGGGCAGAGGTCAGCATTTGTGAACAACAGTTTGGTTTCATGCCAAGAAAGAGCACCACAGATGCAATGTTTGCCTTGAGGATGTTAATAGAGAAGTACAGAGAAGGTCAGAGGGAGCTACATTGTGCCTTTGTGGATCTGGAAAAAGCATATGACAAGGTGCCAAGAGAAGAACTGTGGTATTGTATGAGGAAGTCTGGAGTGGCAGAGAAGTATGTTAGAGTGGTGCAGGACATGTATGAGAGATGTAAGACAGTGGTGAGGTGTGCTGTCTGTCTGACCGACGAATTCAAGGTGGAGGTGGGACTGCATCAAGGGTCAGCTCTGAGCCCCTTCTTGTTTGCTATGGTGATGGATAGGCTGACAGACGAGGTGAGACAAGAATCTCCATGGACTATGATGTTTGCAGATGACATCGTGATCTGTAGTGAGAGCAGAGAACAAGTGCAGGAAAATCTAGAGAGGTGGAGGTATGCCCTGGAAAGGAGAGGAATGAAGGTTAGCCTCAGAAAATCAGAATACATGTGTGTGAATGAGAAGGACCCAGGAGGAACGGTGATGTTACAGGGAGCAGAGATAACGAAGGTGGAGGATTTTAAGTACTTAGGCTCAACAATCCAGAGCAATGGAGAGTGTGGAAAAGAGGTGAAGAAGCGTGTGCAGGCAGGCTGGAATGGTTGGAGAAAAGTATCCGGTGTGATGTGCGATAGGAGAGTGTCAGCGAGAATGAAGGGAAAAGTGTACAAGATGGTGGTGAGGCCAGCGATGTTGTATGGCTTAGAAACAGTGGCGCTGAGGAAAAGGCAGGAGGCAGAGCTGGAGGTAGCGGAGATGAAAATGTTGAGGTTCTCCCTGGGAGTAACGAGGATGGATAGGATCAGAAATTAGTATATCAGAGGGACAGCCCACGTAAGATGTTTTGGAGACAAAGTCAGAGAGGCTAGATTGAGATGGTTTGGACATGTACAGAGGAGGGATAGTGAGTATATTGGCAGTAGGATGCTGAGGTTGGAACTACCAGGCAGAAGGCCTCGAGGAAGACCGAAGAAGAGATTTATGGATGTGGTGAAGGAAGACATGAAAGTCGTTGGAGTCAGAAAAGAAGATGCGGAGGACAGGGTGAGGTGGAGGCGGATGATTTGCTGTGGCGACCCCTGAAGGGAGCAGCCGAAAGTAAAAGAAGAAGAAGAAGAAGGTGTTGTTCCTCAGCTTGAAGACATTCACATTCAGCCTCTTTGCATTCTTCTGGCCTTGGGGTCTTCTCATGGGCAGGATGCAAAGTTTGCACTTGGACACTATGAGTCAATTATCAGTCCACCAGTTGGCACCACACATGGCCCTTGCCACTCTCACGTCCTGTACATCCCTCTTCCTGGTGATGACATAGTCAATTAGATGCCAATGCCTGGAGTGTGGGTGCATCCAAGATGTCTTGTTACAGGTGGGGAGGCAGAACAGTGTGTTGGTGAGGACGAGGGCATCGGTAGCACACAACTTGAGGAGCAGGAGGCCACTGCTGTTGTACTTGCCAGTGCCGTGTCTTCCAAATGATCCCTTCCCATGTTTGGTGCTCTGTCCCCACTCTGGCATTGAGGTCCCCGAGAATGAAGAGCTTCTCAGACTGTGGTACTGTTGCAACGAGGGCGTCTAGTTCTTCATAGAACTTGTCCCTGATGTCCTCTGAGTTGGTCATTGTTGGAGCATATGCACTGATCAGCGTCACACTTTTCTTGTCCAAGTGAGAGCTGAAGTGACATCAGACTATCGTTGATACCCTCTGGGAGTTTCATTAGTTTACGGGAGAGCTGGGATCTGATGGCAAATCCAACACCTGCCTCTTGCCGTTCAGTGCTGCTACGTCCACTCCAGAAAAAGGTATATCCGCCACCATACTGTGTGAGCTGGTCCTTGTCTGCAAGGCTTGTTTCGCTGAGGGCTGCTATGTTGACATTGTAGCGAGCTAGTTCTTTGGTGACTAGTGCTCCTTTCTGGTCTGTCAGGCTTAATGTTATCCAGAAGAGTTCGCACATTCCACGTGCCAAGGTTGAGTACCTTCACTTGTTTTGTCTGAACATGATAAGCCACAGTAAGATTCCAAAAAGACCACCTACTTCTCTCTCAACCAAACAGATTTAATTTCACCCATGTAATTAGTCCTCTCTTTGAGCATGTCTCCTTACTTTTCAGGGGGCCAGTAGTGTAGTGGTTAAGGTGCTGTGCTCATAATCGGGAGGTTGTGAGTTCGAATCTCACTGAGACCTCAACTGTGCTAAAACCCCAAGGCAAGGTCTCAACCACAAGTGTGCCTCTGTTCACCCAGCAGTATAAATGGGTACCAGTAAAATATACTGGAAAGGTAACCTGCGATGGATTGGCATCCCATCCAGGCGGAGTTTAACTCCTGGTCGCTTCACGCTGCAGAAACCAGGGATAAGCACCGGCCTGATGAGCCACTAGGCTCAGGTGTAAAAACCCAACAGACTTACCTTACCTTAATTTTCAATGACGACTTGCTTTTACCAATTCGAGATACAGGAAAGTTGCCTTTTGATCTCAAATTTGGTTTATCAGATGGCGATTTGGTCGTGCACGCTGACATGGTGTTACAGTTGGAAGGACATGTGTTTGCAATGAGGGACTTCTGCACAGAAGTTAAAGGGAAACTTCTCAGCTGGGAAAAAGAACTTCACACTGGATACAGAAGATATTGTGCTCGTCTCAGCCCCCAAGCCAGATGGCTCACTCAGATTCTGCACTGACTATCAAAAAGTGAATGCTCTGACGAAAAACGACTCATACCCACCGAATTGATGACTGCATAGACAAAATCAGCAAGACAAAACATCACAAAGTGCGAACTGCTGAAAGGATATTGGGGTGTCTCACTCACAGAGAAGGCCAAAGAGATATCTGCTAGTGTTTGTCACTCCAAGTGGCTTCTATCAGTATAAGGTTCCCCAGCCACCTTCCAACGGGGCAGTGGTGGTCTAGTGGTATAGGGCCCTGGACCGCGGATCCAAAGGTTGGGGGTTCGAGTCCCACTCTCCACAAGGTTGTCACTGTCCCCCCCCCCCCCCCCCATGCAGCTAACTGGGTTATCAAAGGCCCGCCATGTCTCCCACTGTCTATGGTGTGAGGCATGTAAAAGAACCATTGCTGACTTTCGTAAAGAGTAGGCTGCAAAACCGTTGGCGTGTTTCCGCCCTGCGATGGCCCGGCGAGCTGTCCAGGGTGTACTCTGCCCTCGCCCGAAGTTGGCTGGGATGGGCACCAGCCTCCCTGTGACCTAAATTAGGATTATGCGGTTAAAGAAAATGAACTGAGCCACCTTCTAGAAAATGATGAATCAGTGTCTGGCAGACCTTGAGGGTGTTGGAGTCTACATAGATGACATTGTAATCTACAGTGACACCTGGCACACCCACCTGTCTCGTCTGAGGGAGGTCTTCCTTAGACTCCTAGCCACCAATTTAACAATTAATCTAGCCAAAAGTGAGTTTGGCGAAGCTAGCATGTCCTGCCTGGGTTATGTTGTAGGCCTTGGTCGAATAGCCCCCATCATCGTAAAGGTCCAAAGTATTGTGAACTTCCCAGCACCCGAGAACAAACGTAAACTAATGAGATTTCTGGGCATGGCACACTACTCCAGGAAGTTCTGTAAAACTTTGCTGAAATCACCACCTCACTAACTGACCAACTAAGGAAGGAGAGGAAGTATGTTTGGTCTGAACCTTGTCAGAGGGCCTTCGATGATACCAAGTCCATACTATGTGCACAACCCATTCTCCAGGCCCCAGGTTTTGCTAAACTTTTCTGCTTGCCGATAGATGCCAGTAACGTGGGTGCAGGTGCCATCCTGCTGCAGCTAGATGAAGAAGGCCTTTAGCATCCAGTCTGCTCAAAGAAGTTCAACACTCACCAGAAGAACTACTCTACCATCGAAATGAGGTGCTTTCCCTGATACTCACCATACAGCACTTCGAGGTATACCTATCCTCCTCCAACAAACCTATGCTGGTGCACACAAACCACAGCTCACTGGTTTTCATACATATAATGAAGGGTAAGAACAAAAGGCTGCTAGCCACCATCATAACCACTGCAGCATCTGTCCACTGGGTCACACCTACCTCCGTAAAGAAAAGTTGGAAGTCAGGTCATCATGACACCCATCGTAGTGGTTGTGACGTCAGGTCGTTCTGACACCCACAGCTACTGAGAGGGCGGTCTGCTATGAAGAACACACTCATGTTGATGCCAGAGCGAGTGCATATTAGACAGGAGAGCCCCGCACCTCGATCAGCTTTATGCGGCGGACCATTACTGACCCCTGTGTATCTACCTGAATAAACAGCTACATTGACAGAGTTTGCCACAGTTGCATTACTCCAACTATCCACCAGTTTGTAAGACTGAATGCTGCAGTTTGATGTCTTGAGTACTTGGAATCATATGGGATTTGAATCTGTGTTGACAAGAGCAGAAACGTTTCACATTATGACAAAATACTGATGTGTCTTTTTAAATAATGTGAAACGTTAGTAACTATAAGAAGTTGTTTTTTTTAGTATCATACCAAATACAGGGATCCCTCGCTACTTCACGCTTCAGTTCATGCGGCTTCAGTGTATCATGTTTTTTTAAAAAACACATTCGTCAAATTAAAAAATAAGGAAATTAAGGAAGAATAGGGGGAAAAGTTAAGGAAAATGCCACAAAACAAGGACAATTATACATAAAAAAAACAACCAAACAAAAAACAATAAAATAACCAAAAACCCCCCAATAAAACTACTTACATTTTTATGTGAGGTGCACATCTGAGTAAGCACACGTGCATCTGTGTGCGTGCGCACGTGTCTGTATGTGTGTGTATTTATATTTTATTTACATCTTATGCATTATTTTTGAATGTTTAATTGTTATTATGAGCATTTATGGGGTAGTGGTGGTCTAGTGGTTAGGGTGCAGGATCGCTGATCCTAAGGTTGGGGGTTCGAGTCCCTACAGGGTTGTCACTGTCCCCCCAGTGCAGCTAACTGGGTTATCAAAGGCTGGCCATGTCTCTCACTGTCTATGGTGAGAGGCATGTAAAAGAACCATTGCCGACTTTCGTAAAGAGTAGGCTGCAAAGCCGTCAGCGTTTTTCTACGACCTGGAGAGGGATGGGCGCCGCCAGGCCAAAATCAGCCCAAGTCTCACCATGAAGGCACCCCAACGACATCCTCGGATGTTAAGGGATAAGTGAAGGAGTGAAGATAAGCATTTTTAGCGTTGAATATGTACTTATTGATATTATATACAATACACATATATATGTAGGTATTCATCAGTCAGGGAGGGTTGATCCTACTTCACGGAATTCGGCGGTCACGGGGAGATCTCGGTCCCAATTAACCATGGAAAAGTGAGGGATCCCTGTATTATATTTACAATACCCTGGCATGGCCCAATGGTAGGGTGCTGGTTTACTGAGGCCTTGTGACCCGACCCAAGATTAATATAATTATATTAGTTTTAACATTCTATCTTGGTCTGTTCAGCGATATCCACATTATCTATGGAAAATAATTGTTACAATAGTTATAACATGGTATAACAACTGTACTGAGTTTCTTATGACCAAGATACGTTTTTCTTGAGAACCTCTGTTTGATGCCGAGCTGCATTTCTGTTCTGTCCCTTACAGAGAGTTTTGTATCTTTGTACGAGTCTCTGATTGACTTATATCATTACATCACTTATGTATTTATAGTTGTACCATAAATTGACTGTTTACATCCAAACCTTCTGTTATGTTGAAGCATACCACCCATCTTACCTTGTTTGTCCCTGGTCTTGTCGGATCTCCTGCCACTGCATTTCATTGATAGGGTAGCAATAGAACAAGACCAAACCCATCAGTAGTAGGATGATGGGAATCGGTGCCAAAGGCAGGCGCAATGCCAAGACAACTCCTCCACTATGGCTGCATGCTACTGTTTTATAACCTGTCAGGCTTTGAGGATCAGAATTTAAAGTACACTGCTGTAGTGTTTCTGCTTACATACTTACCAAGCAGTTCATGTACATCCAGACTTTGTATATGTATTGCTTAGTAATTATGTTATTGGCAGGGGTGTTGGTGGGATGTCATACTACTGGGGGCAAATCACGTTTCCATTCACCGGATGACATGATTTATGTATTTATTTGCCTTGCCTTGACAACTCATCATAAAGCTATGAACGATCACTTCAGGAAATACCACCAAATAGAAAATTGCTGCGGTGTGTGAGCATGTGTCAGTGTGTTGGTGGGTGAGCAAGGGGTGACTCACTCTGGTGTCATGATGGAGATGCAAGCAGAGAGACCTCCTCCGAGCTTGGTACAGAAGCAGTTTTCAGGAGAAAAACAGAGGCTCCAATGCCCGGCAGCATGGATTCACAACCATGGATTCATCCACCACATCTGGCAACATGGACCTTACTGAAGATACACATCATTCATATTCACAATGTCATTACCAGCTAATACAACATTTTTCTGCTTTCTTTCCTTACATTAGATAGACATGATTTAATTAATTATTTCTTATTACTTAAGATCCCCTGCTTCAGGTTTTCACCAAGCATTAATAATGTGTCACTGTTTGATACTTTAATATCCAAGTCAAGCCTAGATCCATTCAAGGTATTCAACAAGGCCTGAATTACAGTGGTAAGTGATGGACAAGACAGTGCTGTGAGGGTTCTGGTTAAAAAAAGATGAATGATGAATAAAGTTAACATAGTCAGATATAGACTTTGGCTTTACGCACCATGGCAACAATAAGTGTCGCCACACTGGTGCCAACCAGCATAGACATGATCATGTAGATGGGAAAGTTCTCAGAAACAGATGCCAGGACTATCACAACAGGAACAAAGAGCTGTTGAAACACAAAGAAATTAGGTCTAAGCCAAAAGTAATAACAAGAACAATGAGTAAACTCACTACAGAATAACCATCTCTCCCTGAAAGAAACATGATGTATCATCAAACCCCATTCAACAGTTTTGGAGAAATTGCCCCTACAAAACTGACAGCATATTTTAACCTTTTGAAATAAATAAGTTGGATTATGTATCCATTATAAATATCGCACTTGGATTAACGGTTTAGGAGGAGTTGCTCTCCCAAACCTCCATGGACAGACAGCAGGATTCCTATACAGTCAACTGACAGAATATCGTGGTTCACTTATAGCGGTCCCACTATATCTCAAAGTTCTTCTTGGAAACTAACGCACGAATATCGTGGAAATCCTCACGATATTGCAGTATTCTGTGACCTCCCTTGGATCATGTTTTATGGCTTTCTGCGATGAAACAAGCATTTATTTTGTTAGTTTATGCATTCTAACATACAGACGCTCCCCAACTTATGTTTTAGTTCGGTTACGGATGGCCGAACGTAAGTTGAAAAAAAAAACCTAAGTTGTTACTGTATGTTCCAGTGACGTATGACGTTCATACATTCATAAATACCATTACCGTATCTCATAAAACACCCCTAAATCAATTATTATAAACATAACATTGTAAAATAATATCAAACATATCAAATAATATCAACAAGAATTTCAAATCAATTAAATTCAAGTAAAATAATATCAAATAGATAAATTTGAATCAAATTCACTCATCAACTATCAAATACAGTATCAAATATAACCTTTAATATTCTCTGTGATGCGATCTTTCTGCTTGTAACTGGTTCCAATGGTCGACTGAGCCATTTGGAAGAAACGTGCAATATTCACATGTTTTTCACCAGTATCAATTTTCTCAATAATAGCCATCTTCGTTTCTAACGACATGGCTTGCCGCTTTTTCTGATAAACACCATCACTTATGCTTGTAATGACTTACACCCTAAACTTCAACACCTCTCCCTTCACACTGTTGGAATCTGGCTCTTTATAAACACAAATGGCTTACACTTCTGACCAACCATATTTGCTTAGGGTTACAAAAGTCCGCAAAACAGTGTAAACACAAAGATCACAGAGACGACGTCTTAACACAAGGGTAACATGCAGTGAACTGGGAAGAAGGAGGGGCACATTCAGTCTGTCGTTGGTAAACAATGGATGCAGCGTCATGCGGAAGTAGCATATTAGGTCAGCGTACTACGTAGGTACGTCTCATACTACAGAGAGCACACTAAACTTAAAATTTGACAAATTTTTTTTTTAAACATAAAATCGAAAAATACGTAAAACGAATAAACGTAAGTCGGGGAGCGTCTGTATATAACTGTATTACTGGTTAAATTTCAATAATAGTTATGTAGCTGTGTGGAGACACTGGGGGATAAAATTATTACCGTACATCATCAGCACCAGCCAAAGTTTACTGGTGAGTACTAATACTAAATTTACAATGTTCATCATCAGTTCATTTTCTGTAACTGCTTAATCCTAATTAGAGTCGCGGAGAGGCTGGCGCCCATCCCAGCTGACTACGGGCAAGGGCAGAGTACACCCTGGACAGCTTGCCAGGCCATTGCAGGGAAGAAACACGCTGACGGCTTTGCGGCTATTCTTGTCG
Organism: Plotosus lineatus; assembly: GCA_024760905.1. Lineage (NCBI taxonomy): Eukaryota > Metazoa > Chordata > Actinopteri > Siluriformes > Plotosidae > Plotosus > Plotosus lineatus. The sequence continues at coordinate 20,418,715 of CM045729.1, forward strand.
AAAGTCAGCAATGGTTCTTTTACATGAACCTCTCACCATAGACAGTGAGAGACATGGCCGGCCTTTGATAACCCATTTAGCTACACTCGGGGGAACAGTGACAACCTTGTGGAGAGTGGGACTCGAACTCTTTGGATCAGCGATCCAGCACCCTATACCACTAGGCCACCACTGCCCCAATTTACAATGTTTTTATTATTTACTCCATTGTGCATGCATTTTTATGCTTGAAAATGTTTTAGTCATTCATTCATTTTCTGAACTGCTTAATCCTAATTAGGGTTGTGGGGAGGCAAGCTCCCACAATTGTTTTATTTGTGCTTAAATATGTTTAAAAACTGTTTAAAAGTGTTAAAGAGTGTGAGAGTTTTATAATTGATATAAACTACAAAAAAAGTGTTCTAAGGGTGGTTTCTGTACATTGCAGTTTTCGTTTACTGGGTTCGACTGTATACAACACCCCCAAACACATGTGAACACCAGGACTGTTACTAACCATCTGTTTTTTGACGTTCGTCATCAACCTCATTATGACAAATAACAAAAACATAACTCGCCATAACCAAAAGGGTGTAGCTGACAGGTAGGCCAATTAACAGCGTATGCTTCACTCCCGACCTCAACAGAATTATTTGCCACAAGGGCACCGATATTGTTGCAGAAACCTAGACAACATAGAACTATAATAAACAAGGGTTGCTATTCATATCATTTTCATATAATTTACTATTTATTTCCCATTCAAATTATTTTAATGTTATATCAGTGGTAGACACTGCATCAGTTAGTTCAGTTCAAAGTATTTGTATATAATTTAAATGTATTTCACAAATAACTAAGGACAACTTCAGTATGGAAATAGGTACAAGAATCAGGCAGCAGGGTGGTGTGGTGGTTAGCTTGTCCACCATCACAGCAAGAATGTTCTGGGTTTGAGTCTGGGACTCAGTGAGGGCGTTTTTATGCTTGTACGGGTTTCCTTTGAGCACTCCAGTTTTCTGCCACTGTCCAAATTCATGCGCATTTGGCTGGTTGTCAAATCTGAATGTGAATGGTTGTGTTGTACATTTGCTGTACAATGGATTGGTGAACTGTTCAGGATGTACCCCATTTTTGCCCAGTGCCGGTTGAGATATGCACAGCCTCCATATGACCCTAGTAGTAGGGTTAAATGATTCAGGAAATGCATCAGTGAGAGTATTTATCAGATGATGAACCCTTAGCAAAGCTGATATGCCTATAAATCAGCATCTCCACTGAGTTGGCTATAGAACCCATACAGTTAGCTATTCACTAATCAATGGGCACATTTAAGGCTGGTACTAAATCAATGCAGCCATGAGGCGGGGGGGGGGGGGCACTAACCAGTGTCTTTCCCCCTTATGCCGGACCCAAGCCCGGATAAATACAGAGGGTTGTGACAGGAAGGGCATCCGGCATAAAACTTCTGCCACATTAAAAATGCAAATGGTCAAAACAAAATTCATACCGGATCGGTTGAGGCCCGGGTTAACAATGACTGCCATCAGTGCTGTCAACCAACAGAGTGCTGATGGAAATTGGACTACTGTTGCTCGAAGAAGGAGAGGCGGGAGGCGTGTCCGTAGGCAGCGAGAGGAGAGGAAAGGCGTGAGCCTAGGACTGAGAGTAGGGACTTTGAATGTTGGAACTATGCAAGGAAAAAGCAGAGAGCTGGCTGACATGATGCAGAGGAGGAAGGTGGACATACTGTGTGTTCAGGAGACCAGGTGGAAAGGTAGCAAGGCTAAAAGCTTAGTAGCAGGGTTTAAGCTGTTTTATCATCGTGTGGATGGGAAGAGAAATGGAGTAGGCGTCATCTTGAAGGAGGGGTATGTCAGGAATGTTCTAGAAGTGAAAAGAGTGTCAGACAGAGTGATGAGTCTCAAGTTAGAAATTGAAGGCGTGATGGTCAATGTTGTTAGTGCTTATGCCCCACAGGCAGGATGTGAGCTAGAAGAGAAGGAGAGATTCTGGAGTGAGTTAGATGAAGTGATGCAGAGTACTCCCAGAGGTGAAAGAGTGGTCATTGGGGCAGACGTCAATGGACATGTTGGTGCAGGCAACAGAGGGGACGAGGAAGTGATGGGCAGGTTTGGTATCCAGGACAGGAACACAGAAGGATAGATGTTGATAGATTTTGCAGGAAGGATGGAAATGGCTGTGGTGAATACTTTCTTCAAGAAGAAACAGAAGCATAGGGTGACTTATGAAAGCGGAGGTAAGAGCACACAGGTAGACTACATCTTGTGCAGGCGATGTAATTTGAAGGAAGTCAGTGACTGCAAAGTAGTAGTGGGTAAGAGTGTTGCCAAACAGCATAGGATGGTGGTGTACAGGATGACGCTGATGGTGAGAAAGGTGAAAAAGGCAAAGGCAGAGCAGAAGACAAAGTGGTGGAAGCTGAAAAAGGAAGTGTCGTGGTGTCTTCAAGGAGGAGTTGAAACAGGCTCTGGGTAGTCAGGAAGTGCTTCCAGATGACTGGACAACCACAGCCAATGTGATCAGGGAGACCGGTAGGAGAGTACTTGGTGTGTCCTCTGGAAGGAAAGTAGATAAGGAAACTTGGTGGTGGAATGAGGAAGTGCAGGAGTGTGTACAAAAGAAGAGGTTAGCTAAGAAGAAGTGGGACATTGAGAGGACCGAAGAGAGTAAACAGGAGTACAGGGAGACACAGCGTAAGGCGAAGGTAGCGGTGTCAAAGGCCAAACAGAGGGCGTATGATGACTTGTATGATAGGTTGGACAGTAAGGGGGAGAAAATGATTTATACAGGTTAGCACAGCAGAGAAATAGAGATGGGAAAGACGTGCAGCAAGTTAGAGTGATAAAGGACAGAGAGGGAAATGTATTGACTGATGACAGAAGTGTGCTGGGAAGATGGAAAGAGTACTTTGAAGAGCTGATGAATGAGGAAAATGAGAGAGAGAAAAAAAGAGTAGAAGGGGTGACCGTTGAGGACCAGGAAGTAGCAAAGATTAGTAAGAGAGAAGTGAGGAGGGCATTGAAGAGGATGAAGAATGGACGGCAGTTGGCCCTGATGACATACCAGGAAGTGTCTAGGAGAGGTAGCAGTAGATTTTCTGACAAGAATATTCAACAAGGTCTTAGAAAGTGAGCAGATGCCGGAGGAATGGAGGAGAAGTGTGCTTGTGCCCATTTTTAAGAACAAGGGAGATGTACAGAGTTGTGGCAACTACAAAGGGATAAAGTTGATGAGCCATACAATGAAGTTATGGGAAAGAATAGTGGAAGCTAGACTAAGGTCAGCATTTGTGAACAACAGTTTGGGTTCATGCCAAGAAAGAGCACCACAGATGCAGTGTTTGCTTTGAGGATGTTAATAGAGAAGGACAGAGAAGGTCAGAAAGAGCTGCATTGTGCCTTTTTGGATCTGGAGAAAGCATATGACAGGGTGCCGAGAGAAGAACTGTGGTATTGTATGAGGAAGTCTGGAGTGGCAGAGAAGTATGTTAGAGTGGTGCAGGACATGTATGAGAGATGGAAGACAGTGGTGAGGTGTGCTGTCGGTGTGACAGAAGAGTTCAAGGTGGAGGTTGGACTGCATCAAGGGTCAGCTCTCAGCCCCTTCTTGTTTGCTATGGTGATGGACAGGCTGACAGACGAGGTTAGACAAGAATCGCCATGGAATATGATGTTTGCAGATGACATCGTGATCTGTAGTGAGAGCAGAGAACAAGTGGAGGAAAATCTAGAGAGGTGGAGGTATGCCCTGGAAAGGAGGGGAATGAAGGTTAGTCTCAGTAAGACAGAATACATGTGTGTGAACGACAAGGACCCAAGAGGAACGGTGAGGTTACAGGGGGCAGAGATAAAGAAGGTGGAGGATTTTAAGTACTTGGGCTCAACAATCCAGAGGAATGGAGAGTGTGGAAAAGAGGTGAAGAAGCACGTGCAAGCAGGTTAGAATGGATGGAGAATAGTGTCCGGTGTGATGTGTGATAGGAGAGTATCGGCAAGAATGAAGGGAAAAGTGTACAAGACGGTGATGAGGCCAGCGATGTTGTATGGTTTAGAGACAGTGGCTTTGGGGAAAAGACAGGAGTCAGAGTTGGAGGTAGCAGAGATGAAAATGTTGAGGTTCTCATTGGGAGTAACGTGGATGGATAGGATCAGGAATGAGCACATCAGAGGGACAGCACATGTTAGATGTCTTGGAGACAAAGTCAGAGAGGCTAGATTGAGATGGTTTGGACATGTACAGAGGAGGGATAGTGAGTATATTGGTAGTAGGATGCTGAGGTTGGAACTACCAGGCAGAAGGCCCAGAGGAAGACCAAAGAGAAGATTTATGGATGTGGTGAAGGCGGATATGAAGGTCGTTGGAGTAAGAGTAGAAGATGCAGAGGATAGGGAGAGATGGAGGCAGATCATTTGCTGTGGCGACCCCTGAAGGGAACAGCCGAAAGAAAAAGAAGAAGAAGGCTGGTACTAAATCAGAGGGTGGGGCCAGTGGCATAGTGGTTAGGGTGCTGTGCTCATGATCACAACACTGGTTGTGTGTTCAAATCCCAGTTAGACCCCCACTGTACTCAGACCCCTGGGCAAGGTCTCAACCACAAGTGTGCCTCTGTTTACCCAGCAGTATAAATGGGTACCAGTAAAAATATACTGGGAAGGTAACCTGTGATAGACTGGCGTCCCATCCAGGAGGAGTTGAACTCCTGGTCGCTTCACTCTACAGAAACCGGGGATCAGTACCGGCCTGATGAGCCACTATGGCTCAGGTGTAAAAAGAAACTAAATCAGAGGACTTGTGTGACACTCACTAGCATAGCCAACATGAGGTACTGGAACTGAGCTCCCAATCCTGCCACGTGGATACAAAACGATGCAAAGTTTCCTAAAGCCATCTGAAAGGTGAAAAGAATACATTTTAAAAATACATTATTATTATTATTATTATTATTATTACTACTATGACCACTACTGCTAATAATAATAAAAAGACAATTACTAATTAATAAAAATAAAAAAGATATGTGAGATGTGATTCTGTAATGTAATTACCTGATTGGCTATGGAATACTGCGTTATTATTAAATGTAATAATACACTGAACATTTAGGTTAAGGTCTAGCTATTCTAATTGGGAACTGTGCTGCTTTGGGTGGTTATGTGGTTAGGGTGCTGGGCCTACGATCAAGAGGTCATGGGTTCAAATCCCCCACTGTGCTGAGAACCCTGGGCATGGTCTTAACCACAAGTACCTGAGTAGCAGTAAAAAAAATAAATAAATAAAGCAAAGGTAACCAGTGAAGGACTGGCCAGTATGCTCAGGAGTGAAAAAACCCAAGAGATTTACAATACCAAGGTATGCTTGGTATATACTTACTATAAATCTGGGCTTCAAAAGTGGCACAAGACAAATATGAGAGGTGGTTCAATGGTTAAGGCTCCGGCTTACTGATCTGAAGGTCAGGGGTTCAAGCCCTAGAACCACCAACTGTAACTGTTGGGCCATCGAGCAAGGCCCTTAACCCTCAAATGCCCAGCTGAATAATAAAAAAAAATGATAAGTTGCTCTGGATAAGGGCGTCTGCCAAATTCCGTAAATGTACAGTTATTGTGCCTTCAGGAACTGTTAAGTTTGGTTTGTTGAGTTAGAGTGACGGTACTTCTCTTTCTGGTACTGTTGCAGTGCTGCACTACTACTCTGGTCTGCCTGTGTGAATACCCTGACCTGGAAAACAAGAGGTGAACAGGAAGTCGAGCTCTAGGCGTTGATATGAAGCGTGACCAATCAGTTTCTTCAGATGAGCAAAGTAAGATGTGCACCTTTCCATCAGAACACCTGCAGGCCCTAAAGAAAAGAGCTTACGTCAGCAAAACAAACATCTACTTTCAATACAGCCTGAAACTGCGCTTACTGCAGGAAGATTAAGGAGCAGGTCTGGTTGGTTTACATGGCCACATGAAAGAATTACCTGCAGGCCATTGTGAGGGTGAGTAACCTGAAATACCGATCTGATGAACATTCTGTATCTAAAAGATGAGCAATATTCTTGTCTGCAACAACATTTCTGAAAGCTTTATTCTGATTGTTGAAGGCGCCGAGCAGGTCTCCCCACGGAGACACGGTATGAATTTATGGCACTGTAATTGTCTAATTTGACACTGGATGAAAGTTAAAAACAAGTTGTCTGAACCTGCAGAATGTGTTTTGTATTTTGTACAATCCAGCCTCCCTGCGACCCTAACTGGGATTAAGTGATTCAGAAAATAAATGAACGAATATAACACTACACATTTAATTCTGTGAATGACACGTCTGACTGAAATGTAACATTTCTCATTGTATACGCCGTGGTTTGACTGTGTGTTTAGTAGTTATAACCGTGTTCTGTACAAAAGCAACGGAGGGAGACACTGAGCTGTATAAGAGTTCATCATTATAGGCCGTGTCCACACAGGAGCTCTCTCTCTCTCTCTCTCTGTGTGTGTGTGTGTGTGTGTGTGTGTGTTGTACACTCTCAACACCTGCCCCTGCATCACAGCAGCCATCAGCATCGACAACACCTCCGCAGTCATTCCTGTGAGGGGGGAGTGTCTTTTTTTTATTAACTACTTCATCTGCTGTCAGTCATCCTGGAACCTAAAACTCAAACAGTACCATGTGGTATAGAAATTCTCTTACTGTAGGCTGTGGCTGAATCTTGGTCTCTCTCACTTCCACCCAGGAACATATGAAGTGACATATACGGGGCGTGATAGCACTGTGGAGAAAATGGGAGTTGATAATGCAGTAAGTGGTCAGTATGCTGTAACACACTGACTCAGTTCTTCACTGTCTTGCCAAACTGCTTAATCCTATTTCAGCCAACAGTGGGCAAAGGCGAGAAACACCCTGAACACAGCTTGTGAGTCCATTTCAAGGCCAATACGTACACACAAATCCATTCACACCCACATCCAAACTAAAGGGCAATTTGAAACTGCAAATTACCATAATGTGCATGTCTTTGGACTGTGAGAGGAAACACATGCAAGCATGTGGAGAACATTTAAACTTCACACAGAAATGCTGAAGGGACTCGAACCCAAGGCATTTTTGCTAAAAGGCATACATGCTAAAGAGTGCACCACCATGCCGCCCCATTAGATTGAATTATTAATCTTAATCTTCATGCTCGGGTTCATTACTTTTAATACAGTCATGTCCCATGAACCCATTTCCTTTTATGTTATAGCAATACAATACCATATAATATATTTGCATATACTGTATTAATTTCATTATTCTGTTTCACTTTCCATGGGTTTTTTATTGGATTAAATGTAATACAATGATGAGGTAAAAGTCATACACTCTAGAAGAGACAGCTCATAAGGTTCCAGGGCCCATCAACTGAGGATCTGTCTACAGCATGCGGCATGAACCAGAGGAAGACATAAGACAGAATGCCGAGTGGCATGAATAAAACTGACCTGAGAAGCACAAGAGAGTGTTGGTATTACAAGTAGCCTATATCAGGGGTGTCAATCTCATTTCCACTGAGAGACACATAACTAATTTAAAGGTGATTCAACATCTATTCTAAAAGACATCTGCATGGCAAAATGATTAGTTGAGGCATTTGTTCTCTTTTCCTTTATTTACCTGCTTTTTCTGACAACACTTAAGAGAAACAAGGTAACATGCAATCTTCCTTGACCCGTAAAGCTCTAACTATATACTTAAAATAGGCTGCTGCCACCTAGTGGAACGATAATGAATTAGGATTCATGGTAATGGTTGATGCAAAGAATGTACGATAATTATATTCTTTGAAAGCTCTTGCGCTGGCCAGATTTGACCTATGGGCCTTGAATTTGACACCTGTGGCCTTGATTACCAATTAAAAAAGCTAACATAGATGCGAAATCTTCTGCATTAATGTAAAATACTATCTTAAATTAATGCATTTTTCCAAAGGAAACTTGTTGAAAACCATTCATAAGCATCACCACCCACCATGGGAGGAGCTTGCCTACTGGGGTCCACCCACTCCTGCCTACCAGGTACCCAACAAGTGGGTCAATTATTGCATCTCATAACCCTGTTATGAACAGGATCATTGACACAAAGAATGCTTCCATCTACAGAAGACACAAACAAAGAGAATGAAGAAGTCAACATTATCCCTCAAGTCCTGAATATGTTTGTCAGTTACCAACTCAAAACTTGGTGTGTCATAAAATCTTTTTTTCCCCCTGTTCTCTCCATATATTAGTTGAATTCAATTCCCACCCATCAAATATTGCCTTCCCTATCATACGACCACCAACAACCAGGGAGGGGTGAAAGCATGCACACGACCCCTTTGTGACATGCAATACTAGCCATCCACCTCTTTTTGAACTGCAGAGCATGCATACTTGATTGCGGTATACCACACTCGGATGGAAAGCGTTATCCGCTCCCTCATACGAATGAGCCCCCAATGCACATGATCGACTGGCAATCACTGTGAATAACAGGGAAGTGAGCGTGAGCAGTCAGCCAATTAGCTCCCATTGACTCTGGTCACGGATGGCTGTGGCATTAAACTGGATTTGAACTTGTGATCTCTGGGTTAACAGTCACATACATTGTCAATGTGTCTCTTGATGACATGTCATAAAATCTTACCAACATTTTGTAATCTGATAAGATCTAAAGTGTATTTATTTAGGAACAAAAATTTTCAAGAATGTAACAAACTTAAATAAGTACAGTACAGTGGTGAAGTGTTTATACTTTCTGGTTCTATTACTCATCACTATTTTAAGTTCCCATTCACTCATCTGCCAAACTGTTTAAAGTTGATTAGGGTCATGGGCATCATATCCCAACCAACTCTGGACAAAGGTGGGCTTCCCCGTGAACAGCTGACCCAACCATGGCAAGGCCAGCGCTCACACACACACACACACACACACACACACACACACACACACTGCAATGTGGAACCACCATATAAGCATAATATGCATGTCTCTAAAGACTGTGGGAGAAAACTGGAATACTCAGAGTAAGCTTACCATATTTTCCAAACTATAATTCACACTTTTTTCATACTTTGGCTGAAGGTAACTTATACTTCAGAGTGACTTATATGTGAAATTATTACATATAATTCTGTTCATCATAATAATAACAAACATAATTTTCCATATTTGTATTTTTACACTCATAACCACAAGATGGCACTCTAGGCTTGGGTGCCTGTACCTGCTCATCCACCACCGAAGAAATGGCCCCAAAAAGAAAATCCTATTCAGCAGATTACAAACTGCAAGTAGTGAAATATGCAGCAGAAAATCGAGCAGCAGAAAGAAAGTTTAGAGTGAATGAGAAACTTGTAAGGAACTGGAGAAAAGAAGAGATTATTATTACTGCAATGAAGAAAACAAAAAAAAAGCTAATCACAGGCTAAAAGCTAGATGGCCACAGCTAGAAGAATGAGTTCGCATCGGGTGCTTGAGCAACGTGCTGCAGGGAAAGGCTTGTCAACAGTGCAGCTGCGTCTCCACGCCCAGGTCGTGAAATTATTACATATAATTCTATTTGTCGTAATAATATCAAATGTATATTTACATGTTTATTTTTACACTCACAATTGCAAGAAGACAACTCAAGGAACAACCACAAGAAGGCAACAAGAGGGCAGAAAAGCAGAGATTATTACTGCAATGAAGAAAACAAAAAAGCTAATTGCGAGCTAAAAGCTAATCGCGAGCTAAAAGCTAATTGCGGGCTTAAAGCTAGATGGCCACAGCGAGAGGAATGAGCTCGCACCTGGGGTCTTGAGCAACGTGCCTCAGGGAGAGGCTTGTTAACAGTCCAGTTGTGTCTCCATGTCCAGGTAGTTGTCAAGGAGATGAATAGAGATGACTTTGCGTGAAGACTTTCTTGGCGTACCGCTTCATGCAGCGCAACCGCCTCTCTATTGGAGCGAGGACCCCAACATCACAAAAACTGCCAAACCAAGGTAGACCGTTTCCATGAGTTTGCGACTTCTAGTCCAGAGCGACTTATATATGTTTTCTCTTCTTTATTATGCATTTTTGGCCAATGTCTCTTGTACTCCGAGGTGACATATAGTCGGGAAAATATGGTACACAAGCACGGAGAGAACATAATGCATCTACAGAAAAGCGAACATACTAACCACAATGTCACTATGTCGCCCTATTTTAAGTTCTGTGTTTTAGCTTTTTTATTTAAAAATTTCACAGCACCAATTTTACATAATATATTTTTTAAGTTTCAAGCATCTAAAGTAAATGGATATAACAACAACAGCAACAAGTGCTTATAGTAAACGGTGGACTCTGATCCATTTACTGATCCAAAGTTCAGCGCTTCTGTCACCACTGTTGGGCCCTTGAGCAAGGCCCTTAACCCTCAATTGCTCAGTTATATATAAGAAAAATTATAATTGTAAGTTGCTCTGGATAAGGGCATTTGCCAAATGCTGTGAATGTAAAAATGATTCTATGTCGAAATTATATTTAAAATGCAGTTCGTTACTTGTATTAGGTGTAAAACGAATAATCAGATCCAAAAGTTGATGTTTTGGAAAGAGGGAAAATGAGCAAATTTAACAATCTGATTGACTCTGACACTGTAATAGCTAAATGACCGGGTCTATTTAACTTCAAATGCCAGCGTCCTCGTTATCCTAGTAGGCTTAAATGGTTCTTCATCATCATCATCATCATCCACTTAATGCGGGGTTGGGATGCGGGGGCAGCAACCTACGCAATAAGGTCTAGACGTCCCTCTCCAAATCCACTTCTTCCAGCTCTTCCGGGGAGACACTGAGGCATTCCCAGACCAGCCAAGAGACATAATCCCTCCAGTGTGTTCTAGGTTGACCCTGGAGCCTCTTCCCGGTTGGACATGCCAGGAGCACCACACCAGGGAGGCATTTGGGTGACGTTCTGATCAGATGCCTGAGCCACCTCAACTGGCTCCTCTCAATGCGGAGCAGCAGTTCAACTCCGTACTCTCCGTAGATGGCTGAGCTTCGCACCCCATCTCTAAGGGAGAGCTCAGCCACCTGGCGAAGAAAGCTCATTTCAACCGCTTGTATCTTCAATCTTGTTCTTTCAGTCACTATCCAAAGCTTTAGACCATAGGTGAGGGTTGGAACGTAGATTGACTGGTAATTGAGAGCTTTAATTTGCGGCTCAGCTCTCTCTTCACCATGATGGACCAGTACAAGCTCCGCTTTACAGCAGAGGCTGCAGCGATCTGCCTGTCAATCTCCCGCTCCATCCTTCCCTTACTCGTGAACAAGATTCCAAGATACTTGAAATCTTAAATTTGGTTCAGGACCTCATTCCAGACCTGGAGGGTGCATTCCACCCTTTTCCGACAGAACCATGGCCTGGGACTTACAGGTGCTGATTCTCATCTCAGCTTCGCACTCAGCCATGAATTGCTCCAATGAGAGCTGGAAGTCCCAGCTTGATGAAGTCAAAAGGACAACACCATCCGCAAAAAGCAAAGACGAGACCCTATGGCTACTAAATCAATGCCCCTCAATGCCTCGGCTGTGCCTAGAAATTCTGTGCATAAAAATTATGAACAGAATCGGTTACAAAGGACAGTCTTGGCAGACTCCATCCCTCAACGGAAAGAAAAATCGACCTTTGTTTCTAACGCAGACCAATAGTTATTTTCCAACGGTCTGCATTGGTCTGCCTTAAATGGTTTGGTAAATAAACAGATTATCAAAATTTATGTTTATTTTTGTAATTCTTGCATACAAGTTTAATTTAAATGTTTGTACTATGACGAATTTCTTTAAAGTAGGGTACATACTATATGTTGGATAGCCTTTTCACTTTTTCCAGAGTATTTGTGTACTTCAACATCTTCCCTGTACACATAGACTATATACATGTGGATGATAAAGAATTACACAGTCACTCAAGGGCTCATAAATAATTTAGAGCACAGCCTGAGTGAGTAGTGAAGCTAAATGAGATCAATTTTTCACCACTGAGATCTGAGGAGATTTGTAAACTTTAATTTTTGGTGCAGAGTTTGAATTTATATTGATTTTCTTGCACAAACGATGTGTAAATTATAACCTCAACTTCAAGTTTTAATATAATCAATGAGGCTGCAATAGCCTGGCAAGCCATCTAGTTTGTACTCTGCTCTTGCCTAGAGCTAGCTATAATGAACACCAGTCACCCTGTGACCTTAATTAGGATTCAGCGGTTCAGAAAATGAATGATAATTGATGAAGAAATAATCCTAAATTTGGATTAGAATAATTTCTCTCTCATTTGCCAAAACTATTACCACTAGAGTCAGAACGAGGCTGGAGCCCATACCAGTCAACACCGGGTGAAGGCAGGACACACGCTGATCATCTCACCAAACCATTATAGGGCACACTTAGTCGAACAAGTTATTTCCTGCTTATGCAAACCAACCAAAATTAGTGATAATGCTCAGGAGCCCAAAGTATGAACAAGCTCTTAAAGAGAAAAGTGTCCAGGTTAAGGTAATGATATGTAGCCATTTTACAGTTGTGGGTTACAGCGTTCTTCCTGTACTTGGGTATTTCTGTGTGGAGTTTGTGTGTTCTCACCATAATTGTGTGGGCTTCCTGCAGATATGCTGGTTTTCTCCTACGGTTCTAAGACATGCACAGTCGGCCAATTGATTCTTACAAATTGTCCCTCAGTGTGAGTGTGAATGAATGTGTGTGTGTGTGTGTGTGTGTTGACCCGGTGAAGGACTGGCAAGCAATTCAGAGTCTATCCCCACCTTCTCCCAGTGCCAGTGATAGGCTCCAGCCTACCTGTAACTATAATATGAATAGAATATGAATAGTGATTATGAATATGAATAGTGATATCTCTTGAGGGAAAAATGGAAATGGCCAAGGTGTTTCTGAAACCATTAATATGTACAGTATGTGTATGTAAATGACTCCTATAATGGGCGTGATGATATTAGCAAACGTCACCTGTTTTTTTTCCCCTTGAAATCGTATGACTTGTTCAGTTTCTTAATACTTGATCTCAGACTGTTCCATTTTCTATGGATTAGTGTTGCACTGCCAAGTTATTGTATATGCACAGTCTTGTTATTGTTATTGAAAATAGTCACAGGACCAAAACATAAGGTTAAACAGATGAATAAAAGACACTTTGCTTATGAGCTGGGGTGATTTCACAAGAACACGTATTTAGCCAAAATGAACTGATCTTTTTCTTTCGGCTGTTCCCTTCAGGGGACGCCACAGCGAATCATCTGCCTCCATCTCACCCTATCCTCTGCATCTTCTCTTACACCAACTACCTTCATGTCCTCCTTCACCAGATCCACGAATGTTCTCTTTGGTCTTTTTCTGGGCCTTCTGCCTGGTAGTTCCAACCTCAGCATCAATACTACCAATATACTCACTATCCCTCCTCTGTACATGTCCAAACCATCTCAATCGAGCCTCTCTGACTTTGTCTGCAAAACATCTTACATGGGCTGTCCCTCTGATGTACTCATTTCTGATCCTATCCATCCTCATGACTCCCAGAGAGAACCTCAACATTTTTATCTTCGTTACCTCCAGCTCTGCCTCCTGTCTTTTCCTCAGCGCCACTGTTTCTAAACCATACAACATCGTTGGCCCCATCACCGTCTTGTACACTTTTCCTTTCATTCTTGCTGATATTCTCCTATCACACATCACACCGGACACTTTTCTCCAACCATTCCAACCTGCCTGCATACACTTCTTCACCTCTTTTCCACACTCTCCATTGCTCTGGATTGTTGAGCCTAAGTACTTAAAATCGTCCACCTTCCTTATCTCTGCTCCCTGTAACCTCACTGTTCCTCTTGGGTCCTTCATATTCACACACATGTATCCTGACTTACTGAGGTTAACCTTCATTCCTCTCCTTTCCAGGGCATAACTCCACTTGTTCTCTGCCCTCACTACAGATCACAATGACATCTGCAAACATCACAGCCCATGGAGATTCTTGTCTAACCTTGTCTGTTAGCCTGTCCATCACCGTAGCAAACAAGAAGGGGCTCAGAGCTGACCCTTGATGCAGTCCCACCACCTCGAACTCTTCTGTCACACCAACAGCACACCTCATGACTGTCTTACAGCTCTCATACATGTCCTGTACCACTCTAACATACTTCTTTGCCACTCCAGACTTCCTCATGCAATACCACAGTTCCTCTCTTGGTACCCTGTCATATGCGTTCTCCAGATCCACAAAGGCACAATGCAGCTCCTTCTGACCTTCTCTGTACTTCTCTATTAACATCCTCAAGGCAAACACTGCATCTGTGGTGCTCTTTCTTGGCATGAAACCAAACTGTTGTTCACAAATGCTGACCTCTGCCCTCAGTCTAGCTTCCACTATTGTTTCCCATAAATTCATCGTATGGCTCATCAACTTTATCCCTCTGTAGTTGCCACAACTCTACACGTCTCCCATGTTCTTAAAAATGGGCACCATCACACTTATCGTCAGAAAATCTACTGCTAACTCTCCAAGACGCTTCCATACCTCCACCGGTATGTCATTAGGACCAACTGCCTTTCCATTCTTTATCCTCTTCGATGCCCTCCTCACTTCACCCTTACTAATTTTTGCTACTTCCTGGTCCTTTACGGTTCCCTCTTCTACTCTTTTTTTCTCTCATTTTCCTCTTTCATCAGCTCTTCAAAGTACTCTTTCCATCTTCCCAGCACACTTCTGTCATCAGTCAATACATTTCCCTCTCTGTCCTTAATTACTCTAACTTGCTGCACGTCTTTCCCATGTCTATTTCTCTGCTGTGACAACCTGTATAAATCATTTTCTCCCTCTTTACTTTCCACCCGAGCAAAGAAGTCATCACACGCCCTCTGTTTGGCCTTTGACACCACTACCTTCGCTTTACACTGTCTCCCTATACTCCTGTTTACTCTCTTCGGTCCTCTCAATGTCTCACTTCTTAGCTAACCTCTTCTTTCGTACACACTCCTGCACTTCCTTATTCCACCACCAAGTCTCCTTATCTATTTTCCTTCCAGATGACACACCATGTATTCTCCTACCTGTCCCCCTGATCACATTAGCTGGAGTTGTCCAGTCATCTGAAAGCAGTTCCTGACCACCCAAAGCCTGTTTCAACTCCTCCTTGAGGATAACCTGACACTCTTCCTTTTTCAGCTTCCACCACTTTGTCTTCTGCTCTGCCTTTGCCTTCTTCACCTTCCTCACCATCAGCACCATCTTGCACACCACCATCCTATGCTGTTTGGCAACACTTTCACCGACTAATACTTTGCAGTTACTGACTTCCTTCAAATTACATTGGCTACACAAGATGTAGTCTACCTGTGTGCTCCTACCTCCGCTTTTATAAGTCACCCTATGCTCCTGTTTCTTCTGGAAGAAAGTATTCACGAAAGCCATTTCCATCCTTTCTGCAAAATCTATCAACATCTGTCCTTCTGTGTTCCCGTCCTGGATACCAAACCTGCCCATCGCTTCCTCGTCCCCTCTGTTGCCTGCACCAACATGTCCATTGAAGTCTGCACCAATGACCACTCTTTCACCTCTGGGGCGACTCTGCATCACTTCATCTAACTCACTCCAGAATCTCTCCTTCTCTTCTAGCTCACATCCTGCCTGTGGGGCATAAGCACTAACAACATTGAACATCACACCTTTAATTTCTAACTTGAGACTCATCACACTGTCTGACACTCTTTTCACTTCTAGAACATTCCTGACAAACTCCTCCTTCAACATGACTCCTACTCCATTTCTCTTCCCATCCACACCATGATAAAACAGCTTAAACCCTGCTCCTAAGGTTCGAGCGTTGCTACCTTTCCACCTGGTCTCCTGAACACACAGTATGTCCACCTTCCTCCTCTGCATCATGTCAGCCAGCTCTCTACCTTTCCCTGTCATAGTCCCAACTCTCAGTCCTAGACTCATGCCTTTCCTCTTCTCTCTCTGTCTCTCCTTCTTCGACTTCTTCAACCAACAGTAGTCCAATTTCCACCAGCACCCTGTTGGTTAACAGCACTGATTGTGGTAGTTGTAAACTCGGGCCTCGACCAAACTGAACTGATAAAGGAAGATAAAACACGGTCCACTATTCGCTAGTGAATACAGGGATCCCTCGCTACTTCGTGCTTCAATTCATGCAGCTTCAATGCATCGCGTTTTTAAAAAAAAATTAAAAATCAATATTCATTGAATTAAAAAATAAGGAAATTAAGGAAGAATACGGGAAAAGGTTAAGGGAAATGCCACAAAAACAAGGCCAATTATGCAAAAAACAAAACAAAGCCCTAAACAAACAAAACAAAAAAAAACGAAAATATCCCATCAAAACTGGATACATTGTTGCATCTGTGTGCACACACATCTGCACACTGTGTGTCGTCGTCTTCTCATGGAATACCATCTGTATATGTGTGTGTGTGTGTGTGTGTGTGTGTTTATATTTTATTTACATCTGATGATATTTTTTAATGTTTAATTGTTATTATAATCATTAATAGCATTGAATATATACGTATATGTCAGTCATCTGCTCCAGATGCACTCGTGATTGCCATTCCCGGCATTGGTTTTGCCAGCCACAGTCGGAAGTGCCAATAAAAATCTGACTAACGCGCGAAATCCATAGTCGGCAACAACTGACGGAGGCCTAACCTAACCTAAATGTCAGTCATGGGGTGGGGGATCCTACTTTGCTGATTTCAATGGTCTCGTGGGGATCTCGGTCCCAATTAACCTCGGAAAGTGAGGGATCCCTGTAATTATCTTTCAATATATGCTCCAAGGTTGGATCTGTTGTTTAGTCAGAGATACTTTTTTTGCCCTACACAGATGGTGATTTGTAACTGCACCAGTGCACAACTTCCTGCCTATTCAGGAATTGTATGTTATAGCATCATCAACAAGGCATTAAAAAATCTCTTGAATTAGTATGACAAGGAAAGAAGCCCCTGTAATATTTTATTAATTTATATTATTAATGGACATTCTGAAACCTGGGTCCATACATTTCCACAATGGCGTTTGACTTCATCTCTTGGAATAAATGCTTTTAGCATCTGTTCATAAATAATAAATACAGAACGATTTCAGTCATTTCGGGAAGCACTGATCTGAAAAAAAAAAATTGTTTGTTTTTTTGGCATCAGACAATCAGATGAAGCAATTATGTCATTAGAAAGGAAACTTCTTAAATGAATATAGAATGGATTTATTTTCAGAGCATGGAAGAATGCTGAGAAAAGGGTTAATGTTTTTAAGGGTACTTTTCTTTCTTGTACTACATCCAACTGAAATATCTGGAAGGAGGGCCCCAGAGCGATGTTGGATGCCTGGTATGGAACTTCCCCAACAGCCCAACATAGCTTTGGGGCCATCAAGAGTCCTCCATGGTTCTAAGATAGCAAAAGAGTAATTGATAAATTCAGTACATTAACACATTCTGAAACCTTTAGGTCATGATATATATATATATATACACTAGTCCTTCTCAAAAAATTAGCATATTGTGATAAAGGTCATTATTTTCTGTAATTTACTGATAAAAATTAAACTTTCTTATATTTTAGATTCATTGCACCCCAACTGAAATATTTCAGGTCTTTTATTGTTTTAATACTGATGATTTTGGCATACAGGTCATGAAAACCAAAAATCCCTATCTCAAAAAATTAGCATATTTCATCCGACCAATAAAAAAAAAGTATTTTTAAATACAAAAAAAGTCAACCTTCAAATAATTATGTTCAGTTCTGCACTCAATACTTGGTCGGGAATCCTTTTGCAGAAATGACTGCTTCAATGCGGCGTGGCATGGAGCCAATCAGCCTGTGGCACTGTTGAGGTGTTATGGAGGCCCAGGATGCTTCAATAGCGGCCTTAAGCTCATCCACAGTGTTGAGTCTGGTGTCTCTCAATTGTCTCTTCATAATATCCCACAGATTCTCTATGGGGTTCAGGTCAGGAGAGTTGGCAGGCCAATTGAGCACAGTAATACCATGGTCAGTAAACCATTTAGCAGTGGTTTTGTCATTGTGAGCAGGTGCCAGGTCGTGCTGAAAAATGAAAATCTTCATCTCCATAAAGCTTTTCAGCAGATGGAAGTATGAAGTGCTCCAAAATCTCCTGGTAGCGAGCTGCATTGACTCTGCCCTTGATAAAACACAGTGGACCAACACCAGCAGCTGACATGGCACCCCAGACCATCACTGACTGTGGGTACTTGACACTGGACATCAGGCATTTTGGCATTTCCTTCTCCCCAGTCTTCCTCCAGACTCTGGCACCGCGATTTCCGAATGACATGCAAAATTTTCTTTCATCCGAAAAAAGTACTTTGGACCACTGAGCAACAGTCCAGTGCTGCTTCTCTGTAGCCCAGGTCAGGCACTTCTGCCGCTGTTTCTGGTTCAAAAGTGGCTTGACCTGGGGAATGCGGCACCTGTAGCCCAGTCCACTGCTTCCACAGGTCCCCCAAGGTCTGGAATCGGCCCTTCTCCACAATCTTCCTCAGGGTCCGGTCACCTCTTCTGGTTGTGCAGCATTTTCTGCCACACTTTTTCCTTCCCACAGACGTCCCACTGAGACACTCACTCTGATACAGCACTCTGGGAACAGCCTATTCACTCAGAGATTTCTTTCTGTGTCTTACCCTCTTGCTTGAGGGTGTCAATGATGGCCTTCTGGACAGCAGTCAGGTCGGCAGTCTTATCCATGATTGTGGTTTTGAGTAATGAACCAGGCTGGGAGTTTTTAAAAGCCTCAGGAATCTTTTGCAGGTGTTTAGAGTTAATTGGTTGATTCAGATGATTAGGTTAATAGCTCGTTTAGACTACCTGAACATGATATGCTAATTTTTTGAGATAGGAATTTTGGGTTTTCATGAGCTGTATGCCAAAATCATCAGTATTAAAACAATAAAAGACCTGAAATATTTCAGTTGGTGTGCAATGAATCTAAAATATATGAAAGTTTAATTTTTATCAGTACATTACAGAAAATAATGAACTTTATCACAATATGCTAATTTTTTGAGAAGGACTAGTATATATATACACACACACACACACACACACACACACACACACACACACACATACATATACACAGTGGTACCTCGACTAATGAGTGTCCCTTATAATGATTTTTCCATGATTCGAGCTTCGAACCCACCAAAAATCTGCTCCATCGAAAAAGCAAAAATTCACTTTACGAACTCTCCTTGAAATGGCTCATCCTTGAATTCTTCCGCATGTATTCCTTCAAGCTCCAAGAACGCCTTGTGACAGTGCTTCTCAATTATTTTCTATGATGCCCACTCTAGAAAAAAATAAAACAAACCAAAAAAAAAAACATTTCAGATCCCACCCAGATCCACTATCAATAATGTTTATTGCAATTCATATTGTTTGCTCAGTACTTTTTCCCCCCGACACCTTCTTTCTGCTTTTCCCTTTTTCAGGGGTCGCCACAGTGAATCATCTGATTCGCATGTTTGATTTGACAGAGGTTTTTACATCGGATGCCCTTCCTGACACAAACCTTTTAGCAAGGGACAGAAACACACTGACGGCTATGCAGCTACTCTTTACGAAAGTCAGCAATGGATCTCTAACATGAACCTATAACCATAGACAGTGAGAGACATGGCCAGCCTATGATAACCCAGTTAGCTGCACTGGGGGAGAAGATGACAACCTTGTGGAGAGTGGGACTCAAACACCCAACCTTAGGATCAGAGCTCCAGCGCCTTTAGCACCTGGCCACCACTGCCCTGTTTTTACCTACAACATAGCGTGACAGTGAGAGCTCCACTGCCACTTACTGTAGTGGATGCACAATTACACTTCATTCCAGTACAGTATGGCAAAAAAAAAAAAGCATGTTCCCCTGGGTCATACGCGCCCCCCTGGCATCAACGCGCGCCCCACTATTTGAGAAGCACTGGCCTTGTGGGAGAACACCATGCGCCTTTCCTTGCTGGCATTCGTAGTGTGCACATGCACAAAATTTTCCTCCTCCTTTTCC
This sequence comes from Plotosus lineatus, assembly GCA_024760905.1. Lineage (NCBI taxonomy): Eukaryota > Metazoa > Chordata > Actinopteri > Siluriformes > Plotosidae > Plotosus > Plotosus lineatus. The sequence goes on from CM045729.1 coordinate 20,438,793, forward strand.
TCTGTTACGCACCACCTCATGCCTGCCTACATGACATCTTCGCTGCAGTCAATGATCAAAAGGGATATTCCACTTATTGATCATTCTTGTTTTATTATTTATTATTATTAATTGTTATGGTCAATGTATTATTATTATTATTATTAAGAAATATTTATTGTTTTTACATGTTTATCTTTAATATATTTGGTCAAATATGTGTTTGAGGCAGGTTATAGGAGTTTGGGAGGGGGTTAGAATGGATTAAATGGTTTTCTGGTATTTCTTATGAGAATAATTGTTTTATCACGAATTCTTCGGCTTACGAGCTTGCCCTCAGAACGGATTAAATTCGTTCGCTGAGGTATCACTGTATACAGTATATATAAATAAATCACACCGATGCAGCCCACTCTTAATAAAAGTCAGCAATGGTTCTTTTACAGGCCTTTCACCACAGACAGTGTGAGACATGGCCGGCCTTTGATAACCCAGTTAACTGCACTGCCGAGACAGCAATAACAACCCTTTGATAGTGGTGCTTAAACTCCTGACCTTGAGATCAGTAATCCAGTGCCCTTCCACTGGGCCACCACTTGCCTTGCTGATTGTAATTCGAATATGTTATTCATTCTCCACTGTCAAAACCCTCTTAAGACAAAGCTAAAGCCCAAAACTAGAAATAAAAAGAAGGTACTCATCTTACTTGGGGGGGGGGGGGGGGGGATCACTCCTTTGCATGACTGTAGCTTGTCTTGTAAGGTTTCTGTCAGGGTCATACTAGTGCCACATTTATTAGCTTACATTTAATATCCTATTATCTTCTTTTGAAAATTCCATGAAGCAGACTCACTTTCCAACATAAGCCACGAAGATAAATGGGACTTTCTGTCGCTCAACTCAAGTCCAATGAAATTTAAGAGACTACTTACCTAATCATGTGGCATAGTGGTTAGGGTGTTGCGCTCATGATCTGGAGGTTGTGTGTTCAAATCCCAGTTAGACCCTCACTGTGCTAAGACCCCTGGGCAAGGTCTCAATTACAAGTGTGCCTCTGTTCACCCAGCAGTATAAATGGGTACCAGTAAAAATATACTGGGAGGGTAACCTGCGATGGACGAGTGTACCATCTCGGAAAAGTTGAACTCCTAGTCGCTTCATGCTATGGAAACCGGGGATCAGCACCGGCCTGATGAGCCGCTATGGCTCAGGTGTAAAAAGCCCAGGATTAGTTTTACAAACCCAGATGCACAATGATAAAATTCCTTAACTTGGTCAAGTTTCAGATTCTCAATTAAGCACACACAGCTAGTTATACAGCTACTATCCAGCATTTGATTATCTTGTATGGACAGTTGTTAGAGAAAAGGAATTACCTCTTCAAATTCACATTTTTTGTTTTGTGTATTTTTGCCCTGGATATAATATATTAGTATTATTTACTTATAGTAAAGTAAAAAGATACAACAGGTCACAGAAGGAAAAAAAAAGAAAAAAAGCCCAATCACCGAGATGATAAAATGATCACCCATAAAAAATAAATACGTACCTGTAAACTGAACCAGATCTAATCACTTTTCAGTTCAAGTGTTTGGAGTTATACTGAAAGCAAACAGTCAACTATGGATGGCAAGAAACTGAGAAAAGATCTCAGGAATAAAGTTCTGGACAGGAAGACCTCTGGAGATAGATGCAAATAAACTTGGAAAGGATTTATCAATTTCTCTGAACATATTCATTTCAATTCAGTTTTATTTGTACAGCTCTTTTTACAAGTGACATTGCCACACAACAGCTTTACACAGTAAAAGTTTAAAAAGTATAAAAGAATTTAGACATTTTCTACAACCTGTACACATCCCAAATGAGCGTTACAGTCCGGTTATACAACAAATGTCAGTCCTAAGTAATTGTGGGGAAGAGTTTATATCACCAGCAGTGAAAAGTCCAGACCAGACCAGTGAGACCATTAAGTGCTTTATAGTGTAAAAGTAGCATTTTATATTCTATTTGAAATTTAATTGGAAGCCAGTGCAGTGTAAATAAGATCGGGGTGATATGCTTGTGTCCTCTGGTTCTAGTAAGGACTCTCGCTGCTGTATTCTGTACTAACTGGAGCTTGTTTTTGCTCATATTAGAACATTCAGATAGTAACTCATTCCAATAATCTAATCTTGAAGTAACAAAAGCATGAACAAGTTTTTCTGCATCATATTTCTTATTTTAGCAATATTCCAGAGACGAAAGATGGCTACCCAAGTAATATCTACATGATGAATACAAATGAAAGACCAGCATCAATAATCACTCCAAGGTACTTTACTGCCACACACGATGAGACTGAAACACTATCCAAACTTACTACATAATCAGAAACCTTATTTCTAGTTGTCCGAGATCCAAGTACATCTGTCTTGTCAGAGTTTAATAAGAGTAAGTTAGTAAGCATCCAGTGTCTAATTTCCTTTGCACATTTCTCAACTTCACTAAATTCGGACACTTATCTGGCTTTGTTGAAATATATAACTGTGTCTCATCAGCCTAACAATGAAAAGTAATAACTACCCAATGGCAACATTTATAGAGAAAAAAACAAAAGCAATGGGTATAGGACAGAACCTTGTGGAACACCAAACTTAACATTTGAACATACAGAGAAATCACCACTTACATCCACAAATTGATATCTATCAGTTCAATAAGATTTAAACCAGAAAAGGGCTGTTCCCTTTCCTCCAACATGTTGTAATCTGTCAAGGAGAATCATATGATCAATACTGTCAAAAACTGCATTAAGGTCAAGTAACACAAGAAGGAAGACATAGCCGTGAGACCGAATGCGGGGTACACCCTGAGCAGCTCACCAGGCCATCACAAGGCCAACACTCACACCATTCACCTTCACACCTACAGGAGATGTGGAACAGCCAATTAACCTACTGTGCATGTTTTTGGACTGTAGCAGGAAACCAGAGCACCTGGAGGAAACCCACACAAACATGGGGTGAACATCAAACTCCTCTTAGAAATGCCTGAACTGGAACTCGAACCCAGGACCAACTAACCACTATGCTATCGTGCTGCCATTTCACATCTAATCCAATTATATTTTTCAGTAAGCTACTAGTATACAGTACTACGCTGCTTTAGAAAAAAGCACTTCAATCCTCCACATGTAATGTCTACTTTCCGGAAAAGACAGGGAGCAGAGATAAAGAAGGTGGAGCATATTAAGTACTGTACTTGGGCTCAACAGTCCAGAGCAATGGAGAGTGTGGAAAGAGGTGAAGAAGCATGTGCAGGCTTCTTTCATTCAGGTTGGAATGGTTGGAGAACAGTGTCCGGTGTAATAGGAAGGTATCGGCAAAAATGAAAGGAAAAGGGTACAAGACTGTGATGAGGCGAGCGATGTTGTATGGTTTAGAAACGGTGGCGCTGAGGAAAAGACAAGAGGCAGAGCTGGAGGGAGCAGAGATGAAAACGTTGAGGTTCTCTTTGAAAGTAATGACGATGGACAGAGTCAGGAATGAATACATCAGAGGGAAAGTACATAGAAGATGTTTTGGAGACAAAGTCAGAGAGGTTAGATTGAGATGGTTTGGAAATGTACTGAGGAGGGATAGTGAGTACAGTGGTACCTCACCTTACGAAAGACCCAACAAACGAAAAATCCAGGTTACGAAATTTACCTAAAATTTCTGTCTCTAGATACGAAACAAATTCACGTTGCGAAATGCGTCATCTCAAAAATTCAAACAACGCACGAGTTGCTCTCCCATTGGCAAACTTTCAATATCCCGCCCCACTAGCCTCCCATTGGCTAGCTCTCAACATCCCGCCCCGCTGGCCTCCCTTTGGCTAGGAGGGAGCTGTATCTCTATAATACCCATGATGCAGTTCCTTCCCATTGGCTATTATGGAGCTGCATCTCCATAATACTCATGACGCAGCTCCTTACCATTGGCTTGGAGGGAGGTGTATCTCCATAATACCCATGATGCTTTTCGTGTACCTTCGACCCATTGTTTGTCACGAAGTTCTAACACACATAAAGGACAGAGTTACTGTTGTTTCATGAGTTTTTCGAGTGTGCTCATTGCAACTTTATTTTTTGGCTCAGGCTTTTAACCTTGCATAAACATTTGTAAGCTTATAACTCCGCTAAGAACACATGGTAAACACGCGCGCACATGCGCACACACACACACACACACACACACACGCCTACACTTATGCACACACAAGGGCGTGTTATTCCCAGTGGAAGTGATTCCCGGTGCGAGTGAAAAGAAGAAGTGGGCTCGTGGCATGTGGTTGAGTGATATCGCAAAGGAATATGGCCAAACCTGTCTACCATCGGTACAATATTGAAGCAGAAGGGAGGCCTTAAAAGTTGTACTTTAAAAATTATGAAAGAGTTTAGGGGGTAGTATTGGAGGCCTTGGAACGAATCAGGCCTTTTACATGTAAAATGCGTCTCAAATTATGAAAAAAAAAAAAAAAAATCAGGTTACGAAACCACTTCTGGAACAGATTAATTTCGTAAAGTGAGGTACCACTGTATATTGGTAGTCAGATGCTGAGGTTGGAACTACCAGGCAGAAGGCCTAGAGGAAGAACAAACAGAAGATTTATGGATGTGGTGAAGGAGGACATGAAGGTAGTTGATGTAAGAGTAGAAGATGCAGAGGATAGGGTGAGATGGAGGCAGATGATTCGCTGTATCGACCCCTGAAGGGAACAGCCGAAAGGAAAAGATGAAGAAAGGCATTTCATTTATAGAGTTTAAAAGTACCAGAACATATTTCCATGCCATGAAATTCCCCTTAAAAAGTAAAAGCTAGTTAGTCATTAGGAGGGCAGTTCAGAATCTTATCAGGTAAAAGATACTACCATACTTTTATTACAGTGCAGAGAAGTGAATTCTGTACTTGGTGAAAATTTGAGCAACAGTTTCCTTTAATAAAACTATTTAATAGGAATTGAGAAACTAATTCCCAAGTCCAGCTGGAACTCTCAATACAACAAACAAGAGACTGTCATAAAGTATGTAAGTTCCTACTTTAAAGGGTCCCTCGTATAATTTTAAAGAGCCGTGAATCTGCTCAAATACCTCTGGAAATGTATTTTGGTGTATCTTTTTCAGGGTGCAATGCAAAAAATGTGAATATTTTGAACATAGATGATTCCACTATATGTATATTATTATTAGTAGTAGTGGTATTATTATTATTATTATTATTATTATTATTATTCTCAGAAGACTAAAATCCTGTGGTTGAATCAAGCACAACACTGTCAGGGTTGATTCAGAGAAAGGACAGAATACAAGGACATGAGGTCTTGGGGAAATCTGACCCACAACAATTATACAGAAATAATCAATGGCTTTTCAATCAGTCATTTCAATTTATTGACATAAATCATTTAATTCAACTTATTCCAGCAGTCAACACGAAAAGCACCCGAGTATATAAAATGTACTCAGTTTGGGAGACAAACTAATTGCAATACAGATCTGAGAAGAGATCGAATAGTGACTAGAACCAGGCACGTTAATCCGAACTCTGTTAAGCACAGGAAAAAAACACTAACTTAAAAAAAAAAAAAAAAAAAAATACTTGATATTTGGTGGTTATACATTACTGGATCACAGGTTTCCATACTGAAGGAATTGATCAGAAAACCCTCACAAATACCTATATACTGTACACATAAATCAATATGTTGGTAACTGAATATCTTTAATGTCCAATAACTTCCACAGCAGCAGACATGGCATGTACTGTACCTTGATTCTCAAGGTGTTTGGCAAAATGAAGGTGCAGTCTGGGGTTTTTAAGCAAAAGATAGTTGAAACTAGCCATTTGAAAACTTGACTTTCTTCAGAAGCCATAGCCCCCAAACAATGAAATGCAAGCAGAGACACCACTTTGCTCTGATTGGTTGGATGCTGGTGGTCCTTATTTATTTTTAACTCAGAGACTGGAGATACTGGAATGTGAATACATCACCAAATATTATAGATGTCATAACGTGTGTCCTCCCATTCACACTCTTGGATCATCCAAACTAAATGTTGGCCACTTTTGTGCTGTCCTTGGCTTGGCGCATGCCGTACAGCCACTTGATCACGCGTGCATTTTTTTCTATGACTGATACACCATAGCTAGGCTTCTCATCTTTGGCTGCTTCCTCCTCTTCCTCCTCCTCCTCCCGTTCAGCTGAGCACTCGGATGCAGGAGCGCTAGCACTACGCAGACGCGAGATCGATGCAATGTCTGAACCAGGTGTCAATTCTGCAAAGTCTGATGGTTCAAGACCGCAGTAGTTAAAAAAACGCTCAACCTCAGCACCAGCACGGGAGAATCGGTCACTCACGTCCGACTTGGATCGTGTTAGCGATCGTCGTTTCTTGGAACTGACTGAAGACTTGTGAGTAACAGCAGGAGATGGAGGTGGGATCGATTCTTGGGTTGAGGTTGGAGATATTTGTTCACTTTTTTCATTTATAGTTTGATCAGAGGAAGATAAGGTAGGAGTTAAGGGTTCGGAAGGAAATGATGAAGGCTGAACAGGCATTGCACGGGATTTCACAGGATTGGAGATGTTACTTATGTTATGCTGGCTTTTGATTGGCTGTAGAGGCTGTGGTGGAGGGGAAGCCTGAGTGTACGGCCTGAGCAGCTGCAAAAGCTGAGAGTGGACACGTTGCCCAGGGAGCTGTGCTCGGCATGGTTTTCTCATCTGCGGCACTGCTAACTGGGGTCTCACATCAACTCGCCGTACTGTTACTGTATGTGAAGACGGCCCATTAGCTGAAAGGCCATCTCCAACCATTTTCTTTTGTGACGTTGGGACATTCAAAGTCGAGGAAGGAAGTTGAGATGCACCAAGTGCAGCAGAGTTCTGACTTGTTTCACGTTTAGCCCTTTGAAAATTATTAGATACTGAATCTGTATCGCCAACTCCATTAATCAGACTATTCAGGTGTTCTAGATTAAGAGGAGGGGCCTTAGGTTGAGGTGCGGTGTGAGCAACTCCTTTGCGTGTTGGTTGCGGAGCAGCTGGTCGAAGCTGCCCACTGTTGCTGGATGGCATTAAGGGTTTTCTAATGATTGGCAGCTGCTTGTTGAGTGCCACTTGCTGGCTCTTAACATATTTCCCTTTGTCAGCTTCCAGGCGCTCCACAGCACTCGGCTTGCGCGGCCCTGTGGACGAATCTGCGGTTTCAAGTAATCTTGCTAAACGCCGTGAAGACTGCCCAAGAGCATCCACAGACATGTCAGCAGTTTTTTCAGAAAACAGCTCACCTTTTTTTCTGGCTCCGGTTTGCATATATGCAGGCAAACAAGAACTGCAGGCAGTAGTGTCTGGGTAATACAGGTGGACTGTCTATATCTGCACACACAAAAAGAGACAAATAAGCCTTACATTACATGTAAACACTAATACTGTGTCCCACCGATGGAACAGAACAGAAAAAAAATGTAATGTACATTTAATGTCGTTTTTATTTATACTAATATATAACTACCCCACTTCTTATGCTTTAACTGTACTGTAGCTTTTATTTTAGTGTACTGTATTCAATAATATTTCACTTAATTTGCCTATGGTATGAGTTACGGTACCGTTAACTTCTGTTCAAAAGACGACGGAACGGATTAAGACTATTTACATTATATGTATTGGGAAAAATAGATCCGGAATCCAAACAAATCGGAATTTGACCAGCCGTCTGGAACAAATTATGCTGGAGAACCGAGGTACCACTGTACTGAACACTGAGCAGCATTCAACACACTCAGCTGTGATCTGTTCGAACTCTGATCATTTGTTCAAACACCAAGACATATTTTCCTTATGTTTTTTTTGATCGAACTCCGATTTGTTCGACTCAAGAGTCGTTCGACCACCATGTGTGTATATAGCACAGTAGGTTCATTGGCTGTTCCAAATCGCTCCTAGGTGTGAGTATGAATGGTTGTGTGAGTGTTGGCCCTGTGATATCCTGGCAAGCTGTCCAGGGTGTTCACCGCCCTCACTTGGAGTCAGCTCACACTCACACAGACACACATAAGCGTACACACACAAACACACACAGGCACAGACAGACATAGACACACACAGACAGACAGGCAGGCATGCACAGACAGGCAGGCAGGCACACAGACACATACACAGCGAGAAAGACAGGAACACAGTCACAGACAGGCTCAGAAAGGCACATGCACAGACAGGCACACACAGACAGAAATACACACACAGACCGACACATACACACACACCGACATAGACACACACACCGACATAGACACACACACACCGACCGAAACAGAGACGCGCACGCACACAGAGACACACAGACAGACACACACAGACAGACAGACACACACAGACAGACAGACACACACAGACAGACAGACACACACACACACAGAGTCACACACAGACAGACAGACACACACAGACAGACAGACACACACAGACAGACAGACAGACACACAGACAGAGACAGACAGACAGACAGACACACACACAGACAGACACACACACAGACAGACAGACACACAGACAGACAGACACACACAGACAGACACACAGACACACACACCCAACAGACACAGACAGACACACCCAACAGACACAGACAGACAGACAGACAGACACACACACACACACACACCCACACAGACACACACGCACACAGACAGACACACACAGACAGACACACACAGACAGACACACACAGACAGACACACACAGACAGACACACGCGCGCGCACACATGAATGTCAGTGGAATAGAAAAATAAAGCAAGGCCAGTCATGTCTGTGTCTGTCTGCGTAACCGAAAGCTGATTGCAGCAAATATACTGGTATGATAACATCTCCTGTGGAATTTTGGGAAATTTCCTTTCGTCGACCCCACAGAATTGATGTACTCGAAAGTGCTCCACATATATTGCACCTACATTACAGGAAGGAATGCAGCGTGGGTTTCACAAAGAAGAAACATGATTCTGAGCCACAGCACTCTGGCAGCCAACCTGAAAGCGTAGTGTGCGTGGGTTTGCTAATAAATGCATACTTTGTTTCCCCGCACAGTAAGAAGGCCTCTGCTACTCGCATTATTAGAGGCTCACACATGGTCAGCATGTTTACCATGCCCTTAACATTCAAACCTGTGCTCCACCTGCGGACAAAGGGCAGTGTAAACTTTCTCTCCTTCACTCTCGCCATCAGTGTAGTGTACTGCACTGCACTATCACTTTCATCCATCTTTCTATTTCATTTTCTCACTCATTCTTTCTTGTCGAGGCCCCATCCCCCTCTACACCATCTTCTCTCAGGTCTTCTTCTGGCTTTCCGCAAAACAGAAAATCGGATCTTTCCGATGAATAGGTGGAAATTCAAGACAGATTTCTCCGGAATGAGATTTGCCTCTACATGATCCCATGTGAATGTTAAGGTAAGGTAAGAGTCCTGGCACTGACAGATGGACACACATTATATAACAGTATCACAAACAATATAGTTTGAGTTCACATTGGAATTGTTCAGATTAATGTCACTCATAGGACAGAACTCTGATCATCTTATTTGTTCCAAGGCATGACTGAACAGAGGGGAAAATATATATGTATTCATACTACTACACAATACACACCTGTATAGACTCACCTGTGTGTCTCGCTGATAGGTTACAGGTCCATAAATGTCTCCAAGATACACACTAGTGCAGTGAAGTGAAATATGTGAATAACAACGGTTTAACAACCTTGATGTGTACGTGTGTGCATATTAGGCATGTGTGTGTACACTAAGAAAAGCAAACCTAGACAAACCTGTTTGCCTTTGTGGTCCTGAACTTGCCCCACCCCCTGGTCTATGCTTCCAATCACAAGCTTCCCTTTTACCAGGAAGTACTACAGGTCACATGACCACCATGCAGCCATACTCTCCATGTCCTCCTCTTGACCTAACTGCTCTTTCACACTACTAGTATATGTAACCCCAAAGTAGGTAAATATGCAAACAAATAAATAAATCAGATAAGTACATTGACACAAGAATTGCAGCTATATAAATAACAACAACAAAAAATTTAAATAAACCTCTTCTTTTGACTAATTTTCACTCATTTGACAAACCACTAAATCCTACTAAGATTACGAGGAGGCCAGAGCCTTTCTCTGCCAGCACTAGGCAAAAGCCTGGTACCTCCTACACAGCTTTCCAGACTCTTGCAGGACAATATTCACAACCACTTGCACTCACACTCAGACCTGGGGGGCAATTTTGAACGACCAATTAGTCTAATATGAGCTATCCAGAGTAGACCCACACAATCACATGTAGAATATGCAAATTCCACGCAGAAACACCTGAGCCCAGGACTTTCTTGCTGTGAGGTGGACATGATAACCACTACGCTGTCATGTCACGCTTTCGAGCGTTACTCTAAAACCAAATTCAAGATCAAACCTATGTACCTACCCAGGTATTTCCATGATGGTACCAGCCAGCAAAATCCCTCCTCCCCCTAAGGATAGTTGGGCAGTTTTATTTGTGAGAGTGTACAGTTACAAGTGTATAAAGGATGTGCACCACCAACCCCATCCTGCAGGGGGAAAAAAAAAAACAACTGATCTCACCTGGGAAAATCCCTGTGCCCCTGAAAGTGATAAGTGTAAGTGATGCTTCCACCTACAGGTAAGATGGAGCAATACACTATGTATACACCACACATGACAAGTCCTTGAGTCCAAATGATGATTTCCCCAGCTGTAATTAGTAACTTATAAAGGTGAACTTTTCCCCATATGTTGTGTACACACTGATGGAAGTATAGAATGGTGCTGTGTGTGTGCTAATGGTTTGGTCAGTCCTGCTCCATTAGTGGGCTGTAAAACAAAGGGGAGTTGGGGGGATGGGGGTGTTTACTGGAAATTGCTCTGCATTGTAGCCCTAAAGAGAATTTACAGGAATTCTCAGAGAACTATTTCAGTAGAAATAAATATAAGACTGCACAAGGATGAGCTTTATTATTATTTTGTCAATGCTGAACACCAGGAGTTTCTTCTGCGCTATCATTCCTTAATTCTAATAAATAAAACAAAAAGAGCATTATATCTAGAGAGAATGATGGAGGAATAGACAGATAGATTTTCAGTGGCGCTAAACACACACATATGGAGCAATTAAAAAAAAAAAAGTAATAATACATAATTCATTCATTTTCTGGACCGCTAATCCTAATTAGGGTCACACAGAGGATGACGTCCATCTCGGCCGACTCTGGACGGCTCCCGAGGCCACCACAGGGCTAAGACTCACATAACCATTCACACCTCGGGATGATTTGATAACCAATTAACAAACTGTGTATGGTTTTGGTCTGTGGGAGGAAACCAGAGTATCCAAAGGAAACCCACACAAGCACAGGGAGAACATGCAAACTTCACATAGAAACACCCAGGCTGAGAATTGAACCCAGGACCTTGTTGCTGTGAGGTGGACGTGCAAACATCTACACCACCGTGCTGCCATAATATGCTAGATATATATTTATATACTTATCCATATAGGTAATATCTTCTTATATATATATATATATATATATATATATATATATATATATATATATATGTGTGTGTGTGTGTGTGTATATGTATATATATATATATATATATATATATATATATATATATATTTATATATATATATATATATATATATATATACACATACATATATGTATGTATATATATATATATATATATACACACATATATGTATGTATGTATGTATATATATATATATATATATATATATATATATATATATATATATATATATGAAAACTAAAAACAGTCAAGATAGTGATGAGGCATAAGTGGCACAGGACCAGAACAAATTCTTATATGATAACAGAAGTGACGGACCAATCACTACAGTATATTTAGTAAAGTTATTGAAACTATTGCAAGTAAATATACAAAATAAATAATGGATGATGAATCAAAGACACAATAAATAAGGAAAGTATGGATATGTAATGAAAGAGTATGAGATGAAATAATAAAATAAAGCTGAATAAATTAGCATTATAAGATATAATATATCTATGTGAATGGTTGTGTATGTTGGCCCTGCAGTGGTCTGGTGAGTTGTTCAGGGTGTACCCTACCCATGCCTGGAGTCAGCTGAGATAGGTGCCTGCCTCCCTGTGACCCTGAGTACGATTAAGCGGCTTTGGAAAATTAATGCTGAATGGATGATAAAATTCACTGCAGTGATCTGGTGATCTGTTCAAGGTGTTCGCTGGTTTTTCCCGGCGTGAGCTGAGTCAGGCTCCAGCCTCTCTCCAACCCTCAATGAATAAAACATGCTCTATTTAAATTCAGTGAAACTTTAAATTGGATTACATTATGAATTAGGTTGAAACAGGATGAATGTTGAAGTGGTTTATTTTCCCACACTGAAAAAGTTTGCTTGAAATACGTACAAGTATGAATATATATTCTCAAAAAATTAGCATATTGTGATAAAGTTCATTATTTTCTGTAATGTCATGATAAAAATTAAACTTTCATATACTAGTAGTACTACTGTATGTGTATATGTACAATATATAAATATTTTAATTTCAAGTGCATATATCTTTCATACATTTCTGTAAATGTTCTCTGTAAAGATTCAGTACACCTAGACTTTCGGATCGCAATCCCTCTTTTCTCCGCTAAGAAAATTAACCATTTAAGCCGAATGTCTTCCTGAAGAAAATAGCTCATGTGGTAATATTGTATTTGGGTCGGCATGATCTTACACCTAGAAAAACACACATGGTTTAAGCTTTAAGTTTTTCTTGCCTTGAGGACTTTTCAATCATAAAGCATGTAGTTGAAGGCTGCTCATAAATACCTCATCAAATATTCATCGTTTTTTTTTTTTTCAGGGTCCCCCTCATTTCTTTAGATTATACAGTACAGACGCTCCCCGACTTATGTTCATCCGTTTTACACTTTTTCGATTTTACTTTTAAAAAAGTCAAATTTTGAGTTTAGACGTACCTACGTACTACGCTGACGTAATGACGCAATGACGCTGCATCCATTGTTTACAAACTACAGACTGAACGTGTCCCTTCTTCTTCCCAGTTCAGTTCAGTTATATATACTGTGTATATATATATATATATATATATATATATATATCTCAGTTATATAGCGTGTTACCCTTGTGTTAAGACGTTGTCTCTGTGATCTTTGTGTTTACACTGTTTTGCGGACTTTTGTAACCCAAAGCAAATATGTTTGGTCAGAAGTGTAAGCCTACTAGCATGGGTGCAAAGTCTCATACACAGAGATGAATGAACTATCTGCTCAGATCGACACAATCTACCATGCATACTCAGTTAAGCAAAGAGAGTTCTAAAATGAATGAAAACCCGAATCCACAAATTACAAAACAATTACAGATATTTATTATCTTTTAGCAGAATCCAAAGAGTGTATACTTATTTTTATATTAATATTCATTAGGATTTGTACTTGTTGTTTGTATGTATCTCTTGAATAACGTTTACTTACTTACACAAAAGAAAGAACTCTCCGCTTTGCTGGGAGACTGCATCAGTGCAGGCTGTGTTCTAAACGAGTTCAACAGCACCCTTGTGCACTTGAAAGACCGGAAGTCCGTATAACCCACAGCAAGTACACTACTTTCGCAAGTACACTACTTTCGGTATTGAGCGCTTCACATATTGTAAGCATTGATTGTCTGTTTTCAGCTTCATGTAAAGTAACTCGATATAAATAAGTGACTTATTTGAAATTAATGTTGATATTATTTGATATATTTGATAGTATTTTACAATGTTATGTTTATAATAATTGATTTAGGGGTGTTTTATGAGATACGGTAACGGTATTTATAGATGTATAGTACAGTATGAGCGTCATACGTCACACGTCATACGTCACTGTAACAACTTACGTTCACTTTCAACTTACGTTCGGCCATTCGGAACCAATTAAAAAAACGTAAGTCGGGGAGCGTCTATATGTCTAATGATTACTGCAATACATGCGAAGCGCTGTATCTTTATGTTTTGAACAGTGTGGGTTATGCTCTGCGCAGGTGATTTTCCTGCTCAAACCCACCATTTTGAAAAAGATCGGAGCTTCACTTTGTATAGTTTTGCACCAGAGATTCAGTTCAAAATCGAAATGAGTAATTTAAGTTTAAAAATTTTTAATTAATAAAGGAAATGTTAAATAGCTTGAATGTCTGGATGTCTATTCATTCATTCATCTTCGAAACTACTTAATCCTAATTAATGTCGCGGGGAGGCTGGTGTCCATCTTAGCTGACTCTGGGCAAAGGCAGGGTACACCCTGAACGACTCGCCAGGTCATGGCAGGGCCAACATACATACAATAATTACACTTACTCTCTCACACCTAGGGGCAATTTGGAACCAATATGTAGTCTTTTGTGCGTGTTTTTGAAATGTCGAAGGAAACCCAGAGAAGACCCACGCAAGCACAGGACGAACATGCAAATTTCACCCAAAAATGTCCGAGTCAGGGAATTGAACCAAGGCCTTCTTGGCTGTGAGGCAGATGTGCTAGCCACTTCACCACACAAACCTATGGAGCGCAGATCAGTTCATGGTAATGACCATAAAGCAAAAAACCAAAAATATACAAAAAAAAAAAAAAAATGAGAGGATTATAGGAGAAATCGCACCAGCTGCTCCCGAGGCATTAGAAACAATTGGTGGTAATTTTGCTGACGTTTAACTTGACTTGACCGACCTTTATCTAGATTTGTTTTAGTTTTTGTTTCCAAGTTAGTTCCTTGAAAATATGACAGCGATATCAAGCATTTTTTGAGATATCGTGTTGCCGGGGCAGTGGTGTCCCAGTGGTGTGGTGTTGGATTACTGATTTCAAGATTGGGGGTTCAAGCCCCACTGCCAACAGGTTGTTACTTCTGTCCCCACCAGTGCAGTTAACTGGGTTATCAAAGGCCGGCCATGTCTCTCACTGTCTATGGTGTGGAGGTATGTCAAAGAACCATTGCTGACTTTTGTCAAAAGTAGATGAATAGCTGTCAGCGGGTTTCTGCCCTGGGATGGTCTGGCGAGTTGTCCGGGGTGTACACTGCCCTCATCCAGAGTTGGCCTGAGATGGGCACCAGCCTCCCTGTGGCCCTAATTAGGATTAAGCAATTGAGAAAATGATAGGTATGCGTAGCAAAAAAAAAAATTGCAAAAAAAAAAAAAGTATAAATGCAAAGACAAAAACTGACACAAGTGAAAACATTACAGCTGTACCTTTAATAGGGTGAAAAGGTAAGAATGTAGTTTTTAAAATGTATTAATTAATTAATTAATTAATTTTGGATCAGACAGAGTCGAAATGACATGGATAGTCAAGGCCCACCTCATGCTCCAGATCACCTGAACATTGAATATAGCTACTGGAATGTTCACCAGCCCTCACTGAACTGATCATCACTTACAACACAGTCAGAAACTCCAATGAGTTCAACGCGTACCTGAGAAATGGAATCATAGATTAATACACAGCAGGAATATCTCTCAGAATTATTTATAAATATCTGCCGAATCCAAGATCATCACTCCATATAACTGCCTATCAGTAAAGGTTATTGGACGGTGTAGCCATTTTGCTAAGGTCTGGAAGAAGATCAGTGTCAACTGACAGGAAACTGGTGTGGATAGTCAGGAACTACACAGGAACCACCAAGCCACAGACTTTCCATGAACTGCTTTCCATCATGCTAGTTTGATAAGGCCATGGATCATTACCATCCAAGAAACAAAGTCGTGCTCCAAACTTCTAGCTCTACAAACTTCTATCTCAACTAAAATTTGCAGCTGAGCACATGGACCAAGAAAAACGTGTCTTCTAGTTGAAGGTGAAGAATTTAAACCATACCATGACAACACCAAAAGCTGTGAAATATGGTGTTGGCAGCACTATGCTCTGAGGCTGCTTTGCTGCCAATGGAACCGGTGCATTGGATGGACCGTCCAACAGGGAAACAGGACAAGGACACACTTACACAACAAAGCTGGTGGTAGAACGAATAATCCCAATCAAAAATATTTGGACAACGCTTCAGTCAGGTCTGTGCCATGGAAACACACACATTTAACCAATCTCAAGAGGGTTAACAGTTTGTTGCTGCTATAGTCAAGGTGAACGTTACCAACAGATATTTAAACAAATGGTGTTTTTTTTTTATTTTTTATTTCTTATTCTTTTCCTTTCGGCTGTTCCCTTCAGGGGTCGCCACAGCAAATGATCTGCCTCCATCTCTCCCTATCCTCTGCATCTTCTACTCTTACTCCAACGACCTTCATGTCCGCCTTCACCGCATCCATAAATCTTCTCTTTGGTCTTCCTCTGGGCCTTCCGCCTGGTAGTTCCAACCTCAGCATCCTACTACCAATATACTCACTATCCCTCCTCTGTACATGTCCAAACCATCTCAATCTAGCCTCTCTGACTTTGTCTCCAAAACATCTAACATGTGCTGTCCCTCTGATGTACTCATTGCTGATGAAATTCAGGAAACGTAAAATATAACAGAAATTCAGACACCAAATTATTATTATTATTTTAATTAAATATGTCCATTGGATAATTATTCTGTCTGAGAAGGAGAGTTCAGAGACATTCATATATATATATATATATATATATATATATATATATATATATATATATATATATATATATATACACACACATATACACATACACACACATACACACATATATATATATATATATATACATATATATATATATATATAAATATATATATATATATATATATATATATATATATATATATATATATATATATATATATATCTATCTCCATGATGAGTTTATATAAACTTCAGGCCACAACTATATAAATAATAAATTGATATAAACAAAGATTCTGCTTTTTACTCAAGATGGTATATTGATTATATACCTTGCAATGTAAGCTTTTGTATTAATTAGAGAAGACCAGGGTGGCTTGGTGATGTAGCGGTTAGCACATCTGCTTCACAGCCAGAAAGTCCTGGGTTCAATTCCCGGGCTCGGCTGTAGTACCAGCTGTAGTGTGAGAGCACTTTGATTTCCCCAGACAGTCCCAAGAACACGTACAGTAGGCTGACTGGCTGCTCCAAATCGCCCCAAGGTGTGAGTGTCAATGTGACTGGGTGTCTGGTGAGATGTTCAGGGTGTACCCTGCCTTCATCTGGTGTTGGCTGAGATAGTAAAAGTGTACATGGCTGAGTAGCTCTTGTGATGTTCTTTCAAAAGAGACTATAATGTCACCGTCTTCTCATTATTAACAGATTTACAGCCACATGGACTCATATTTACCGTGGAATAGTTTTCACAACAATCTTCTCCATCGCGCTCGTTTCTTAAGATAATATACAGTTTTTGTCCTTGTCTTTATCTTTCACACTGAAACTCTGCGTCCTCCTCCTCCTCCGCAGACTCCCCCTCTTACTTTTGCCCTCCGTCTCTCCTCTCGCCCCCTCCCTCTCTCTCTCCCCCGTCAGCTGAGGCGGTAGAGGGATCCGCTGGCCAAGGAAGAAGCCCTCTTCTTCGGAGTCGGAGGAGGACGAGCAGGTTGAGCATGAGTCCTCATGTCTGTAGTGGGTGGAGTGAAGCGTCAAACGGGGATTTCCATCTCCAGGGGAGGTGATAGAGAGTGGGCATGCGGCATGTTCTCTCTCTCCTTCTCTCCACTCCAGAGAGTCCAGACGAGGTCTTTCGCGTCTGGAGCGGCGGAAGTGTTTCTCCGTGCCCAGGTGGAGGGGTGAGTCCGAGATCAAGCGTGTTCGGCCAGGTGGGTTTATGCGCCCCTGGCGGAAGCTGCGACGGTAAACGCCATCTAAGAAGACAAACAGTAGCTTTTAAAAAAAAAAACTCGCACTGTTTATCAGTGAGAACATTGAAATAATTTAACAGAAATAATATCTTCAATACAAGAATTCTTTCAGCCAGGCCGTTAATAAAGTCTGCTTTCAAATATTTATTACCCAGAAGGTCCATCTGGGGTGGCAATTCAGCTTGATGGTGTAGTCTGAGCCCTGAGCTTGCATCAGGTTCATCTTCTTCATCATCTTGTTCTACATCATCTTCCTCCTTCCTCTGCATTCCAACTTCATCTTCCTGTTCCTCCTCCTCCTCCTCATCATCATCATCTTCCTCCATGGAATAGCTGGAGCTGATTGGCTCCCTGAAGCTGACCCTGGCTGTGCTGCTTCGGCCAAACTGGGGTGGAGGGGGAGAGGGGTGCGGTTCGTCAGTCGGGGGCAGGATTGGTAAATCATCAGGGCCGATGAAAACCGGGGGTGGAGGTGGAGGAAAATAGTCGGCATCTTCTAGGTAGTCAACCTCAGGTGAAGTATATGGAATTTCTATGGAAAAGAAGAACAGTGGAGTGAAAATCGAGTACGTATGAATCAATAATAATAGCTTGTGTGGGCAGAAATGAGTTGAACTTACCTGGGCTGCTATCCAGTCTCCCAGTATCCTTTGCTGTCGAGGTGCCTCTTGAGGTACAGCTGGGTGGAAAAGGTCCAAATTCAGCATAGCCATTCAGCTCCACCGTGTACTGTAGTCCTGAGTGTTCTTCAATGTTCGATTGGTCTCCATTTGAGAGTGGTCCCCAACCATTGGGTAAAGGAGTTGAATGTGGCCTTTGAGTGTGAGTTTGTCCATAAGGTGGCGGTGGAGGAAGAGAGCCATTTTGTAAATGAAAAAGTGAAGTGTGCACTCCTAAAAAACCCCAAAAAAAAACCACAACGATAAAACCTTTTGACTTGAAGAGATAAAAATGTAGAGGTTGGAGTGAAGAAAAGACCCATATATACCTTTACTTTCTGACAAAGAACTTGACATGGTCTCGACAGTGTGTTTAGCAGTTGCAATGGTGAGGCTGCTGCCCTCTGGTGTCTGCAAAGGTGAATTGCAATCCTGTTGCGGTTGATGTATGAGTTTGTGTGAGGTCGTCTTGCACTGCAGGGCGGAGTCACAGGAGTCAGAGTTATTGGGGTCTTCCCCCAGAGAGCAGGGTCGAGAACAGAAGATGAGCCCTCCACGGGGGAGGAAGGGTCTACCCAGGAGGGGGAGCCGACAGCGGGCACAGCAAAAGCATGCCTCGGATGCATGCCAGTGTTGCCCCTCATATGTCATCTGCCCCTGATCAATTCCTGCAAATAAGACATGTTAGCAGTATATATGGTGCAACCTGATTATTTCATTAAAATATACACCCTGGTCTGAACTACATTTATCTTCATGTCAGCTGCTATACTGCATTGTTGTTAGTATAATAGTATTGTTTATCTTAGTGCATTACAACATCAGACTGATATGTTGTATGCTTGTGGGGGGTATTTCCATTCCAGGAGCTCTGCAGAGTTTATTTCCAGCTGTAATCCAACACAGCTGATCCGCTTCATCAGGTTCATCATTGGCAGACTTTTAATATTAGAGCTATGTGTGTGTGGGGGAAGTAAACTTTCTACACGGATGAAGTTGGCTAGTTCTAGCACTGATAGCTGAAGCCTATCTCAGCCAGCTCTGGGGAAAGGCAGGGGCACATTGTGTACAACTCCCCAGTCCATCCCAAGACCAACACGTACACAAACTAATCACACTCGTAATCACGCCAAAGCCTGGGATTCAAACTTAGGACTTTCCTGCTGTGAGACGTCTGGATTTCTGTTGTCTGTATCTGTGTGTTTACCGATATGTTCTCCACAGGTGTCGCAGTACTCAGCATACAGAGACTCGTAGCAGGTACAGCAGTAAGGCCGGCTCTCTCTCATGATGTAGCGCTGACCGCCGAGTGCTGTCTCACACTCAAAGCAGCAGAAGTGCGTCATGTGCCAGTGGCGTCCCTCCGCTTCTGTGCACTCATCCGCCAGAATGATCTATTCACAGACAGAGGGAATGAGCAGGGGAACCAATTCAGGATGCTGGATGAAAGCTGTTCGATTCACTGCTGGAGTGAGTTAGAGTGCGGTATTATGTGGTTTGGGAAAGACTGACCTCGTCGCAGGCCTGGCAGCGGGGTTTGATGCGCTCGGCGTGGTGACGGCCGCAGTAGATATGGCCGGTCTGGTAGAAATAGATGAGGTCGACTAGCAACTCGCTGCAGGTGGCACACTGGAAGCACTGAGGGTGCCAGCAGGTGCCGTGACCAGCACGAGAGGCAAAGACAGCAATATCTCCTCCATAGATCTGCCTCCCGCACTGACGGGGAACAGAAACCAAGCAAAGTGAAAAGCAGATACAGGCATGTCGAGGAGCACATGGACTCATCAAGCACTCTAAAGATTCTCGATGGAGAAATATCAGCCTGGATGTTTAAAATTAATCTTCTTCTTCTTTTCCTTTTGGCTGTTCCCTTCAGGGGTCGCCACAGCAAATGATCTGCCTCCATCTCTCCCTATCCTCTGCATCTTCTACTCTTACTCCAACGACCTTCATGTCCGCCTTCACCACATCCATAAATCTTCTCTTTGGTCTTCCTCTGGGCCTTCCGCCTGGTAGTTCCAACCTCAGCATCCTACTACCAATATACTCACTATCCCTCCTCTGTACATGTCCAAACCATCTCAATCTAGCCTCTCTGACTTTGTCTCCAAAACATCTAACATGTGCTGTCCCTCTGATGTACTCATTTCTGATCCTATCCATCCACGTCTCTGGAGGCCATATTGCCTCAGAACGCCAAATAAATGTAGTACTTGCATATAGTCTGCAGTCAGATCTCGAATACTCTCACTCACACATTTGCCAAACTGCTTAATGCCACTAGTGCTACATGGAAGCCGGAGCATATCTCAACCAACACTGACCTACGGTGGAATACACCCCGAGCAGCTCGCCAGACTATTGCAGAACCAATACCCACAATAACTCACATGCCCACTCAAACCTAGAGGCAATTTGAAACAGCCAATTAGCCTTCTGTGAATGTCTTTGGACCGTGGGTGGAAACTGGAGTGTTCAGAGGAAACCCACACATTTACAGGGTGAACATAGAGTGCACAAAGATCTACAGTCTCAGAAGTGAACAAACCACCAATGTCAAACACCGTTATATAGAATATATGCAGTAAATATCTAGTACAAAGAAAACCAACCAAAATTTGGCTGAATTTGGGTTCAAAGTTTGAACAACAAAAAGGGGTAAATATTTTGATGATGTGCAAAAGCATAGAGCATGTAAAATATATACAGGAATACCTCACCCAACGTCGTTAATTGGTTCCAGGAGAGACGACTTAAGTCGTAAAACGACTTAAATCAAATTAGCTTGTCTCTATGCTAGCCTAGGATAGACTACGCCAAATTTACTTGTCTAGACTAAACAGAAAATAACCATTCCTAGTTCTGTACTTTATTTATGAATACAATTTTCAATATGGTTAATAATGTTGCACCTGGAGCATATGTGTCGGACCCAAAGATGCAGGAGACCATGTAAGAAGATTCAACAATTTTATTTTGCACTTTGGAAAATCTAAATCACTGGAAATAATTAATCGATGAAAACTGGTCGAGCACGAAGCAGGATACCAGGAGTCAGAGAGATAGCAGGGAAACGGAATCATTGGGAAGGACAATCTTCTGACATCGGAGGGAAGCGCGCCGCTCCTATTTATAGCTCGCTGATTGTTGATTGCTGAATGGAAACAGGTGCACTCTCTGGACTTCGCCTGCAGGTAGCAGCCACGCCCCTCGCCAGAGCTTGCAATGAATGAAGAGAGCGTTTAACGTCTCCAGCCAGCACAGACCATAACAAATAAGATCTATTTTATTAAACTTTATTCATTGAACTTTATTTTTATTTTATTTTTTTAATTTTACTATACTTTTTTGAAAACCGACGTATAACCGAGAACGACTTAACTCGAAACGACTTAAGCCGAGGTTTACCTGTATTTTTAACTTTGCTTTGTATCGTTTGCATACATTGTGTAATGCTCTGAGGGTCTGTGGTGTCAAAGATTGATATCCGAACACATTTGAATAATAACTTCAGTGCTTGGACACACAAAAGGTTACACATTTTAATAGCTTGCTGGCTTGGCCTTGATTACAGTGTCTAATTAATTACCATAGCACTGGAACTTCAGTTGGTCACGTTGAGGCTCAGCAACACTATGTGGCAATAAAATGAAGTCTGCTGAGGACCAAAATGGACTTCTTCTTCACCGATGGTACGGATATAAAACTAGGACCCAAATACTACAAGAAGGATTCAGGGAGCATGAGGAATCATTCTCACACTTGATACGGCACCAAAGAGTCCTGACCTTCACCCTATTGAAAGTCTTTGCTATGTGCAGGAGAAGACTTTATGGAGTGATTCAGTTCTCCATCATCAATTCAAGATGTTGGTGAAAAATTAACCCAATTGTGGATGGAAATATCCCTGCAATGGCCTGCTGAGTTGGCTGAAATGGGCACAAGCCTTCCCGTGACCCTAATTAGGGTTAAGCGTTTCAGAAAATGAATGAGTGAATGAATGAATGTAGAAATAAATAAGGCATGTCTGCCTCACAGCAAGAAGGTCCTGGGTTCAATTCCCAGTTCGGGTGTTTCTGTGTGGAGTTTGCATGTTCTCCCCGTGCTTGCGTGGGTTTCCTCTGGGTACTCCTGTTTCCTCTCACAGCCCAAAAACACGCACATTTAAGTAATTGGCTGTTCCAAATCGCCACTAGGTGTGAATCAAAGTATGAAAGTTTGTCTTGGCCCTGTGATGACCTGGTGAGTTGTCCAGGGTGTGCCCCCACCCCCCCTCCTCGCCCTGTGTTGGCTGAGATGGGTGCCAGCCTCTCCGCGACCCTAATTAGGATTAAGTGATCCTTTTCAGAAAATGAAGTGCTTCTCAATTATTTTATATTGCGCCCCCTCTAGGAAAAAAAAACATTTCATGACCCCCCCACTGCCCTGCAAGCGACTATAAATAGTATTATTTGTCTATAAAATTGTTATTAGTACACCTCTGCATAACACTGTATCTTTATTAACATTAAAAACAAAAAAAGGGAATTTACTGTAGTTCAACTTACAATAAAGAAAAACTTAATTAACATTTTTTTTTATTTGTAATTGAAAAGATTTAAAGTGCACCAATGTGCCTGAAATTAAAAAATACATCCTTCTTTAAACCCATTCGACTTATTTATGTCTTAATATCTCTGTCTGTCTCCATCTTTCTTTTCGTTCATGTTAGAAATTTTTCCGTGTTGTTTCTTGAGGGGTTGTTTACTGCACTTCATATCATTTGCTCGTGCGAAAAACCGCTACACCATAGCTTGACAATGAGAGCGCCACTGCCAACTACTGGAGTGGAGGTGCAATTACACTTAATTCCTGTACACTATTCCAGAAAAGCATGTTCCCCAGGATCATATGCGCTCCCCCCGGCATCACCCCCCAGCACCACACCGTCCCCCCGGCACCACACCGTGCCCCCCACACGCGCGCCCCACTATTTGAGAAGCACTGATCTAGATGGAAAGTTTGGTTATGAAGGATATTAGACATTAATTGGGTTCATATATTAAGTTTATTCGAGGTTTGCAAGGTAAACTCAATCTCCATACTGAGGTAACATCTTTTGATTTGCAAGTTAAAGACTTTTATTTTGTTTAACAAATATAGACTAATATTTCATACAGTACTTAAAGTATTTAGATATAAATTCTATTTAAATATTAATACATTACAGTATTTACATATGCATATAACTGTGTAACGAGGCAGTGGTGGTCTAGTGGATCGCTGATCCTGAGGTTGGGGGTTTGAGTCCCCACAAGGTTGTCACTGTCCCCCCAGTGCAGCTAACTGGGTTATCAAAGGTGGGCCATGTCTCTCACTGTCTATGGTGAGAGGCATGTAAAAGAACAATTGCTGACTTTCGTAAAGAGTAGCTGCAAAGCAGTTGGCGTGTTTCTGTCCCTTGCTAAAGGGTTGTGACAGGAAGGGCATCCGACGTAAAACCCTCTGCCAAATCAAACGTGCGAATCAGATGATTCGCTGTGGCGACTCCCGAGAAAAGGGAAAAAGCCGAAAGAAAGTAAATTTTGGAATCATAGAAATCATTATACTATGCCAGGGCAATTACACCCTGAAATCCAGACTAAAGGTGGTCCAATAAAATATCTGTGTGCTATTTTTTACGTGTTTTTTTCCCCCCCCCAGGCAGGCAGTGTACGTGTCACATACAGCACTTTTTATTAGTACAAAGACAATAAGTCTAACACTTAATCAGATTTAGTATATAACTACTGCACACACCAAATCTGAAAACTGCTCTACAGCCTTCTGCCTGAATGTAATCTGCACCCCTGAGCTGATATCAAGTCTTAAGGAGGCAAATAACCTGCAGAATGACTTTGCTTACACTTAACATGACTCTCCCTCCCTTTTAAATACAACCTTGTAAATGTCACCTCTACAGTCTTACACCAAGTCAGCAGTAACTTTGCTTTCAAACACTTAAAGGGTCAAAATTCCCGTTTAATGAACACTAAAATGACTTCAGGATTTGTTTTGCTCCACCTGAGAGCAGCTCAGGCAAAATCCCACGAGAAACCATAAATCAAGAAGACAGGCAACAAAGCGTCCCCCAGGTTCTGACACACCCTCTCAGCAAGAACTCATCCGCGAGGGCGTGTGTTCACAGGGCTAAGGAACATGCCATGACTCTTGAATTCTTGTAGCTAGAGATGTAATGTATATGTCTGCTCATCGGACAGGTTTTGGGTCTCTGTCAGCAAATGGCGGTATTGACGTCAGTCATCTGATGACTACAACCGGCGCATGCATGCTGAGTACTGTGTATGATTTTTCAATAATTCCACAAAATAAGTTGTAAAAGTTGTGAAAGAAAGTTGTGTTGTCTGAAAAAAAAGAGCCGACTCTTCCCTTTTTTTCTCTCTCTGTACCTGTTGGCAGATAGCTCCGGTCATGGTGACAGGAAATAGGCGCACAATGCCGCGGCCTAGGTTCTCTCTCTTCCTCTGCTGACTGAACAACCGAAGCTCCTTTTTCTCCTCCTCATCTAAAGAGTTACAGTACTGCGGCTGAACAAACAAACACACACACACACACACACACACACACACACACACACACACACACACACACACACACACAAAGTTACAGAAACTTTATATCTCATAACAACAAAAGTTCTTGTCATGCACATTCTTGACCAAAAACTTCAAAGAGAAACATTCAAGCAAGGGAATCGAACCAATGACCTTCTTGCTGTGAGGTGAACACAATAACCACTATTCCACCATCCTATCCAGATCAAATTCCGAATCCAGGAATTTTTTAATGTATTATTTAACATTAAGCTATTGACTATTTTTGATATTTTGGTTCGTATAGGAGACTTCTGAGCTTGGTTGAGGTTTGCACTCTTCAAGTGCTTTCATTTGTTCTTGATTCACTTCCATTCACTATTTTCAAAACAAAATTATTTATTGGGTGAAATTTAGGACTGGTTTAGGACTGGCCAGGCAGTTCACAAATTTACCAGTAGCTAAGATGGATAACATCACTGAACTTAAAAAATATGGATCAAATATATATAACATATAGATGATATACTGTAGTGTTTCTCACATTGCCAATAGAATGAAAGAAACAATGTGAATATCATTAACATAGATGGTTTTCTGTTCTTTGAACACACACACACACACACACACAGGTGATTATGTAACATCCAATTAAGCATATTTGGAAATTGACCACATCTCCATCAAGCGTGTGTCTTCCGTACACGTTTATTTCAACAGCACAAAGAAAATATGAAGTACAGTGGTACCTCACATTACAAAAGTCCCAACATCCGAAAAATCCAGGTTACGAAACACATTTTCCTAAAATTTCTGTCTCTGGATACAAGACAAATTCATGTTACGAAAGCGCTATCACAAAAATTCAAACAATGCGTGAGTTGCTCTCCCGTTGGCTATCTCCCAACATCCCACCACGCTGGCCTCCCATTGGCTATCTCCCAACATCCCGCCCCGCTGGCCTCCCATTGGCTATCTCCCAACATCCCGCCCCGCTGGCCTCCCATTGGCTATCTCCCAACATCCCGCCCCTCTGGCCTCCCATTGGCTATCTCCCAACATCCCACCACGCTGGCCTCCCATTGGCTATCTCCCAACATCCCGCCCCGCTGGCCTCCCATTGGCTATCTCCCAACATCCCGCCCCTCTGGCCTCCCATTGGCTATCTCCCAACATCCCACCACGCTGGCCTCCCATTGGCTATCTCCCAACATCCCGCCCCTCTGGCCTCCCATTGGCTATTTCTCAACATCCCGCCCCTCTGGCCTCCCATTGGCTATCTCCCAACATCCCGCCCCTCTGGCCTCCCATTGGCTATCTCCCAACATCCCGCCCCGCTGGCCTCCCATTGGCTAGGAGGGATGACGTAGCGCCCTCCCATTGGCTATTATGGAGCTGCATCTCCATGATACCCATGATGCTTTTCCTGTAAAGGACAGAGTTACTGTTGTTTCGAGAGTTTTTCGAGTGTGCTCATTGCAACTTTATTTTTTGGCTCAGGCTTTTAACCCTGCATAAACATTTGTAAGATTATAACTCTGCTAAGAAGACATGGTCAACACACACACGCGCGCACACACACACACACACACACACACACACACACACACACACACACACACACACACACACACATAAACATTTTATTACACTAGATTAAATGTTTATTTCTTCCCAAACCAACAAGAAGACTTTTTTGTCAGAAATGTAACACACACACTTATCTGCCCTTGCAGAGCTAAAAATTCTGATCACAGAACCACCTATCAGCAAAACAGAGGATTTTTGTCAAATAATAAGCAAGTGTAATAATAATAATAATAATAATAATAATAATAAGGGGTAGTGGTGGTCTAGTGGTATAGGGTGCCGGATCGCTGATCCAAAGGTTATTGGTCCGAGTCCCACTCTCCACAAGGTTGTCACTGTCCTCCCCAGTGCAGCTAACTGGGTTATCAAAGGCTGGCCATGTCTCTCACTGTCTATGGTGTGAGGTTCATGTAAAAGAGCCATTGCTGACTTTCAACAAGAGTAGCTGCATAGCCATCAGCGTATTTCTGCCCTGCAATGGCCTGGCAAGCTGTCCAGGGTGTACTCTGTCCTTGCCCAGAGTTGGCAGAGTTGGCCCTAATTAGGATTAAGCGGTTACACAAAATGAAATGAAATAATAATAATAATAATAATAGCCCCTGCAATGGCCTGGTGAGGTGTCCAGGGTGAACCGCACCCTCACTCAAGATGGGCACCAGCCTCCCTGTGACCTGAATTAGAATTAAGCGGCTTAGACAATGAATTATTATTATTATTATTATTATTATTATTGTTATTATTATTATTAATGACAATAACAACAATAATAATACATTTATTAATTTCCTAAGCTGCTTAATCCTAATTAGGGTCACAGGAGGCTTGGCTCTATCTCTGCCTTGTCTGGGCAAAGGCAGGGTACACTCTGAACAGCTTGCCAGGCCATTGCAGGGCCAACACACATGCAATCATTCACACTGACCCTTAAGGGCAATTTGCAGTCACCTGTCAGCCAACTGTACGCGTCTTAAAACGATTGCAGGAAACTGGAGTACGATGAGGAAACCCACACAAGTACAGGTAGGACATGCAAACTGCACACAGAAATGCCCGAGCCTGGGAATTGAGGCCAGGACCTTCTTGCTATGAGACGGATGTACTACACCCTCCGTCCCAATAATAATAATAATAATAATAATTATTATTATTATTATTATTATTATTATTATTATTATAGCCCTGCGATGGCCTGGCAAGCCATCCAGGGTGTACCCCGCCATCACCCATAGTTGGCTAAGATGGGCACCAGTCTCTGTGACTCTAATTAGGATTATGCGGTTCAGAAAATGAATGAATGAATGAATGACAATAATAATAATAATAAGAAGAAGAAGAAGAAGAAGAAGAAGAAGAAGACGACATTTCATTGGGGAACATTTGGAAGAAAAATACCACAGTCACCTGTGACTCAGAAAAATAAATTAAAGTATTCATTTGAATAGGCTTATGTTGTGAATAAAACCTCAGAGGCTCACCTGGTAAATAATTTTGCATCGTAAATAGTGAAGGGAAGTGATTAAAATCAATAGATGCCCACAAGGCCTGATTAACATTCAGAAACTACTGGTTAACATGAAACTGTTACATAACATAGGATGCTACGGAGTAAAGTGTAGTAAAGTGTTCTGACCTCATTGTCATGAGCTGGGAGCTGATGGAGGAGCTGTTTAATGCGATATCTTTCTCCCGGGCTGTTCACATAGGGGATTTTGTCCTCAGGAATACAGCTGAAGTATTGATATACCTTCACACACAAAGACATTATAGGAGAATTGAATGGTGTATACAGCCCCCAACACATACGTACAGACACATTTCATGATTAAATGGTGGGCGGTAAAGGCAGTGTGTAAACCGGAGAGTAATGAGGAATGTTCAGTACAATGTAACATGAGTCCTGTGCCTTGGTCCATACAGACAGGCTCCGTGAAGAGAAACGTGAGCTCTGAGTATAACATACAATGGACAATGCACTACTGCTGGCTCAGTTACTATCACGACTGTGTTTTTGCCTCCTTCTGACTTCAGAATTCTACCATACAAAGCACAACACACACTGTCCCAGCTGCATACAAAGCATGGCATTAGAGTAAAAACTTTACTTGAATAATACAAAATAGTATAATACTATAATAGCATAAAGTAATAACATAGCATTTTCACTAACATTATATTTTTTAATGAAATTAGCTACATGTCAGAAAAAATTTCCAATAATAAAACATTTTTCATTAATGTGTCAAAATGATTTATGTGATTATTTTAATACACTGATTTCTAAACACACATCATCAATTACAGGTGACATGGCGGTGCAGTGGTTAGAACGTCTGCCTCACAGCAAGTACACATGGGCTTTATTCCAGGTCTCTGGCTTTTTCAGTGTGTTTGCATGTTCTCCCAATGTTGTGAGGGTTTCCTCCGGGTACTCTGGTTTCCTCCCACACTCCAAAAACATACATAGACTAATTTGCTGAGTGTGTTGGCCATGTAATGGCCTGGCAAGCTGTCCAGGGTGTACCTAACCCTCTATAAATACAATAATGTGCATGAAGATACAAAGTATATATACCTTATTCGATGTAATAAGCGTCCTGCTCCAATAAGATCCCCACCCAATGTTTTTTATCTTACGTCTAATAACCGCCCATGTGTACTTGGAGCAAAATCGTAGATCAAACTTACCGATTTTATTCGATCAGTCTCTGTAATGGTAAAATGAGGCATTCACTGCCTGTAAAAGTGAGTTTACACGGTATTTCAAGACCCCCTCCCACTGGGGAATGTCTATAATGTTCATCAGTAACAACACATTTGATCATTCCGCTGTGCTTTAAAAAAAAAAACAAGAAAATATTTTGCTGTGTCCTCTTGGTAAATGTACAACAACCAATAAACCATTAGAAACTGCTACAGCAAAACTATGGGATGCTCTGAATGAATGGAGTGATGAGCCAGATATGGACCGATCAGAAAGTGATGACGAGGATTTTTCACCCGATTCTCCTGCTCACGAACTTCATAAATTTAAAAACGTTCCTGGCCATGTACTTTTTTTATGTTCGTGTTCATTGGGTCAACGTGCCATGTGTTAAAGTTGACATTCGTGGTGATTGGCTCGATTTTACTTCCGGGAAAATGTTTAAAGGAACGGCATCGGGAGGAAAAAGTAAGGGGTCTTTTTTTCTGTTTATTTTCAGCTTTCATGCAAGTAGTTTGGTTGATACCATAAAATGAATAACACAAATACCAGTAAAACTCTTTTATTGTTCGGTTTTTATTCATGTTTTTCACCTCGATGTGGGGCCATTGGTGTAGTAGTTAAGGGTGATGCACTCATGATTGGGAGGTTGTGTGTTCAAATCCCAGTTAGACCCCCACTGTGCCAAGACCCCTGTGCAAGATCCTTAACCACAAGTGTGCCCCTATTCACCCAGCAGTATAAATGGGTACCAGTAAAATATACTGCAGCCGCGAGGGGGGGCACAAGCTAGTGTTCACCCTCACGCCAGTCCCAAGCCTGGATAAATGCAGAGGGTTGCGACAGGAAGGGCATCCAGCGTAAAACTTGTGCCAAAATTCTCATGCCAATAATTAAAATGAAATTCATACCGGATCGGTCGAGGCCCGGGTTAACAACGTCCGCCATCAGTGCTATTAACCAACATGGTGCTGGTGGAAATTGGACTACTATTGGTCGAAGAAGGAGAGGCAGGAGGCGTGTCCGTAGGCGGAGAGGGAGGAGGAAAGGCGTGAGTCTAGGACTGAGAGTAGGGACTTTGAATGTTGGAACTTCGAAAGAAAAAGCAAGAGAGCTGGCTGGTATGATGCAGAGGAGGAAGGTGGACATACTGTGTGTTCAGGAGACCAGGTGGAAAGGTAGCAAGGCTACAAGCTTAGGAGCAGGGGTTAAGCTGTTTTATCATGGTGTGGATGGGAAGAGAAATGGAGTAGGAGTCATCTTGAAGGACGGGTTGGTGAGGAATGTCCTAGGAGTGAAGAGTGTCAGACAGAGTGATGAATCTCAAGTTAGAAATTGAAGGTGTGATGTTCAATGTTGTTAGTGCTAATGCCCCACAGGCAGAATGAAAACTAGAAGAGAAGGAGAGATTCTGGAGTGAGTTAGATGAAGTGATGCAGAGTACCCCAGAGGTGAAAGAGTGGTCATTGGTGCAGACGTCAATGGACATGCTGGTGCAGGCAACAGAGGGGACGAGGAAGTGATGGGCAGGTTTGGTATCCAGGACGGGAACACAGAAGGACAGATGTTGATAGATTTTGCAAAAAGGATGGAAATGGCTGTGTTAAATACTTTCTTCCAGAAGAAACCGGAGCATAGGGTGACTTATGAAAGTGGAGGTAAAAGCACACAGGGAAACTACATCTTGTGTAGGCGATGTAATTTGAAGGAAGTCAGTGACTGCAAAGTAGTAGTGGGTGAGAGTGTTGCCAAACAGCATAGGATGGTGGTGTGCAGGATGACGCTGATGGTGAGGAAGGTGAAAAAGGCAAAGGCAGAGCAAAAGACAAAGTGGTGGAAGCTGAAAAAGGAAGAGTGTCGTGTTTTCTTCAAGGAGTTGAAACAGGCTTTGGGTAGTCAGGAAGTGCTTCCAGATGACTGGACAACCACAGCCAATGTGATCAGGGAGACAGGTAGGAGAGTACTTGGTGTGTCCTCTGGAAGGAAAGTAGATAAGGAGACTTGGTGGTGGAATGAGGAAGTGCAGGAGTGTGTACAAAAGAGGAGGTTAGCTAAGAAGAACTGGGACATAGAGAGGACCGAAGAGAGTAAACAGGAGTACAGGGAGACACAGAGTAAGGCGAAGGTAGCGATGTCAAAGGCCAAACAGAGGGTGAATGATGACTTGCATGATAGGTGGGACAGTAAGGAGGGAGAAAATGATTTACACATTGGCACATGCTGATGTTGGCACAGCAGAGAAATAGAGATGGGAAATGGTGCAGCAAGTTAGAGTGATTAAGGGCAGAGAGGGAAATGTATTGACTGATGACAGAAGTGTGTTGGGAAGATGGAAAGAGTACTTTGAAGAGCTGATGAATGAGGAAAATGAGAGAGAAAAAAAAAAGAGTAGAAGAGGTGACCGTTGAGGACCAGGAAGTAACAAAGATTAGTCAGGGTAAAGTGAGGAGGGCATTGAAGAGAATGAAGAATGGAAAGACGGTCCTGATGACATACCGGTGGAGGTATGGAAGTGTCTAGGGGAGGTAGCAGTAGATTTTCTGACAAGAACATTCAACAAGGTCTTAGAAAGTGAGCAGATGCTGGAGGAATGGAGGAGAAGTGTGCCGGTGCCCATTTTTAAGAACGAGGGAGACATGCAGAGTTGTGGCAACTACAGAGGGATAAAGTTGATGAGCCATACGATGAAGTTATGGGAAAGAATAGTGGAAGCTAGACTAAGGGCAGAGGTCAGCATTTGTGAACAACAGTTTGGTTGTAGTTGCCAAGAAAGAGCACCACCGATGCAGTGTTTGCTTTGAGGATGTTAATAGAGAAGTACACAAAAGGTTAGAGGGTTAGCATTGTGCCTTTGTGGATCTGGAGAAAGCATATGACAGGGTGCCGAGAGAAGAACTGTGGTATTGCATGAGGAAGTCTGGAGTGGCAGAGAAGTATGTTAGAGTGGTGCAGGACATGTATGAGAGATGTAAGACAGTGGTGAGGTGTGCTGTCGGTGTGACAGAAGAGTTCAAGGTGGAGGTGTGACTGCATTAAGGGTCAGCTCTCAGCCCCTTCTTGTTCGCTATGGTGATGGACAGGCTGACAGACGAGGTGAGACAAGAATCTCCATGGACTATGATGTTTGCAGATGACATTGTGATCTGTAGTGAGAGCAGAGAACAAGTGGAGGAAAATCTAGCGAGGTGGAGGTATGCCCTGGAAAGGAGAGGAATGAAGGTTAGCCTCAGAAAATCAGAATACATGTGTGTGAACAAGAAGGACCCAAGAGGAACGGTGAGGTTACAGGGGGCAGAGATAAAGAAAGTGGAGAATTTTAAGTACTTAGGCTCAACAATCCAAAGCATTGGAGAGTGTGGAAAAGAGGTGAAGAAGCGTGTGCAGGCAGGTTGGAATGGTTGGAGAAAAGTGTCCAGTGTGATGTGTGATCGGAGAGTATTGGCAAGAATGAAGGGAAAAGTGTACAAGACGGTGATGAGGCCAGCGATGTTGTATGGCTTAGAAACAGTGGCACTGGGGAAAAGACAGGAGGCAGAGCTGGAGGTAGCAGAGATGAAAATGTTGAGGTTCTCTTTGGGAGTAACGAGGATGGATAGGATCAAGAATGAGTACATCAGAGTGACAGCACATGTAAGATGTTTTGGAGACAAAGTCAGAGAGGCTAGATTGAGATGGTTTGGACATGTACAGAGGAGGGATAGTGAGTATATTGGTAGTAGGATGCTGAGGTTGGAGCTACCAGGCAGAAGGCCCAGAGAAAGACCAAAGAGAAGATTTATGGATGTGGTGAAGGAGGATATGAAGGTAGTTGGAGTAAGAGTAGAAGATGCAGAGGATAGGGTGAGATGGAGGCAGATCATTTGCTGTGGCGACCCCTGAAGGGAACAGCCGAAAGGAAAAGAAGAAGAAGAAGAAGAAGAAGTAAAATATACTGGGGAGGTAACCTGCGATAGACTAGCGTCCCATCCAGGAGGAATTATACTCCTAGTCGCTTCACACTACAGAATCCGGGGATAAGCACCGGTCCGATAAGCCACTAGGTTCAGGTGTAAAAGGCCCAACGGACTTTACCTTTTTCCCCACCTTGATGGTAATAAGCACTTACCGTTCCACTCCGCTGGTAAGCATTTTAATAAGTGCCCACCCACTCCAATTTTTTAAGCGCCCTGGGTGCTTACCACAGCGAATACGGTGTGTGTGTGTGTGTGTGTGTGTGTGTGTGTGTGTGTGTGTGTGTGTGTGTATATATATATATATATATATATATATATATATATATATGTGTATGTGTGTGTGTGTGTGTGTGTGTGTGTGTGTGTGTGTGTGTGTGTGTGTGAAAAGGCACTTATTTACTGCACTTATTCCCTCTTATAAATAAAACATCCATTAGGAGATGCAGCTTTGTCTTGATTTTATTGTAAAGCTGTCCTGAGGGTGAGAAACAGTCTGCACCTAAAACCCTAACTCTGAAATAATTAATAAAGAACGACCTTTATTCTGGTTCAAATCTTCAATGTTTATATTTTTTAAATAAGGATTTGAGAATATGAATAAGAATATGAATAGGATAATATGAATATGCGACCCAAACTTCAGGAACACTTGTATGCATAATTTATGCCTGTATAAATATCAGATAAAATCATGCTGTTTAATTAAAGTTTTTTATGTGGAGTAAAAACAAAATCAGCAATAACTCCACACACAGTGGGGTGACAGTGTAATGTGATAAATATTTTAAAAAGTCCAGTGGTCATCTTGGGTCTCCGTCTGCAACAAAACAATAATCTTGTCTTTCATATGTGTTGGTGTACACTTGTATTAGAATCTTGGAAAATTGTATTTGTGCCTAATTTTATTTATTTATTTTTTTTCTTTTGGATTTTAATTTATTCGTATCCAATTCCCACCCATCAGGGATTACAGCCACCACCGACCAGAGAGGGGCCAAAGCATGTACTCGCCCATTCGGTGACATGCAATGCTAGCCACCCGCCTCTTTTCGAACTGCAGCCCCACATGTATTTGGGGGCGGCCTACCACACTCGGAGGGAAAGTGATATCAACCCTCTCATATTAATGAGATCACACATGCCCATGATTGGCTGGCGATCGCTATGGTTGACAGGGAAGTGAGTGTATGCCGTCCTTTGCTCCCGTGAGAGCTGGCTATGGACGGCATTCACGTCCTATTCTCACAATGTCACAAACTTACTAGAGTGAAACACCAGCCTTAATGAAGGGGCATCAAATTTATTTTCAATGAGGGACAAATTACAAAATTTGTAGGTAACCAAAGACCGAATAATGACCGAACATCTATTTAAAAAAGGGCATGAAATAAAATGTGCATGGTAAATTGATTAGTTTAGGTATCTGTTGAATGACTACGGTGATCCCTCGCTACTACGGGCTTCAGTTTCTGCAGCTTCAGTGCTTTGCGGGTTTTAAAAAACATTCATCGAAAAATATAAAATAAGGAAATTAAGGAAAAATAGGGGAAAGTTAAGGAAAGTCCCGCAAAACAAGGCCAATTATGCAAAAAAATTTTATTAAGTTTTTATATTTTATTTACATCTTATGCATTATTTTTGAATGTTTAATTGTTAATATAAGCATTTATAGCATTGAATATGTATTTATTGATATTATATACACATACATGTACATATGCGTCAGTCGGGGGCGGGGGACGATCCTACTTCGCGGAATTCGGTGGTCGCGGGTGTGTGTGTGTGTGTGTGTGTGTGTGTGTGTGTGTGTGTGTGTGTGTGTCTCGATCCCCATTAACTGCAGAAAGTGAGGAATCCCTGTATTTGTTTAATTGAAATAGGTTACTGCACCCTAGTGGAAGGATGATTAATTACATTTTACGGTAGTGGTTGCGGCAAAGGATGTATGATAATCATATTCTTTAAATTCTCTCAAAGGTCACATAATATTAGTTGGCATGAGTTTGACACTTGTGGGTTAATGCAAACTATAAAACTCAATTATTCACTGAGATCAGAGGTTCCCAATCCCGGTCCAAGAGAACCCCTTTCCTTCTCGTGTTATTACTTTCACTGCTCTGTTACACCCATTTTTTAAAATTATAAACAGCTGTTAATTAGATGATTAGGTAAATGGTGTGTGTTGGAAACAAGGAAAACACTAAACATTGAGTGGTAGGGGTCCTCTCGGATCTATGTTGAGAACACAAATTTGAATGTATTTAAGATATTTTCAGTTGGTAATATTCGTCAGGTGGTTTTTGGATGTGTAACCTGCTTTTGCATGTAATTGCACACAAATTGGAAGTGAATAATTGTATAACTACAGCTCAAATGAATGACCCTTGACCTCTATTAAAGACTGATTTTAGGAAAAGCAGCCGTGTCAGTTGAGCTACAAGTTACTAATCTGAAAGTGGGAATATCAGATCTATCTGGTGCACATCTACTGACCTGTTCGGGCTTAAGCCCAGGCGGCACCCATGCGTACTCCTCTGAAGCACATCCTGAATCGTCGTCCGAAATTGAGTGCCTCTGGAAGTCAGACACCAGCTTTGTCATCATCTTTTCCAATTGTCCGGGCACGGAGCGTACCGCATGCTCTTCACGCACACATTTACAGTGTACACAGATCTTCCTGTGAAAGATGGAAGAACACATAGGTGGGATTTATAAAGACTTGGCAACACAGTGAGTCTTGTGTGAGGAAGAAGATGGAATTGTAGAGGTAACAACATACAGTAATGCTACTGCAATTATATGGCTGTGACTGCAGTTAATTTAAAAAAAACTTGAGATAACCTTAAATTTTACTGTATATTAAAAACAAATATCATTCAACTTTCCACACTCAGTTAGAGTGCATTATTCAATGTTTAGTCACAGGATCTGTCAAAACACGTCGTGCTAGACTGATAATGAGCTTATGAGCTAGCATACAGAGAAAATCCTGCTGTTTTTGAAACAGTAATATTGCTTTTTCCATGATACCAAAATTATTTTCACGAGAACGGCGCAGGAAGAATGAGCCAAAGGTTATCAGCGAGCGTTACTCATCATCACGCACTCATCACTCATATGCCAAGTCGCTTAATCCTATTATGGTCGCTAGTCAGGAGACACTGTGCGAGGGTGGGGTACACCCTGAACAGCTCGCTAAGGTATCACAGGGCCACACACACACACACACACACACACACACACACACACACACACACACACACTTCTAGGTGCAATTTGGAACATCCAATTAGCCAAATGTGCAAACTTAGGAAATTGGAGTACCCGGAGGAAACCCATGTAAGGACGGGGAGAAAATGCAAATTCCACACCGAAATTTCACCCTCACCGTGTCTGGGACTCAAACCCGGGACTTTTTTTGCTGTGAGGTAGACGGTCTCACTGCTATGCAACAACACAATCTGCCCTTTAAGGTCATGTTGCGTAATCAGGTTACCTGTTGAATGCCTGTTCTTTAACACGTCTCTGCTACACACACAGTAAATGAACATCAGGATGGGAACATGATGGTGTTTCTCGTTAAAGCCTGGAATTCTGTCGATTTTGCTCGAAAAAAATAACAAAAGATTCCCAATGAAGTGTGTAACAGCTGGATCAGCTGGACCCGCATAGATCTTGTCAGTACAAAACAAAAACAGAATTTGAACTTCATGTGTTCAAGTCATGTTAGCTTTCTGGGGGAGACCCAGAAAGGAAAACCGTGTTCCAAAACCGTGTTCTTCTCTCTCTCATTCACACTTCCACGAACCCACACAAACAAAGACATGTCCACTGGGTCATCAACTCAAATACACAAAGATGAAAAACACTATTTATACCCAGTAATATTCTCTTCAACAGTATCCCTACATATAGACAGTGAATAATAACCTAGGCTTTCAGAATATATTATATTTATATTATATACTATATATATATATATATATATATATATATATATATATATATATATATTTTTTTTTTTTATAAAGCACCTTTTCTGAAACACATAAATAAACCAATAAAGCTGAATGATGGAACTGATCCTACTCTAGGCTTCATTTCCAACACAGATGTTTACCAGTCACTCACAGCTGCAGGAAGACATGAACCATATGAACAAGTTGGGCCCGTTTCACCATCAACACCACAGCCTCCAGACCACACGCACATTTACAGGAGAAATTATCCGCCTCGGTGACAAATACAACACAATCAATCCGTCAGCACTCGGAGAATCAACCTGCCTGCATGAACCGATTTCATTTTGTCCACAAAAATCACAAGCACAGGATAGCGGTTCATAGTCCACATGAAAGCGAAATGCTCAAGAAATAGGACGCGAGGACGATAAGGATAATACGCACTGAAGGGAAGGCGGTTTCCGGAAATCAGATTGTCAGGAGAAATGCTGTTTGGGGTTTTAACTCTCCTCCGCCCCTGCATGTGACCTAGTGAGATCCATCACTCTGCAAGAGCTGTAGTGTACTGACATTCCAAGGGAGCGATAAAGAGACAGAGAGAGAGAGAGAGAGAGAGAGAGAGAGAGAGAGAGAGAGAGAGAGAGAGAGAGAGAGAGAGGGAGGGAGCAAGAGAGCTGGTTGAAAGATGAGTGTGGATGTGCTTGTACACCTCTGAAGTGATGAATCCGGGCTCCACCCTGTTTTAACAAGAAACGACTGGCCTTTGTTTTTGAGGGCAGGGTGACATTTCTAATTCTAATTTTACAGTGTTACATATGTTCGTGTGTGTGTGTGTGTGTGTGTGTGTGTGTGTGTGTGTGTGTGTGTGTGTGTGTGTGTGAGAGAGAGAGAGAGATGGCATGTAAAGAAATAATAGCAAACAGATGTCATGCTTCATATACATAAACATAGTTTTTTTATTTACTTATAACACACTTGCTCATTTTTTGGCAATAGCTACACACCTATCACATTAAAATCTGTGTAAATATTTACAATGACAAAAATCAAATCATCCAAGTTGACTCACTAGTAGCACTATTATTATGGTTGCACGGAACATGATCAGAATGTTCGAACATCATTTGACGATCCTTTCTTGTCCGATGGCAACTCCCCAAAATCATCTGCCTCGCCCCAAATGATGAAATACCAAGCCCTGTTTCTTGGAACCGGTGATATTATGGCACAGAAAAAAACGTGTCATTCACTTGATTTTCAGTGACATCACTGAAACTATCCAACAGTGACCATGAGACTGTCAAAAGACATGAACCCTGCAAGGACTTTGTTGAACCACTGGGTTCCAACAACTCAGATTAAATCAAAACGACTGAAAAGGTCGCGACTGGCTCGCTACACCACGAGGGTAGATGCAGATGGGAGTCTAAGGCAAAGGAAAACTGCGTAGCCTGTTTATACTGTGTGTCTGGATATATTTCCAAACCGATTAGAAACATTAACACATGTTTTGAAACCAATGTCTCCAAGGGCTCAATGGTGACTCATTCTGTAATAAATTTAATAAATTTGAGCAGCTAGACTGCATGTGTATCATATGGGAATGATGGCGCCAGGAAATATGGATTACAAAATGGAGTAATCTATCACCTATCATCAATGTATTTCACTGGCTATGTTGTTGACGCATTAACCCCCTTCCTCTTGTGATATTAGTCGTATCCAATTCATCAAGTATTGGCTTCCCTATCACATTAACACAGCCAGGGAGGGGCTAAAGCATGCACACACCTCCTCCGTGACACGCGATGCTAGCCACCCACATCTTTTCAAACTGCTGCAAATGTGTATTTTGGGGACGGTCTAACACTAGCCACACCCTTGTACCAAGAGGCCACTTGGCTGGCGATCGCTGTGACTGACAAGGAACTGAGCGTATGCCGTCCCCCCCCCCCATGAGAACTCAGCCAATCAGCTTCCATGAACTTCCGGTCATGGATGGTTGTGGCATTAACCTGGATTCGAACTTTCTGGGTTAATAGTCACGTACTTTGTCGATGCGCCACTCAGGAGCGCTGGGACTATTAAACTTTACTCTCATTTCAACTACATTAATGGTATTTGGTAAATGCAGAGAGATTCACAGTTCTTGTTGAGCTTATACAATCAAGGGTTTGATTTAAAGGGTTGAGGTTTTCAGAGTTGTGGTGGCTTACTGGTTAAGGCTCTGATTTACTGATACAAAGGTTGGTGGTTCAAACCCCATGACCACCAGTGTTTGGCCCTTGAGGAAGGGCCCTAAGCCTGAATTGCTCAGTTGCATGAAAACGAAAAGTGTAGCATCCACTGGATGAATGTAAATGTTCAGATGCCCAACAGTGGCAGCTTGGTGGTATTAAGGCTTGAACCTCCAATGTTTAGATCAGCCTTTACTGTTAAGCCTTGTCTGCCCCACTATTGTCTATTGCAGGTGTGGCCAACCCGCGGCTTCCGAGCCGCATGTGGCTCCTTGCCTAGTTTCATGCGGCTCTTAAGTTCATATCGAAGTTTGTATTTTTTTAATGTGCGTGTTTGCTTCACTTGAGTTCAATGTGGTATTATTGCAGTGCTTCTCAATTATTTTCTGTGGCGCCCCCCCCAGGAAGAAAAAACATTTCACGCCCCCCCACCCACTGCCCCGCGAGTGACTGTAAGTAGTATTAACATTAAAAAACAAAAAAGAAAGAAATATAGTTCAACTTACAATAAAGAAAAACTTCATTAACATTGATTTTTATAATCTGTAATAGAAAAGATTTAAAGTGCACCAATGTGCCTGAAATAAAAAAATACATCCTTATTTAAACTCGTTCAACTTATTTATGTTTTAATATCTCCGTCTCTCTCTCTCTCTCTCTCTCTCCACCTTCTCTTTGTTCCTGTTAGAAATGTTTCCGTGTTGTTTCTTGAAGGGTTGTTTGCTGCACTTCATATCGTTTGCTCGTACGAAAAACCGCTACACCATAGCGTGACAATGAGAGCGCTACCGCCAACTACTGGAGTGGAGGTGCAATTACATTTAATTCTCGTACACAATTCCAGAAAACACATGCTAACTTCAACCAGGAATTTCCTAAAGGGACTGAACTTCACAAGGACAAGTTATTCACGTTGAAAAGTCAGGAAGAAAAGCAGATATAGTTTTTCCAAACATTTACAAAGCGCTCAGAGACCATAATGCTTGCATCGTATCAACTGGATTGGAACATTACACGGCCCAAAACGCCATACAATGAAGGAGAATTCGTTATAAAATCCCTCAGTGACATTGTTGAAATCTTGTCTCCTGAAAACGTCAAACTAAAACGTGTGGTATCGGACGTCGAACTGTCCCGCCACAGTGTTGAACACAGAATATCGGACATTAACACGGCTATTGAATCACAGTTGCACTCTGACCTTCAAAGATGTATTTTATCATGTTGGTGTGTGAGTTTACAATAAATCTGGCTGAGCACAGGTATGTGTGTGTGTGTGTGTGTGTGTGTGTGTATGTGTGTGTGTGTGTGTGTGTGTGTGTGTGTGTGAAGGGATGGGTGATGTTCATGTGTGCCCATGTGTATGATGCGTCTCTTTGCAATAACACAGTAAAAAAATATGGCTCTTGGTCTCTGACTGGTTGGCCACCCCTGGACAATTGGATTGTAAAACATGTGTCAATGTTAAACAGAGAGTAGCAAAGCTAAATGTCCTATATGCTATTGATTTGTTCAATGTGTCCTGTAACTTGGATCCATTAAAAATATTTACAGGTTCTTCCATGCTACAAATTTCCATCAAGTTTCATGGAAATCGGATCAGTAGGTTTTCTGGTTTGGTGCAATCTTGCTCATAATCAGACAGAAATAAACAAAGCACACCAGAGAAGCCATTTCTTTGGCAGAGGTAAATATGATTAATGGGATAATTACATGTAAGACTATTAATGTAATTAACGGGACTCTAGTTAGCTGCTCAGTTCAATGCTTGCCGTGTTGACATTCATATCAGTCCTATTAGCTTGCTACCTTTTTTTATTTCTAAAGGAACTCTTACGCCAGTTTCAACCTGCAAAACGTGAGAACAAATTAAACAAGGACAGCTGCATGCTACTTTAAACCCTGTTTTAGGGACATCCACTCAAGAAAAAGGAAAATGTGCCAGATGATTTGCGTAATCTGAATGGAGCACCTCGTAACTCCACTTAAGCATGTGTGTGTGTGTGTGTGTGTGTGTGTGTGTGTGTGTGTAACGTGAGCCTGAATACGAGGCACATACCCGCCATAAATATTCATGCTTTTGGACATAAGTCACCAAAAGTTATTATAAATACAACCCAAGGCGATTAAAATGGCTTCGATCAAGCATGCTCTAAAAATAATAAGCTTTGCAATCAACATCTGACTTCAAAACATTCTTAAAACACAAATACACACACCACTGCGGTCTTAAGAAGCCAAGCGTTTCAAGGAAGTGCTTTTTAATTTGTGCGAAATGTTTAACCTCAGCAATCTTCTTTTACATTAAATAGATTAGGAGAACATCTAAAACATTATTTCGTTATATAAGTGGACCTCTATGTACTTTGTGTTAAATATAGCACTGTAAATGTGCCTGTATCCTGCACACACACACACACACACACACACACACACACACACACACACACACACACACACACACACACACACACACACTGATGTCTCATGGGAGTACAACAAGCTGTCATCCTGCTTGCTCTGCAAAGCTGCCACTTCCATTCTGTCCACATATAATTTCTATATATAAAATGTTATATATGCGGCAGTGTCTTGCACGTCTGCCTCACAGCACGAAGGCCCGAGTTCGATTCCCAGGGCTCCGGGAGTTTCTGTGTGGAGTTTGCACTTTCTCCCCGTGCTTGCGTGG
>CM045729.1:20486079-20503579 GCA_024760905.1 Plotosus lineatus
AGCGTTACATTATCATC
Source organism: Plotosus lineatus (assembly GCA_024760905.1). Taxonomy (NCBI): domain Eukaryota; kingdom Metazoa; phylum Chordata; class Actinopteri; order Siluriformes; family Plotosidae; genus Plotosus; species Plotosus lineatus. Next base: position 20,486,097 of record CM045729.1, read on the forward strand.
GTGTCTAAAAAAAACATAACAGCAGGGTATTCAAGTCTTAAGATATAAATCATCATCACATCTATTCATTCATTTTCTCAACCGGTTAATACTAATTAGGGTCAGGCGGAGGCTGGCGCCCATCTCAGCTGACTCTGGGCGAAGGCGGGGTACACTCTGGAGAGCTCGCCAGGCCATTGTAGGGTCGAAACTCACACAATAATTCATACTCACACACTGTTAGGGGCGATTTGGAACAGCCAATTAACCCACTGTGCACATGTTTGGACTGTGGGAGGAAACCGGAGTACCCGGAGGAAACCCATGCAAGAACGAGGAGACCGTGCAAACCCCACACAAAAACGCCCGAGCTGGGAATCGAACTCAACACCTTCTTGCTAACCACTACGCCGCCGTGCCGCCTCATTACATCTAATGAATTTTATATATAGTAGGATCGACCCCTCTGAGTGACGTATACATACATGTATATGTGTATATAATATCAATCAATACACTATAAATGCTTATAATAACAACTAAACATTCAAAAATAATGCATAAGATGTAAATAAAATATAAATACACACAATCACATACATTTTTATTTTATTTTCACATACACCACACATGGAAATATAAGTAATTTTGATGGGGGAGGGTGTTGGGTTTTTTTTTTTTTTTTGTTTTGTTTTTTTTGTTTGGGTTTTTTTGCATAATTGTCCTTGTTTTGTGGCATTTTCCTTAACTTTTCCCATATTCTTCCTTAATTTCACTATTTTTTAATTCGATGAATATTTTTATTTTAGAACGCAGTGCACTGAAGCCACATGAATTGAAGCGCAAAGTAGCAAAGGATCCCTGTCTGCATATAAACCATTGGTTGCTATTGGACTATAGTATGTTCTTCCAACAGCGCAGTGCATAATAACATAACGGAAGAAAAAAAAAATTTTTTTTTTTAAATCTTGTTAATTAAAACAATCTAGAATGTCAGAAGTTGTTGAAATCATAAATCATGACCGAGACAATGACATCATGAAATCATGAAATCATGCAACTATAAACTTTTCTTGACATCACGCCTGCACTTATAACACACTAGGTTTCATTATTATTATTATTATCATGTTATAATGTTGTAAACTCGCAGAATAATAAAAAACAGCGTCATGCCAATCATGACAACTAAACATCATGTGGTGTACGTATTACCTCAGATCATCATCATCATCACTCCGCTCCGGCTGTCCATAACTGGGATAACTGAACTCCTCAAACCGGAGCTGACTTGAGTGAGCTCTTGATTCTTCGCCGTGCAGCAGGAGTGTCAGAGCCTGTTGCACTGACTCAAACCAGACGTTTTTACCCCCGCTCCCTTGCTCTCTGGGTTCCTTTTCTTCCTTTCGCGCCCCCAGGCCTCGCCAGCTATACCCAAGCTCAGACAATAGGTGACTTTGCTCAACTTGCACAAACATCACCCCTCCCCTCCCCTTTCTTGCATTCGTCTATTCTACAGCCCTTGCATTTTTCTTCCCTTATCATCCTTTCTCTCCTCTCTCGCTCATTCCGTGTTTCAACACGACTCTTTCAACACCCTCCAATACGGATGAGCAGTTACGTGGGGGGTTAGGCAGATGTGAATTTAATGGCACGTATATCATGTATGTACACTTGAGTAACGTGTCTTACAGTATTCAGAGAATTAAACGATACCTGGCTTATAACTTAATATTTTCTTTTGCATAGTGGTGACATGGTGATGATGTCATGATGAATTCAGTCTAGAACTGAAGTGGAGCGTTTAAATAATTGCACAGAATAAATAAACTGTTTGAAATCAGCGATAAAAGCCACGTGTCAGGCTTAAGATAACAACCTGCCGAACGGTCCATGTGCAATTGGCAGTAAAGAGAGTTAACTGGAATACTGTATGATTTGCTCTATATTTGCTAGCTTTATTTTTCTCTTTAAAATTTCTTTCTTTTATAAAAATCAAATAAAATTCAGGCCTTATAAACTCTCCTGCGGTACATGAACATATGGATATTTTCATTGGTTTTTACTTACAAGTTGCAATCTGCTAAAACCCGTTTGATGCCAGCGAGAGTCAGATATAAACCAGTGAACTGAATAAAATAAAAAATAATTATAAATATTAATGGACTTAATCCACCTCTTCATACCACCACTATCATGTCGCAATGATACAAACCATCAATAATGTACGAAAACGCAATATAACAAGATGTGGAATTTCAGCGAGAGAGAGGTATTGCATGCTGGTAACTCTGAGAAATACATAATTTTTATTTACTCGTGGAAATTCTGGGTAAATAGGTTTGTAAGGAGCATAAACCTTACCTCCTCGACCTCGCCTTACAATGTCTAGCTTTCCTGGAAAAAAACGTCAGCCTTGAAAATCGGTTTTTAAGAACGTCCAACACCGAGTCAATTTCTAGTCCTCCATCAGGCATTGTGGGAGTAAAAAATTCCAACTTAAATATATTGTGTGCAGATCACTACAGATTATTCAGCTAGTATTGCTATGACCAACCAATCAGAGCAATGGAAATATGCGAAAATGATTTGTACGCCAGCTAGCTGGCCCTGTGAGGCGAATCTGAATTGACTCTGATTGGTTTATGAAACAGCCCCATTGCTAATATAGTTTAAATCTGAAGCAGATTAAATTAACATGGCAGAATATAAAAGCTGAAATCTGATTGGACAAAAAGTCTAACATCCACATATGCATAATGGAAGCAGTGCAGCCAATAGACACACTATGACATGAAGAGAATGTACTGTTGGAATAAATTAATACAATTTAATGGAATAAATACTACAATTTAAGTTGTAAATGTTGGTCGGTGCTGCTGGTAGTGTTCAAGCCAGCAGAGAAGGCTTTGTTGGCTCTGACGGACTCCGGTGAATTAGTATTTGTTTGAAACAGCACATTTTCGAGGAAACTGAGGTAAAATATACATGCAAATTTTTAGTAAGTTTGGGTTTAACTTTATTTTAATTGTGGTACACTCAGGATGTTACTGCATTTATTTTCGTTTTGCATAATTTAGTTTACCTAGTCACATAGGGCAGTGGTGGTCTAGTGGTATAGGGCGCTGGATCACTGATCCAAAGGTTGGGGGTTCAAGTCCCACTCTCCACGAGGTTGTCACTGTCCGCCCCCCCTGCCCCCCCCCCCCCAGTGCGGCTAACTGGGTTATCAAAGGTGGGCCATGTCTCTCACTGTCTATGGTGAGAGGCATGTAAAAGAACCATTGCTGACTTTCGTAAAGAGTAGCTGCAAAGTCGTCAGCGTGTTTCTGTCCCTTGCTAAAAGGGTTGTGACAGGAAGGGCATCCGACGTAAAAACCTCTGCCAAATCAAACGTGCGAATCAGATGATTCGCTGTGGCGACTCCTGAGTAAAAGGGAAAAAAGCCGAAAGGAAGACAGACAGTTTACCTAGTCACATAACAAAGAGATAACGTACTGCAAAGTCTTTGTGCCAACCCTCCCATTCTTGTTCATAACACCAACACTAGTCAATTATTTTTATTATTATTAGTAACCCCTTAGAAAACAAAAGGAACAATAATCGTAGCAGCTACGCTAAACGTGTAGTGGACAGATGGACAATCGGTTAGGACGTGTAGTGGCAGCTATTAGCGAATGACGAATCGCTTTCTGAATAAATTGTGGAAACGTCTTACATGGCTGTACATTTTAAAATTTTGGGGGTTGTGTTAACTTAATAAAACACTCTCACAGGCCAAACAACCATCCTTAAGGCATATGCTGTAAAATAACTCTCTATGTGTGGTCATGACAAGACGGATTGCTCCTTTGGCACCTTAGCCAGAGCAGCCAATTTATCGTGTTAGAAGTAAGATAAGATTCAATATACCGGGCTTAATTGAGTCAGCCCGTCTGGGGAGCCCCATCTGTCATTGTCTTTCCTTACTGGAAAAAAAAACAACTTTTCATGCTAACAGAACAGCCCAAGCTGGCTAACCAACTCACCAGGCATGTTGTGTTCAGGGATAGAACGTTCTAGAAAATAATGCTATGCCACTCGAAAACAGATACTCACCCCAGAGGTTTTAGAAACACATCTGGTTTACATCAGGACCTTCAGATTTTTTTATGGTGACTAGCGGTAATCTATGTAGACTAGTGGGTTGATTTAAAAGAACCAAGCTGGTGTTTCAGATTCATAATAACCGCTGCAGCAGAAAAGACCAAATTACTGCAATGTAAACACTCAACATCCTTTCAGTTTAATGCACATCTGTAACTGGTGGATTTCCTCAGCCACCGTAGGATGATTTGTCACCAATAAAGTTCAGTTTTCATTTTTATGTTTGCTTTTTTAAGTGTTGCCCATTTGCTGAGTATTCGTTTCCAAGCCCTCAAAGGAGCCGACTCATCCTTCCCAGAAGCCTCTTTACGTAGTGCAGTCTGCATTTGCAGCAATATTCTTATCCATAAATTCATTCATTCATTCATTTTCTAAACCGTTTAATCCTAATTAGGGTTGTGGGGAGGCTGGCGCCCTTCTCAGCCAACTCCTGGACAGCGCACCAAGCCATCGCAGGGCAGAAACACGCTGCCGGCTATTCCGTCTACCCTTGATGAAAGTCAGCAATGGATTTTTTACAGGTCTCTCACCACAGACAGCGAGAGACATGGCCAGCCTTTGATATCCCAGTTCGCTGCACGATTGGGGGTGGGGCGGGGGGGCGGGGGTGGGGGGCAGTGACAACCGTTGACAGTGGTACTAGCACCTTACCACCGGTCCACCACTAACCTGGGCCATAAATGATAAATTATTAGGGTGAAATTGAATATAACTTGTTAAAATACTTATATTTTTAATACAGTGATTCCTCGCTACTTCGCGCTCCAGTTTCTGCATCTTCAGTGCATCGCGTTTTTTCAAAAGTATTCATCGAAAAAAAAGGAAAAATAAGGAAAAAGTTAAGGAAAATTCCAAAAAACAAGGCCAATTATGCAAAAAAAAAAAAAAAAAACAAACCAAAAAACCCCCCAAACTAACAAAAACAAAAAACAACCCAACAAAACAACTTACATTTTTATGTGAGGCGCGCATCTCAGTGTGCGCGCGCGTCTGTATGTGTGTATTTTATTTACATCTTATGCATTATTTTTGAATTTTTAATTGTTATTATAAGAATTTATAGTGTTGAATACGTATTTATTGATATTATATACACATATACATGCACGTATACGTCAGTCAGGGGGGTCGATCCTACTTTGTGAAAATCGGTGGTCGCGTGCGGGGGGGGGGGGTGTATTGGGGTGTTTCGGTCCCCATTAACCACGGAAAGTGAGGGATCCCTGCATTTTCAACTGATCCATTGTAGTATAATGGACCAGAACCCTCTCTTGGGTGGCCTGAAGAAAAGAAAGTATCAGGAATATTATGTTCAAAATTTCAATGAACGACACATGGATGAAGAAAATGCTCAAGCTGGGGTTTGATGGGATTGTAAACAATTCATTTGCAGAGGTTTTGCTGCTGCGTGCTTTATGTAAACAAAATTGTAAAGAGAATTGTGGGAAGGGTGTAGTGACTATTTTAATGATATTCATGCCTAATGTGTACTTAAGGGAAACAGATATGCACCAAATGTAAAAAAAACTGAAACAATAGACAGACAGAGAGAGAGAGAGAGAGAGAGAGAGAGAGAGAGAGAGAGAAAAGCAAAGTGTGTCAAGAGTTGATGGCTCAATTGCTAAAGGCTTGGCAGCAGAAGCAGACCTTGAAAGGACTAATCTTATTAGTGTGACAGCCTGGACTAGGACACAGAATGGGGGGCCAGACGGACGTAGGGAGCAAAGAAACCCGAAAATGGAACAGGGGATGGTGAAAAAAAAAAACAAGAAAACCAGAGAATAAATAAGAAATGTTGGTAATTTTATATAAATGAAATTAAATACATTTCTATAAACTACAGTGAGGTGTCCAACAACCTGCAAAGTGTGTGTGTGTGTGTGTGTGTGAAAATACATTTAATATAATATATTATCCCACTTTTTAATTATATATAAAGAAATTAGTGACTTTAAGACTTTTAGTTAGTCTTACACAGTTAAAGTAAATTTTACATTATATTATAATTATATAATACTATAATCTTAATCTGACCGCAACCAAATAATTAAATAATACTGAAAAATACACAGATTATGTACAGTATTTAAATTTTTTTTTTGCATATTTCTAATAAACCTTGACAGGCAGTTTTAGAAAAGTATAAAAGAATTTAAATTAAAAAAAATTAGTTTGTATTCTCCTCTTGTGATTTTGTGAGATAAACGTTTGAAATATTTCATTATAGAGAAATCAGGCATTAATTAAGTCGAGATCTGATTAAGTCAGACACTGATGTATGGCTCTGGAGAGACCGGGAGGATTGGGGAAGCCTGGGTGGTTTTGGCTGCACTAATTCAGTAATCACACACACACACACACACACACACACACACACACACACTGTGGAATTCCACATGTATCCAGCAGCATTTTGTCCATGATACGCCCGGCTATTTCATACGTATCCATGTTTACACGCCCATCTGACCTGGTGATATCTGGGTTCTTGTAACCGAAAACAGGACTAAAATCTGTAACGAGGCTTTAAAGACCATCCTTATAAAAATGATTGAGATAAAACTACAATTAATTTTCTATGTTGTTATGGGTGTGCAAATAAATGTATAAATGTAAATATAAATATAATGACTGTATAAACGCTGTATGTAATTATATTCAGTTGGTGTGCTGTGGATGGTGGCGCATGGTATTGCTCAGCTGTTTTTGGGTCACAGTTGTTTTGCCTTCATGGTTTAATTGGGTCTGTAACTTTCCAGCATATTATGGAAACTTCGAGATGGACCTAGTTGCACATGCACCCTGTGACGGGTCAGGTGATTAGAACATTCGAGAAAGAGAACTTCCCCGAACTTTAGAGAATCTATATAAGGACCTGTTGCCGACTGGCTCGCACAGAATCAACTAAGAGGAATCATCCAGGCCAGTGGTCCCCAACCTTTTTATCACCACGGACCGGTCAACGCTCGACAAATTTACCGCGGATGGGAGGTGGGGTGAGCGGCATAGATTGTTTGTATTGTACATATAACATTTATTGTTATTATTATTATTATTGTTGTTGTTGTTAATAATAATAATAATAATAATAATAATGATAATAATAATAAGCACTCCATGAATGTTATTTTTCAACAGCTGAGGTAAAGTTGGTTGGGAAGTAGAGCTTGAACTTTTCTTTAAAAAAAAAAAAAAAACAGGTGATGGTACACCAGCTGGGAGAATGAAGGCTCAGTCTCACCCAAAATCCCAGCTATTGTTCAAAACATGTCCAGCACGCCTCTGTTTATGTGCCGTCCCCTTGTGGGTTACATTTTAGCGCTCAAATAACCGACATATAACCGAGAAAATCCGGTCATTTTTCAAAATAAAAGACTTTTTCAAAATTAAAAAAAATCATTCAGACTCAGATAATAAATAGAACAGAAATAATTAATTATTTCTTCTGTGGACCGGTACCAATTGAGCCACGGACCGGTGCTGGTCCACAGACCGGTGGTTGGGGACCACTGCTTTAGGCGAATCATTCAACGTGCTTCATCCAAATTTTGTCATTCAAGATTTCATCACCCAAGTCCATCATCCGCGTTCATCCACAGCCAACACGAGGATTTTCATCATGCATTTCTTTGATACGCAGGATTCCAACCTTTCAACCGCCAGTGCGCACCGTGTATAAATTTACTATACTGAAGCTGCTTGGTGACTATCTTTATTTTGTGACTCTTGTTCAATTTGTATTTTGTTTAGATCTAAATTGTAAGTTATTATTTTGTCTTATTTTGTTCATATTATTAAATTGTAGATAATGTATGTCGTGGTTTGTCTTGTTTTGCTGGTTTCACTAGACAACTTTTCATATTCTAAATTCCATACGTAACAATGTACAAGCATAAAAGGTTACGATTTTTTTTAAAAATGTGAATCCCTTAATCAATCCGTCGTCGTCGGCAGCCGTACGTCTCGAGAGACGATGGTGTAGCGCTATGGTAGGCATTTGCGGTAGTGACTGTAAAGTCCCACCCTAGAGTGACAGTTTCTTAAACAATTATTGCATACGAAAGGGCTTTGAGGATCCATGGGGGCTGCCCTTTCTTTCCTCTTTGCTCTTTTCTCAGCTAGCTTGTTTATTCTGTTTGTTTCAGCTTTGTTGATACCCTCGTTGACAGTGGTCTTCCAGAGCTGGCGTGTTTCAGCAGTGCCTTCCCAGGTGTTTATGTCGATGCCAGATAATTTCATGTCCCGCTTGCACACGTCCTTGTACCGAAGGTGTGGTCTTCCTGTGCGGCGGGAGCCCTCACTCAGCTCTCCATACAACATGTCTTTAGGGATGCGCCCCTCGTCCATTCGCCGTACGTGACCCAACCACCTAAGTCGTCTCTGGCTCAGCAGTGCGAGCAGACTTGGCATGCCAGCACACTGTACTACCTCGGTGTTGGTTACTCTGTCTTGCCATTTTATATGGAGTAGACGCCCGAGACAGCAAAGGTGGAAGCCGCTTTTCCTGACCAGCGTACCTGGACCAGGCCTCACTGCCATAAAGGAGTGTGCTGAGTACACAGGCCTGGGAGACACGTAGCTTGGTGTTCTCTGTTAGCTGGGTGTTACTCCATACACGCTTGTCCAGTTTGGACATCACTGCGGTGGCTTTCCCGATTCTGCATGAGATCTCTATGTCAAGAGAGAGAGTGCTGGTGATAGTGGATCCCAGGTAGGTGAAGGAGTCCACGACCTCAAGCTGCGTGTTATTTATGTTGATGTTTGGGACTGTGTTTGTGCCCTGGGCCAGGATGTTTGTCTTCTTCAGGCTGATGGTCAGTCCGAATTCATTACAGGCATGGGACAGGCGATTAACTAGCTCTTGAAGACCAGCCTCAGTGTGGGACGTCAGTGCAGCGTCATCCGCGAACAGCATCTCGCGGATGAGGACCTGCCTCACCTTCGTCTTAGCGCTCAGTCGAGCTATGTTAAACAATTTTCCATCTGACCTGGTGTGGCTATGGATCCCTTCCTCACTGTCAGAGAAGGCATACTGAAGAAGCATCGAGAAGAATATCCCAAAGAGTGTCGGACCTAGGACGCAGCCTTGCTTCACACCACTGCTCACTGGGAAAGCTGCAGAAGTCCCACCATTGAAGCAGACTGTGCTGTGCATGTCCTCGTGAAAGGATCATTAATCAATCCACTACAGTATATTTGTGTGTGTACAGAGTATACACTGCCTGGCCATAAAAGTCCCAAACTCTAATATTTTGCTAGATGGCCTTTAACCTTGGTTGCAGCGCAAAATCTCCATAGCATTGTTACCTCAGTTGGTCAGAGTGAGGCTCAGCAACATAACGCTGCAATAAAATGAAGTCAACTGATGACCTGAATTCACTGAATGATCAGGTTACCCAATCAGAGGACTGTTTTGAGTCACAGATGATGACACAGATATAAACCTTCAGGCTTGAATAGTGAAAGGTTGACTCAGGGAGCATAAGGATTCATTTTCACTCAGCTAGCATCACAGAGTCCTGAACGTAATTCATCCGTTCATTTCCTGTAACCGCTTAATCCTAATTAGGGTCACGGGGAGGCTGGTGCTCAGTGGAGAGGGTAGAGTACAACCTGGACAGCTTGACAGGCCATTGCAGGGCGAAAACACGCTGATGGCTTTGCAGCTACTCTTGTCGAAAGTCAGCAATGGTTCTTTTACAGGCTCTCACCATAGACAGTGAGAGACATGGCCGGCCTTTGATAACCCAGTTAGCTGTGCTGTGGGGGGACAGTGACAACCCGTGGAGAGTGGGGCTTGAACCCCCAACCTTAGGATCGGCGATCCAGCAGCTTTAGTTCTGAACTTCATCATCATCATCATCATTATTATCTGTAACCGCTTAATCCTAATTAGGGTCACGGGGAGGCTGGCGCCCATCCCAACCAACTTCGGGCGAGGGCAGAGTACACCCTGGACAGCTCGCCAGGCCATCGCAGGGCGGAAACACGCTGACGGCTTTGCAGCTACTCTTGTCGAAAGTCAGCAATGGTTCTTTTACATGCATCACACCATAGACAGTCAGAGACATGGCCGGCCTTTGATAACCCAGTTAGCTGCACTGGGGAGGACAGTGACAACCTTGTGGAGAGTGGGAATTGAACCCCCAACCTTTGGATCAGCGATCCAGCGCCCTATACCACTAGACCACCACTGCCCCTGTTAGTTCTGAACTTCTCCTTATTAAAGGTCTTTGGGATGTGCAGAAGACTTAATGGACTGGTTGAGCTTTTCCTATCATCAATGCAAGATGGTGAAAAATAAACCCAAAACTGGATGGAAGTAAATGTTGTAATGATGCTTAAGTTTGTTGAAACACCGGAGTAGTGATTATATGCGATAATTAAGACTAAATGTGGTCCAATAAAATAGAGTGTGTGACTCTTCTTTTGGCCCGGCAGTGTACGAATGCATGTTATTCGCAATATTTCCAATGTTAACGTAATTGCTTGTACTATAACACAGAAAATCCAAAATCCTTTCCATCCAATGAACCCGGAGCCTTTTCTTTAAGAATAAACATAACAAATGAATAACTGTTACAAAGATGGTCCATAGAGGCCAAGGTATCGTCTATCAGCTCAAACTGATGAGCTCTGGTATAGCTTCACTCGGGGCATAATGGAGTACGGTAGTGTTGTGGGGTGTCAGGGGGAAACTTCTCATCTGTTCTCTACCCATTTCAGTGTTTATAGACTAGTTTTAACAAAACCAGATGTGCATCTGGCCATAAAGGGCTGTCGTAAAAAATCTAAAAGTCAGCACTCCCACTACTAAGAGTCGCTCTCCTGCAGCCTGCACAACTTGTTCCGTTCTCTGTAACAAAATCGCCATTCAATACGCAGATAAAACAAACATACCGCTGCGTCCATGCTCGGAGCTTTTTTTGTGTCCTTCAAAAACTTGGACGCATTATTAAGAACAAATACAAGAGGAATGTTTTATAGTCCTCTTCCACTCAAGGAGATGTAATCTTACCTCCAGCCGTGCATCCGTAAACCAGGACACTGTTCTCCGCATCGCATGCAGGGCTGTCCTCTGTCAGGGTCTTCCTCCTGCATGAAAGAACGAAAAAGCTCTGTAACAAATAAATCACTGCAAGGCTAAATACTTGTGCTGACTGATCTTCTCAGCGTCCTGATAAAAGAGAGCGTGTGCAGCACATGGGTTACATTTACATAGAGGATTACGCTGCCTTTGTTTTTAACCTCTGCCAAGGGAGTTATGATTAACCTTCAGTTTGTGCGCCTGTTCACAGTATTATGTAAATACGTAATGTGTAGATATTTTTGAATAGGATTTCTCCCAGAGGTGGCGCTGTGGACCTGGAACACAAAATTAGATTGTGAATGTGAGTGAGATTAAATTCAAGATTGAGGAATTTTTGAAAGTGTTCTTTAACATGGTGAGATAGGATGATTACGACATTCCAGTGAATCCTCCAAGATTTCACAGGTGATTTTTGGTGAATATTTTGTCTAAAATGGCATTTTTTTGCAGTACATTGTCAAAAAAATCTGCAGTGGCTTGCAATACTTTTAGGAATGTATTGTAATGATATTGCAGGAAATTCACAAAATCACAAAAATAGTTCTACACAATGTCCATAATCTAAACAGTTTGAGAGAATTATGAGGAGTGTAAAGGTTCATCATGGTAATCTTGAGGGAACTTGATGGATTTAGGACAAACCTGATGGATTCATGATGACCTTGAGGGAATTTGGTGGATTTGTGATGATTTTGCTGATCGTGACAAAATTTTTGACTGTCAAAAATTTTTGGCAGAATTATTATGATATATTAATATTTGGGATAAATGTCCAATTGTGAAATGAAATTGACTTTATGGTCGACCACAGTAGAACTTAACAGACCATAACAAAGTGTAACAGGCCTTGATATGCCATCGCTTTGGAACTTGGTGACCTTGGAAACATGAATAGTTCAATTTCATGTGTTGGACGCACTCTCCCTCCTTTTTATTCCCCAATCAAACTCCAAGTGTGCCCATAAATCATGGAGCGCCACACCTTTTAGATTCGCAGTAACTGTGAACCAAAACCCTGATTGAACTGACCTTACTGTCACTTACAGAGATCATCAGATAAAAATGGGCATCTGTGAAGTCATGTATACGAGGAGCGGATAGTGTTTTCCCTTGAAGTGTGTTAGGCTGAACCTGTATATTCTTGGGTAACAGTTCATAAAGATGTATCCAGCAAGCATCACGTGCCCTAGAGGGCCACATGCATGCTTTCCCCCCAGCCTGGTTGGTGGTGGTTGTATGCCATAGAGGCAGTAGTTGATGGGGAGTCTCACAGCAAGAAAGTCCTGAGTTCAATTCCTGGGCTCAGACATTTCTGGCTGGAGTTTTCAATTTCTTCCTGTGCTTGCGTGGATTTCCTCCAGGTACTCTGGTTTCCTCCCACAGTCCAAAGACATGCATTAATTGGCTAACTGGCTGGTCCAAATTGGCACTATGTCCAATGACAGTATGAGAGGAAATGGTTGTGTGTTGCCCTGCAATGGTCTTTTGGGCAGTTCAAGGTGTAGCCTGCTTTTGCCCAGTGTCGGCTGAGACAGGCTTCAGCCTTTCCGCAACCCTAGAAGGACTAAGTGGTTCAGTAAATGAGTGAATTGGAGTGAATTTGTATTGTACAGCTACGAGATTTAAAGAAAAAACATCTGTATGAATGTCCAGTGCTCTCCTATGTGTTTTGTGGGCGTTTATTTTGGTGGTTCTGTGCTTCCTTGATTTTTTTTCTAATCTTGTTTTCTCTCCAGCAGTGCAGGCTGTGGATGTGGGGCGTGGCTGACCTACTTCTGGCTGAGTGCAGCAGTGCACTCCTGATCCCACTCCTCAATCAACTCATTATAAAGACCAGCTGCACCTTCACCTTGCTGCCAGAAGATTGTTTCGTCTCACTCGCTCGCTACCTTGTGTTCTCTCCTGGCTCCTGGTCTTTGTTCTGCGGTCAGCCTGCCTTTCAATCCACAGGCTCCAGTGTTTGTTACCGCTGATTTACTTCAGCGTCCCCAGTGTTTGTTATTACTATTTTCTTCAGCGTCACCACTATTTGTTTCTGTTTATTTTCTTTGGTGTCTCCACTGAATTAATAAACCTGACCTGTTGTACTGGTCATCATCTCTTGCAATTCCTGCGTCCAGATAAAAGTTTCGCCCCTTAACACCTGTCCACTTTATATGCTCGTAACATATGACGCATCATGACTGCTGTTACAAAGAACAGTTTTAATGTGCATTTGTTGGAGACTGGTTTTAAAAAAAAATAAAATGAGGACAAAGAGGAAACCCATGAATACATCGTCCACACTAAGTATGAACGCTGACCTTTTAATGGAGTCAATCGGAAGGAAATGGCTGCAGTACAGATCTTACACGCCCTTCCTTTCTTTCTCGTGTTTGTTTTCCACTCCATCATCCTTTTTATTTATTTAATTTTTGGTGCCATTTTAACACCCCATTGTTTCGGATTTTAGAATCAAATCAATACATCTGTTGTAGAGGCTCCAATTAGGACAGGGTTTTTTTTTTTTTTTTTTTTTTGGGGGGTTATAGTATATGTATACATATACACTATAGGAAGATTGTTTTTTTTTTTTTAATCTGTTCTCGCAAGCCAGTCTTTTAGCTTTTGCTTTACGATAGTGGTCCCCACACTACGGCCCGCGGGCCGGATACGGCCCGGCCCCCAGAGGCGCGTTATGATTACTTTTTTAGTCTGGCTACACAATCAAGACTAATACACACTTAGAACATGACATTCTATTTCACCCTTCTGCCGCCTGTGCCCCTATCTAAACCCCCCCCCCATAAAAATCCTAGACTCTCCCCTGTCAAATAGAACGGAATAATGGTGAAAAGGTTATGGAAGAGAAAAACTGATTCAGAATGCAGGGTATTTAACCTGCAGTGGACAAATGTTTTTATTTTTTGTTTGTTTAATGCAAAGAAAACGTTTTTATCATCTGTCAAGAGGCGGTGGTGGTAATCAAAGAATACATCTGGTGAATCTGCGCCAAAACTCTGAATCCCGTCAAAAAGACGAATATGATCGCTTCCAAGGTCAAATGCGAGTAGACAAACTCTGAAAGCTAAAAAGTGGACCATTAGCTCAGGAGAATACATTTGTACGCCAGGCTTGGCTGAACCAGTCGTCTGTTCGGGCAGCTTTCGGGTTGCTCAACTGATAGCAAGCAGCGTTTTCTTTCTTTTTTTTCTTGACTTTTTTCTGTGAAGGTCCCGGAAAGGGTCACTAATATTTGGTTATGCGTGGCTTACTGGAAAACAATAAATGTTTACGTTTAGGCAGTCCTCACACTTTTTCTGTTACAAACTGACCTCAGCCCCCCATGAGAGACGGGAAAAGTTATGTGGCCCCCACAGGAACAAGTTTGGGGGCCCCTGCTTTAGAGTCTGGAATGTTTCATCAATAAACCTGACCAAGAACGCCTACTTTCACAAAAGCCTGACAAGGCCATTTCCTATAACCCGTGGATAATCATGTTTACTTTTCTTGTTAACACTGATTAAGGAATTCCATTGCTTTTTTTGGAATTAAGCCAGATCAGCATCTTCAGCTGAAAATCAAATTATTTTACAGTGGTGCAGGAATCAGGGGCACAAAAGAACATAAATAACAATTATACACTGAAGCCGAGGCGGATATTGACGAATAGTATCAGAGACAGAACAGCTTCTTCTTCTTCTTCTTCTTTTACTTTCGGCTGCTCCCTTCAGGGGTCGCCACAGCAAATCATCCGCCTCCACCTCACCCTGTCCTCCGCATCTTCTTTTCTGACTCCAACGACCTTCATGTCTTCCTTCACCACATCCATAAATCTCTTCTTCGGTCTTCCTCGAGGCCTTCTGCCTGGTAGTTCCAACCTCAGCATCCTACTGCCAATATACTCACTATCCCTCCTCTGTACATGTCCAAACCATCTCAATCTAGCCTCTCTGACTTTGTCTCCAAAACATCTTACGTGGGCTGTCCCTCTGATATACTCATTTCTGATCCTATCCATCCTCGTTACTCCCAGGGAGAACCTCAACATTTTCATCAGAGACAGAACAGCTATTCAGCAATTTCCACCAAGTTTGGGATCAACAATTGTTTGAGCATATACTGCATTGTCACATAAGCAACGTAAACTAAAACGACACATCTATGTTTTTGTTTTGTTTTTTTAATTTTAACACATGACAGTAGACGGTACAGTATTTAAAAAAAAATACTTACTAAATGTTTTAGTATATATTACATGGCAGCAAGTGGGCAGCGATGGCCTGGCAGTAAGGTGCTGGATCACTGATCCCAAGGTTGGGGGTTCAAGCCCCACTCTCAACATGTTGTCACTGCTGTCCCCCCAGTGCAGCTAACTGGACCATCAAATGCTGGCCATGTCTCTCACTGTCTATGGTGAGAGGTTCACGTAAAAGAACCATTGCTGATTTTAGACAAGAGTAGCTGTAAAGCCATCAGCCTGTTTCTGTCCTGCGATGGCCTGGCGCGCTGTACAGGGTGTACTCTGCCCTCGCCCTGAGTCGGCTGGGATGGGTGCCAGCCTCCTCATGACCCTAATTAGGATTAAGTGGTTACAGAATATGAATGAATGAAAACATGACAGCATCTTTAACGGTCGAATTTTCAGGTGTTTATTGTATTGAAGGTGATGTCATGATCGCAACATACATCATTATAATCACAATCAGTTCAGTGTGCACACAAGGTACAGCTTTGTTATGTAACACCAAAAGACTGTTGATTCGTTCATTTTCTGAACTGCTTAACCCTAATTAGGGTCATGGGGAGGCTGGCACCCATCTCAACTAACTCCGGGCGAGGGTGGTGTACACCCTGGACAGCTCGTCAAGCCATCGCACTCCTAGGTGTGAATTACTCCTTAGGTGTGATTTGGAACATCCAATTAACCTACTGTGCATGTTTTTGGACTGTGGGAGGAAACCGGAGTACCCTGAGGAAACGCATGCCAGCACGGGGAGAACATGCAAACTCCACACAGAAACGCACAGGCTGGGAATTGAACCCAGGACCTTCTTGCTGAGAGGAGGATGTGCTAACCACTATGCAACCGTGTCGCCAAGGCTGTTGATGTCGATCCAATCATCTTTAACGAATAGGAAGGCCTGACAAGCGCAATACTGTGGAACCTGGCACAACAGCAGGCAGTGAAATTTCATAGGACAAAACTAAAATGCATGTTTCGACAAACAGCAGTCCCGTGTATCACTTAAACGATCTCCAAATGTAATAAAATGAAGAACTAGTTCTCCCACATCCATGTAACTCCAGAACCTTCACATGCCTGGACACAGGTGTTTGTGTCAAAGCATGCAGTCAAAGCTTGTAAAGCTAAAACACACTCATCACCTCGCTCACATATTCCACCACACGCAGCGCAAGGATGAGAAGTACGAGTGCAATCGTGAGGTTTAATCTCAAAGATAACATCGCCGACACCTCAACAACGTATACACGCTGGTCTGAGTTTAAACACGAGTAGTAAAAAGCATAGCTTCGGGCAAAAAGTGATGGCTGGCTTTTGTGGAGCTGCCCATTGTTCAGCCTGCTGGCTCATCCAGGGAATCTTTTCACCGTCCTATTACGGTAACCTGCTGGAATTTATGTCACCTTCTGCAAGTTGGGAGCAGTTCCAAAAATGTCCACAGGTCTTAAAACCTTATATAATACAGGGATCCCTCGCTACTTCGCGCTTCAATTCACGCGGCTTCAGTGCATTGCGTTTTAATTTTTTTTTTCATCGAATTAAAAAATAAGGAAATTAAGGAAGAATAAGGGGAAAAGTAAAGGAAAATGCCACAAAAACAAGGCCAATCATGCAAAAAAAAAAAACAAAAAAAACAAAAAAAAACAAACAAACAAACACAAAACAAAAAACAACCCAAAACCTCCCATCAAATCTAGTTACATTTTTGTGAGGTGTGTATCTGTATGTGTGTTCAGTTCAGTTCATTTTCTGTAACTGCTTAATCCTAATTAGGGTCATGGGGAGGCTGGTGCCCATCCCAGCCAATTCCGGGTGAAGACAGAGTACACTCTGGACAGCTCGCCAGGCCATCGCCAGGCCATCGCTGGGTGGAAACACACTGATGGCTTTGCAGCTCCTCTTGTCGAAAGTCAGCAATGGTTCTTTTACATGAACCTCACACCATAGACAGTGAGAGACGTGGCCAGCCTGTGATAGCCCAGTTAGCTGCACTGGGGGGACAGTGACAACCTTGTGGAGAGTGGGACTTGAACCCCCAACCTA
>CM045729.1:20511079-20521079 GCA_024760905.1 Plotosus lineatus
AGCCTGGTTCATTACTCAAAACCACAATCATGGGTAAGACTGCCGACCTGACTGCTGTCCAGAAGGCCATCATTGATGCCCTCAAGCAAGAGGGTAAGACACAGAAAGAAATCTCTGAGTGAATAGGCTGTTCCCAGAGTGCTCTATCAAGCCACCTCAGTGGGACGTCTGTGGGAAGGAAAAAGTGTGGCAGAAAACGCTGCACAACCAGAAGAGGTGACCGGACCCTGAGGAAGATTGTGGAGAAGGGCCGATTCCAGACCTTGGGGGACCTGTGGAAGCAGTGGACTCGGCTACAGGTGCCGCATTCCCCAGGTCAGCCACTTTTGAACCAGAAACAGCGGCAGAAGCGGCTGACCTGGGCTAAGAGAAGCAGCACTGGACTGTTGCTCAGTGGTCCAAAGTACTTTATTCGGATGAAAGCAAATTTTGCATGTCATTCGGAAATCGCGGTGCCAGAGTCTGGAGGAAGACTGGGGGAGAAGGAAATGCCAAAATGCCTGAAGTCCAGTGTCAAGTACCCACAGTCAGTGATGAGCTGGGGTGCCATGTCAGCTGCTGGTGTTGGTCCACTGTGTTTTATCAAGGGCAGGGTCAATGCAGCTCGCTATCAGGAGATTTTGGAGCACTTCATGCTTCCATCTGCTGAAAAGCTTTATGGAGATGAAGATTTCATTTTTCAGCACGACCTGGCACCTGCTCACAGTGCCAAAACCACTGCTAAATGGTTTACTGACCATGGTATTACTGTGCTCGATTGGCCTGCCAACTCTCCTGACCTGAAGCCCATAGAGAATCTGTGGGACATTGTGAAGAGAAAGTTGAGAGACACCAGACCCAACACTGTGGATGAGCTTAAGGCCGCTATCGAAGCATCCTGGGCCTCCATAACACCTCAGCAGTGCCACAGGCTGATTGCCTCCATGCCACGCCGCATTGAAGCAGTCATTTCTGCAAAAGGATCCCCGACCAAGTATTGAGTGCAGAACTGAACATAATTATTTGAAGGTTGACTGTTTTTGTATTAAAAACACTTTTTTTATTGGTCGGATAAAATATGCTAATTTTTTGAGATAGGAATTTTGGGTTTTCATGAGCTGTATGCCAAAATCATCAGTATTAAAACAATAAAAGACCTGAAATATTTCAGTTGGTGTGCAATGAATCTAAAACATATGAAAGTTTAATTTTTATCAGTACATTACAGAAAATAATGAACTTTATCACAATATGCTAATTTTTTGAGAAGGACTAATATATATATATATATCTTATTTTCCTTTCGGCTGTACCCCTCAAGGGTCGCCACAGCAAATGATCTGCCTCCATCTCACCCTATGCTCTGCATCTTCTACTCTTACTACAACTACCTTCATGTCCTCCTTCACCACATCCATAAATTTTCCCTGTGGTCTTCCTCTGGGCCTCCTGCCTGGTAGTTCCAACCTCAGCATCCTACTACCAATTTACTCACTATCCCTCCTCTGTACATGTCCAAACCATCTAAATCTTATATATATATATATATATATATATATATATATATATACATACACACACACACATACACACATACACAGATGCTCCCCAGCTTATGAACGAGTTCGGTTCCAGACGGCCGTTCCTTAGATGAATTTGTTCGTAAGTCGTTACAGGGTGTTCTTTAGAGGGGAACGTATGTTTAAACCTTGCATAAGTAACCTATACGAGTTTGTGCTGTATTCACTCTCTCTCTCTCTCTCTCTCTCTGTCTCTCTCTGAGTTATTACATAACTGACCGTGCGTTGTAAAGATGCTCTCGAGTTCAGTCTAATTGAAAGCATATCCTCTCTCTCTCTCTCTCTCTCTCTCTCTCTCACACACACAAACACACACACACACACACACACACACACACGCACGCACGCACACACAGGTGACACTACAAATGGACAATTGAACTGATCAGTTTCCGGTTGCCCTTGGAAGGAGCAACGGAGAACTATAATCGAACTTTGACATGAAGATAATCTGATTTATTTGTTTATTTATTTATTTATTTACCCGAAGTGTGTGTAATGCTTCCTAGATAATTCTGTTTGATTGGTGGATTATCTGTGAATCATTTCCCAATATGATTCATGGTTTGTGTCTCACTCAGCCCAACGTTGACCCGACTCGAGTCAACCTGCTGCCCGCACACCTGAAGCTTTTAAGTCTTTAAATCATGACCATCACAAATCATTGTTAATGACATCATTCCTCCCGTGACACCGCAGTAAACATCATCCTGCACATCAAAAAACTCAGCATCACCAAGGGACACCATTTAACCCACCAGTCCTGGTCCCCGGTCCTGGATAATGAAGTTATCTGTGTAGGATCTGGAGATGTAAATAAAATGTAAATACTCACACACTCAGACGCGCACATCACATAAAAATGTCAGTGGTTTTGATGGGAGGTTTTGAGTTGTTGTTTTTTTTGTTTTTGTTTGTTTGGGTTTTTTTTTTTTTTTCATAATTGGCCTTATTTTGCGGCATTTTCCTCAACTTTTTCCCCTATTCTTCCTTAATTTCCATTATTTTTAAATTTGATGAATATTAAAAAAAAAAAAAAATTAAGGCCACATGAATGGAAGCGCGAAGTAGCGAGGGATCCCTGTAAATACATATTCCAACAGTTGTATTACAGTTGGCATCAGTCCTATACGTGGGGCTGGTGGAGTAGTGGTTAGGTTGCTGGGCTCATGATTAGGAGGTTGTGAGTTCGAATCCCAGTTAGTTTTTGTGCTAAGGTCTTAACCACAAGTGTGCCCTCTGTCCAACCAGCAGTACAAATGGTTACCAGTAAACATACTGGGAAGGTAACTTGTGATGGACTATTATCCCATCCAGGCAGAGTTGAGCTCCTGGTAGCTTCACACTATGGAAACCGGGAATAAGCATCGGCCATGATGAGCCACTAGGTTCGGGTGTAAAAAGCCCAACAGATTAACACACACACACACACACACACACATATATATATATATATATATATATATATATATATATAAAAATTACAACTTCACTTTCCTACTGAAAGATAAATGCTGATTACAGTAGGCATCGGTTATATTTGTAAATCTTATTTTTGCGTGTATGGTGCTGAATTTACTTTCAGGTCTGTTTAATTTCCTGTGTGTTATTTCTAGGCGGTTAAAGAACTCTCGCTGAATAGAAAGCACTTCCTCTCGGAAAGGAAAGTCCACAAAAACAATCCTCCCGACTCCATACACGGTGGTGGCAACAACAAAAATGACAAGAGGTGTTCTGAGGACAGTGTGCATCTCGAAAATTACACATTCAGAAAACTAGCACTGGATTTAAATAAAACTTTGATCTGTAAGTTGAATTTTTTTCCATTTTAAACCACATTTCTACTCGGTTCGCCTTTTAATTCAGCGATAACATCAACATTAATCACATGATTTTCAAGGACGTAATAACATTTGTTCTCAATGTGGATTCCAAGTGCATTAAACGATTTATACTGAGAGGTTCAAGCACCATATGAGTGGATGAGATGCTGTGTTTAATCGGTATTAATTATAATTATAGGTATTAATTATAGTTATAGGTATTAATTATAGGATCACTGATCCTAAGGTTGGGGGTACCCCCCCCCCACTGTCGTCATCCCCCGTCCCCGTCCCCCCCGTCCCCCAGTTCAGCTAACTGGGCTATCAAAAGCCGGCCATGTCTCTCACTGTCTATGGTGTGAGGTTCATGTAAAAGAACCATTGCTGACTTTCACCAAGAGTAGCTGCATTGCCGTCAGCATGTTTCCACCCTGCGATGGCGGAAACTCGCTGACCGCTATGCGGCTACTCTTTACGAAAGTCAGCAATGGTTCTTTTACATGAACCTCTCACCATAGACAGTGAGAGACATGGCCGGCCTTTGATAACCCAGTTAGCTGCACTGGGGGGGACAGTGACAACCTTGTGGAGAGTGGGACTCGAACCCCCAACCTTTGGATCAGCGATCCAGTGCCTTATACCACTAGACCACCACTTCCTCTAATACTAATTAATAACTACTTATTAATAGTAGGCTGCAAAGCCGTCAGTGTGTTTCTGTCCCTTGCTAAAAGGGTTGTGACAGGAAGGGCATCCGACGTAAAAACCTCTGCCAAATCAAATTTGCGATTCAGATGATTCGCTGTGGCGACTCCTGAGAACGGAAAAAAGCTGAAAAGAAAAGAAGAAGAAGAAGAAGAAGAAGAGAGATTAATTAATATATAGTAATAGGTATTAATTAGGTACACGGGCAGTGGTGGACCAGTGGTAAGGTGCTCTATTACCGATCACAAGGTTGGGGGTTCAATCCCCACTGTCAATGGTTGTCACTGCTGTGCCCCCAGTGCAGCTAACTGGGCTATCAAAGGACGGCCATGTCTCTCACTGTCTGTGGTGAGAGGCTGTCAAAGACCCACTGCTGGCTTTCGTCAAGAGTAGCTGCATTAGCCGTAGCATGTTTCTGCCCTGCGACGGCCTGGCGAGATGTCCAGAGCGCACGCTGCCCTCACCCAGAGTCGGCTGAGATGGGATACAGTGTCATTTTGTTCTTGTCTACTCTGATGTTATAGTGGAACTGCAACTATTATCAAACTGAGCCCACAACCTTTCGATGGCATTATTATATTCCACATGGAATTAACTTTGAACAATTTACTTGAAATTACAAGTAATGGTTTTGACCTGTTTATTTCCAACAAGAGTTTGACACTGATACACTATAGCATGCTTTCAGGGGTTGCGCGCATCCGCCGCCCCCACAGATGCGTGTTTGTGAACGCTTGAGTTCTTCATGGATTTAGTTCATATTTATGATGAATGGTTCTGACAGCTCAACCGACCAGCCTATCGAAACCGAGTCACCTTGACCCCTCCTTCAAAGTTACAGAGGTCAATTCATCACTCTAAAGACTGCAGCTGACTTCGCAAGGGATACACCTGGTGTTCTGTGTCAAGAATATATTTCTATTTTTATAGAAGTTGGACTTCAATATGGTCACGTGACCAGGCGTTGCCCATGGTTACAACAGCACTTTCCCATACTGGAGGCCAAACAAACAGTTTGCAACGCAGCCTGGTGGAATGGCTCCCTCTACTTTACTCTCATAGGCTTCCCTGACTAACACTGCAGAGATACCTTCAGAAATGTCCACTGTGTGAAAGAACTGACCCTTACAAACATGCATCTGGGCTGTGATGCGTATTGTCGAAGATCTATACATTTTGCTGTTGGATGAGGTTCTTCAAAAGAATAATAGAATGGCCGGGGCAGTTGGATCGCTGATCCATAGGTTGGGGGGTTCAAGCCCCACTCACCACAGGTTGTCACTGTACCCCCCCCCAGTGCAGCTAACTGGGTTATCAAAGGCCGGCCATGTCTCTCACTGCCTATGGTGAGAGGTTCATGTAAAAGAACCATTGCTGACTTTCGTAAAGAGTAGCCGCATAGCGGTCAGCGAGTTTCCGCCCTGTGATGGCCTGTCAACGAACTGTCCAGGGTGTACTCTGCACTCGCCTGGAGTCGGCTGGGATGGGCGCCCGCCTCCCCGCGACCCGAATTAGGATTAAGCGGTTACAGAAAATGATGTCTGTCTTCCTTTCAGCTTTTTTCCCTTTTACTCAGGAGTTGCCACAGCGAATCATCTGATTCGCACGTTTGATTTGGCGGAGGTTTTTACGTCGGATGCCCTTCCTGTCACAACCCTTTTTAGCAAGGGACAGAAACACGCTGACGACTTTGCAGCTACTCTTTACGAAAGTCAGCAATGGTTCTTTTACATGCCTCTCACCATAGACAGTGACAGACATGGCCCGCCTTTGATAACCCAGTTAGCTGCACTGGGGGGAACAGTGACAACCTTGTGGAGAGTGGGACTCGAACCCCCAACCTTTGGATCAGTGATCCAGCGCCCTATACCACTAGACCACCACTGCCCCGGTTACAGAAAACGATGATGAACTGATAATAGCAAGGTTTATTTCTCGTGTTGCTGATGCACAGTAACTTGATCAAAATAAAGATTTCCGACATTTCAGGAGGTTGTTGTCATGATTTCATTCCACTTTAGTTACTATTCGTGATCAGTCCTATGAAAGTGTAATAATAATTTCAGATCTAAATTATTACAAGTTTCTAAAAACCACGGACATTTCTGAGCTTCTTCTTCTTTTCCTTTCGGCTGTTCCCTTCAGGGGTCGCCACAGCAAATGATCTGCCTCCATCTCTCCCTATCCTCTGCATCTTCTACTCTTACTCCAACGACCTTCATGTCCGCCTTCACCACATCCATAAATCTTCTCTTTGGTCTTCCTCTGGGCCTTCTGCCTGGTAGTTCCAACCTCAGCATCCTACTACCAATATACTCACTATCCCTCCTCTGTACATGTCCAAACCATCTCAATCTAGCCTCTCTGACTTTGTCTCCAAAACATCTAACATGTGCTGTCCCTCTGATGTCCTCATTTCTGATCCTATCCATCCTCGTTACTCCCAAAGAGAACCTCAACAGCTACGACCTCCAAATTTTAACTATTGAGCCTCTTTGTATTGATGTAATATTTTTCTCCGCTAGTGATTAGTTTCTAGTTTAATAAGTGATATTTTGGACAACAAATCCACGACAGGTTCAATTATAGAAATTATAAACTATAAACCTCAATTTTTTTAGGCCATCGCTAGGCAGAAACATGCTGATGACATTGCAGCCTACTCTTGACAAAAGTCAGCAATGGTTCTTTTACCAGGAATCCCAGCAAGGTTCAAAAAAATAGAGCAAATGAAATATTTCAGGTGGGGGTCAAAGGGGCCGCAGGGCCCCTGAAGCAGGAAAAAATAGTGGAATTCCGCTAAATAGCGGAGATCTGGGATCCCTGTTTTACATGCTTCCCACTATAGAGAGTGAGAGACATGGCCGGCCTTGGATAACCCAGTTAGCTGCACTGGGGCCACAGCACTGACAATCTGTTGACAGTGGAGCTTGAACCCCAAACTTTTGGATGAGTAATCCAGCAACTTACCACTGGGCCACCACTGCCCCGGGATAGCAAATATGAGACAGTAAATGTGAGACGGTAAATAGCAGATATTAAACACAAGATGATAAATATGAGACGGAAAATATGAGATAGTAAATATGGGACAAGGGCGTTCTCAGACTGGTGTGGACCACCGCCCTAGGTGTGAGTGTGAATGGTTGTGCGAGTTTTGGCCCTGCGATGACCTGGCGAGCTGTCCAGCATGTACCCTGCCCTTGCCCTGAGTCACTGAGATGGGCGGCAGCCTCCCCATGAATAAGCAGTTCAGAAAATGAATGAATGAATGAATAGGAGACAGTAAATATGAGATAGTAAATCTTTCTTCTTCTTTTCCTTTCGGCTTTTTCCCTTTTTCTCGGGAGTCGCCACAGTGAATCATCTGATCCGCACATTTGATTTGGCAGAGGTTTTCACATCGGATGCCCTTCCTGTCACAACCCTTTTTAGCAAGGGACAGAAACACGCTGACGACTTTGCAGCTACTCTTTACGAAAGTCAGCAATGGTTCTTTTACATGCCTCACACCATAGACAGTGAGAGACATGGCCCGCCTTTGATAACCCAGTTAGCTGCACTGGGGGGGACAGTGACAACCTTGTGGAGAGTGGGACTCGAACCCCCAACCTTTGGATCAGCGATCCGGCGCCCTATACCACTAGACCACCACTGCCCCACTGTTCAATATGTATTTATTGATATTATATGCAAAGCCATCCGCGTGTTTCTGCCCCTCGCTAAGGGGTTGTGTCAGGAAGGGCATCCGGCGTAAAAACCTATGCCAAATCAAACATGCGAATCACATGACTCGCTGTGGCGACCCCTGAAAAAGGGAAAAAGCCGAAAGGAGGAGAAGAAGAAGAAGATGATATACACATATACATGTACTAGTCCTTCTCAAAAAATTAGCATATTGTGATGAAGTTCATTATTTTCTGTAATGTACTGATAAAAATTAAACTTTCATATATTTTAGATTCATTGCACACCAACTGAAATATTTCAGGTCTTTTATTGTTTTAATACTGATGATTTTTGCATACAGCTCATGAAAACCCAAAACTCCTATCGCAAAAATTAGCATATGACCAATGAAAAAAAAGTGTTTTTAATACAAAAAAAGTCAACCTTCAAATAATTATGTTCAGTTCTGCACTCAATACTTGGTCGGGAATCCTTTTGCAGAAATGACTGCTTCATTGCGGCGTGGCATGGAGGCAATCAGCCTGTGGCACTGCTGAGGTGTTATGGAGGCCCAGGATGCTTCGATAGCGGCCTTAAGCTCATCCACAGTGTTGGGTCTGGTGTCTCAACTTTCTCTTCACAATATCCCACAGATTCTCTATGGGGTTCAGGTCAGGAGAGTTGGCAGGCCAATCGAGCACAGTAATACCATGGTCAGTAACCCATTTAGCAGTGGTTTTGTCACTGTGAGCAGGTGCCAGGTCGTGCTGAAAAATGAAATCTTCATCTCCATAAAGCTTTTCAGCAGATGGAAGCATGAAGTGCTCCAAAATCTCCTGATAGCGAGCTGCATTGACCCCGCCCTTGATAAAACACAGTGGACCAACACCAGCAGCTGACATGCCACCCCAGACCATCACTGACTGTGGGTACTTGTCACTGGACTTCAGGCATTTTGGCATTTCCTTCTCCCCAGTCTTCCTCCAGACTCTGGCACCGCGATTTCCGAATGACATGAAAAATTTGCTTTCATCCGAAACAAGTACTTTGGACCACTGAGCAACAGTCCAGTGCTGCTTCTCTGTAGCCCAGGTCAGGCACTTCTGCCATTGTTTCTGGTTCAAAAGTGGCTTGACCTGGGGAATGCGGCACCTGTAGCCCAATTCCTGTACACGCCTGTACACGGTGGCTCTGGATGTTTCTACTCCAGACTCAGTCCACTGCTTCCACAGGTCCCCCAAGGTCTGGAATCGGCCCTTCTCCACAATCTTCCTCAGGGTCCGGTCACCTCTTCTGGTTGTGCAGCGTTTTCTGCCACACTTTTTCCTTCCCACAGACGTCCCACTGAGGTGGCTTGATACAGCACTCTGGGAACAGCCTATTCGCTCAGAGATTTCTTTCTGTGTCTTACCCTCTTGCTTGAGGGTGTCAATGATGGCCTTCTGGACAGCAGTCAGGTCGGCAGTCTTATCCATGATTGCGGTTTTGAGTAATGAACCAGGCTGGGAGTTTTTAAAAGCCTCAGGAATCTTTTGCAGGTGTTTAGAGTTAATTGGTTGATTCAGATGATTAGGTTAATAGCTCGTTTAGATTACCTGAACATGATATGCTAATTTTTTGAGATTGGAATTTTGGGTTTTCATGAGCTGTATGCCAAAATCATCAGTATTAAAACAATAAAAGACCCGAAATATTTCAGTTGGTGTGCAATGAATCTAAAATATATGAAAGTTTAATTTTTATCAGTACATTACAGAAAATAATGAACTTTATCACAATATGCTAATTTTTTTAGAAGGACTAGTATATATACGTCAGTCGGGGGGGGGGTCGATCCTACATTGTGTAAATAGGCGGTCGCGCGGGGGTTTTGGCCTCCATTAACCGCGGAAAGTGAAGGATCCCTGTACATATTTAGTCGGTGATATGTGACCGTAGTAATGAGGTATCTCCCTGATGCAGATATTAGTAAAATAAACAGTATACTATGGCTGCACATAGACGTCACGGGTAGCACATTTGCCTCACAGTGAGAAGGTCCTGGATTTGAGATCTGGGCTTGGAAAGGACGTTTCTGTTTGGAGTTTGCATTGTTCTCCCTGTGCTTGTGTGGGTTTCCTCTGGGAACTCCAGTTTCCTTCCACAGTCCAAAGTCATGCAGGCTAACGAGCTGCTCCAAATTCCCCCTCGGTGTGTGATTGTGAGTGTGATTGGTTGTGTGGTTTTTTTTTTCTACCTTCGCCC
>CM045729.1:20526079-20603579 GCA_024760905.1 Plotosus lineatus
TCCTTCACCACATCCATGATGTATATAATATCAATAAATAAACATTAATAAATAAATGGGGCAGTGGTGGTCTAGTGGTATAGGGCGCTGGATCGCTGATCCAAAGGTTGGGGGTTCGAGTCCCACTCTCCACAAGGTTGTTACTGTTCCCCCCCAGTGCAGCTAACTGGGTTATCAAAGGCGGGCCATGTCTCTCACTGTCTATGGTGTGAGGCATGTAAAAGAACCATTGCTGACTTTCGTAAAGAGTAGCTGCAAAGTCGTCAGCGTGTTTCTGTCCCTTGCTAAAAGGGTTGTGACAGGAAGGGCATCCGACGTAAAAACCTCTGCCAAATCAAACGTGCAAATCAGATGATTTGCTGTGGGGACTCCCGAGTAAAAGGGGAAAAAGCCAAAAGGAAGACAGACAGACAATATATATATATATATATACAGTTAACTAAACACAACATATTTCCTGGAGACCATAAGACCTCAACCTTACCCGTACCGCCCACCCCCAACAAAACCTTTAAGCATGTCTTTCCCTTACACTGTTATTTAAAACATTTGCATTTTGGGGGGGGGGGACGACTTCCATTTTCTCACATAGGATCAGGAATGAGTACATCAGGGGGACAGCACATGTTAGATGTTTTGGAGACAAAGTCAGAGAGGCTAGATTGAGATGGTTTGGACATGTACAGAGGAGGGATAGTGAGTATATTGGTAGTAGGATGCTGAGGTTGGAACTACCAGGCAGAAGGCCGAGAGGAAGACCAAAGAGAAGATTTATGGATGTGGTGAAAGCGGACATGAAGGTAGTTGGAGTAAGAGTAGAAGATGCAGAAGATAGGGTGAGATGGAGGCAGATCATTTGCTGTGGCGACCCCTGAAGGGAACAGCCGAAAGGAGAAGAAGAAGAAAAAGACTTGCATTTTCTCACTGCAGGGAACCACAATGTTATGAACATCTGATTCTTTCCCAACCCCCAAACACACACACACACACACACACACACACACACACACACACACACAGTTTGATATCCATAACTTCAACAAAACCTTTAAACCTTTTCCCCCTGACAGTGTTAAGTAAAACATTTGCATTTATGGGACTTGCATTTTTCTCACCCATGAGGAAGACAAGTCCCTATAATGTAAGCAGACGCAGGGAACCACAACGTTATGAAAAACAGTGTTCCCTCCTCAAACACACACACACACACACACACACACACACACACACACACACACACACACACACACACACACACACACACAATTTGATATCCATAACATCCATAACTTCATGAGGTAATGCATAGATATACATTAATTCCCTGGAGACTCACCCGAGCCAGTACTTGCCTCGCCCTCAAACTTACCCTGACCTTAACCCACCCAAAACCTTAAAACAGTTTTACCCTAAAATTTATGATATGGGGACTGGTGTTTTGTGACCATTAGCCAGATAAAACCACACTAACAGATTTAGATCCTGATATCATGATGAATACAGGGATCCCCCCCAACCCCCCCTGCATGCGCGACTGCCAATTTCCGCGAAGTAGGATCGATCCCCCTGACTGACGCATACGTACATGTATGTGTGCATATCTTTCTTCTTTTCCTTTCAGTTTGTTCCCTTTTTCAGGGGTCGCCACAGTAAATCATTTGATTCCCACGTTTGATTTGGCATAGGTTTCTACGTCGGACGCCCTTCCTGACAAGGGCCAGAAACACGCTGACGGCTTTGCAGATACTCTTTGTCACCCACCCACCCCCCCCCCCACCCCCCCAGTGCAGCTAACTGGGTTATCAAAGGTGAGCCATGTCCCTCACTGTCCCTCATAGTACTGTCGTAATGTCATGAGGAACTGAGCCACCTCCACTGAGGAACTGATCTGGGTGATCCTCGACATTTTTTATCCCTCCTTCAGCCACTGTGTGGACAATTGTGGGTCATTGATATGTTGCAAAGTGAACCTTTGTCCCATTGACACCGTCCTGTCAGAGGGCAGCAGATTTCCCAGAGGAATCTGCTGGATTTTTGGCCGACCCAATTTCCTTCTATCTCAACAGCGGCCCCAGTCCCTGCTGCAGAAAAACATCCCCACATGACGACGCTACCACCACCACGGTGTACTTTTGATGGTAAGCTGCCTTGGATTTCCAGAAAATATACTACAAGGTCAAGTAGCTTGATTTTGTTCTCATCTTTTGATGAATTAATTATTATTTTAAATATTATTTTATACATTAATAATATGTATACAAATAATTCCACAAGGGAAATTTTGGCTCTGCATTTAACCCATCCAAAGTGGGCTCATACTCACTTGGAGCAGTGGGCTGCCACACAGTGCCTGGAGAACAGTTGGGGATTTGGTGTCCTTCTCATAAGAATTTCAGCAGAAGATGGAAGAAGGGAAAGTGTGGCTCATCCTACCCAACATCACACATTCTCAATGCTGGTTTGGGAATTGAACCAGCGACTTTCTGGTGGCAAAGCTGCCCCTGTGGGCCACGTCCAACCATTCAATCAGCCTAAGAATCTTCAAGGTGTATTTTGGGAAAGTTCAACCCAATACAAGCCTGATTTGTGGAGTGTTTGTGTTGTTGGCACATCCACTAGACTTCATGGTCTAACTTCTGACCAGTTTCCTTCCTTCCGGCTGCTTTGGAGGGTCCTTGTAGTACCAAAGATGTTCTACTTTTTATATATATTTTTTATATTTAGATTGATAATTCTTTGTATAAATCTCTTGAGCTGTTCAGGGTGGATCTGGTCTTTGTGCAGAGTTGACCGAGATAGGCTCCAGCCTCCCCGTGACTATAATTAGTATTAAGCAGCTTAGAAAATGCATGGACATCCCAAGACCAAATATAAATGTAATAAACAGTATACTGTGGCTTCACAATGATGTCGTGGTGAGCACGTTCGCCTCACAGTTCGAAGGTCCTGGATTTGCGTTCTGGGTTCAGGAAGGTTGTTTTGACTCTGTGACTCTGTGGTTGAGTGGGTTTCCTCTGGGCATCTTTTTTTTTCATAGTCCAAAGACATGCAGGCTCAGTGACCGCTCCAAATTCACCCTAGGTGTGAATGGTACATTGTAGGATTAAGAGGTTTGAATTAATTAATAATCAGAATGATTACAATTAATTATAGGTGAAAGTCACATGATCTTTTAACCATCTAAGTGATAGTTCAGAGAAGAAGAAAAAAAACCCACTGATCCTTTTATATATATTTTATTTAAATATGATATACTGTATTAATCCTGGTGGTGGTCTAGTGGTATCGGACGCTGGATCGCTGATCCTAAGGTTGGGGGTTCGAGTCCCACTATCCACAAGGTTGTTACTGTCCGTCTCCCGTCCCCGTTGCAGCTAACTGGGTTATCACATGTCTATGGTGAGAGGTTCATGTAAAAAAAATGTGTGTCTTCATTTAATTTTTATATACAGTAATAAATTTTGTGTCGTTTTTATAGGCGTTGCACATCCACATCTGACAGGGGACAATGTGGATCTGCTGTGAACCACTTGAGTTAAGAGCCTTGACAAAGGGCCCCAACAAGGGTATTTTGGTTGTGATGAAACGTATAACCCTTACTCTGACCTTAACCTACTCCACAATTATTTTTAACTTCAAACTTCTCGAAAAATTTACAACTTAAATTTACTAGAGCGCCATCTGGTGGCTGTGGAGTCCAACCAAACCTTTTGTTTTGCCTGATTAACCGCGATAACTGCATGACTGAAACTCTTTGAGGTTTTTAGGTTTGTACAAAACTGAAACGTTGTGGATTCCCTGACATAAATCATCCCTTTAAAGCATGTTTGCTACCGTTGGACAGTATTTTTAAATGCATACACTTGTACAGTATACATGGTATGATCAGGTACTGCCAGTCTGTTGATGGAAGAATCACATTCACTAGTGTTTGCGTTTTCTGCAAAACGCAGATTTTTGTCAACTGTGAAATTCCCAGATTAGCAGTTTGTATTCAAACCGGCCCATTTGGCATCAGTGACAACACCAGGGATATATTCACAGAAGTCCTCGCCCAAAGTGATTCACCATTGAATGCGCATTGTAGTCTATGTAGTATTGTTTGCTGAAAAATGTATCAGATTAAATAAAACTCACACTTTTATCTTTTTGCTATTCTCATCTGTTTTCTTTCGAGTTTTAGTTTTAAGTACTGTATAACTGATTTAAGATATATGGGGACTATTTATAATACATGTACATATACACTATATATGGGTGAGAGAGAAAGAGAGAGAGAGAATATACAGTATTAAGTAATACTGGAGAAGTGTAAGGTACCTCTGCCAGGCTTAAAGGGATTATTGTAACTTTTCATATCTATAATGAAATGTCTCCCCCAGTGGACATCAGATGAACATTTTACTTCAAGTTAATTGAAGGATTTTTCTTGATTTAAGGATTCAGTTCATTTTCTGTAACCGCTTCATCCTAATTAGGGTCACGGGGAGGCTGGTGCCCATCCCAGCCAACTCCGGGCAAGGGCAGAGTACACCCTGGACGGCTTGCCAGGCCATCGCAGGGCGGAAACACACCAACAATTTGCAGCTACTCTTTACGAAAGTCAGCAATGGATCTTTTACATGCCTCACACCATAGACAGTGAGAGACATGGCCCGCCTTTGATAACCCAGTTAGCTGCACTGGGGGGGGAACAGTAACAACCTTGTGGAGAGTGGGACTCGAACCCCCAACCTTTGGATCAGCAATCCAGCGCCCTATACCACTAGCCCACCACTGCCCCGATTTAAGGATTCTTTTATCTAATTATTATTATTTTATATACATACACATATTAATACGTTTTTTCTTTATCCCAGCATGATTCCTTGCACAGATCAAGTCCAAAACGAATGGGTTCTTCCATTCAGGGCCCAGTCCATACCCCTTCAAGTTCTTACATTTTTCCCCCCATATTTTCGGTCTAATTTAGTTGTACAGGGATCCCTCACTTTCCGCCCGCGGTTATTGGGGACCAAGACGACCCCCCCCCGACGCGCGACCGCCGATTTCCATGAAGTAGGATCGACCCACCTGACTGACATATACATACATGTATATATGTATACAATATCAATAAATACATATTCAATGCTATAAATGCTTTTAATAGCAATTAAACATTAAAAAATAATGCATAAGATGTAAATAAAACATAAATACACACATACAGATGTGCACGCGCACACACAGATGCGTATCTCACATAAAAATGTAAGGAGTTTTGGGTTGTTTTTTGTTTGTTTCGGGTTTTTTTGCACAATTGGCTTTGTTTTGCGGCATTTTCCTTAACTTTTCCCAGTATTTTTCCTTAATGTCCTTATTTTTCAATCAATATTTTTGAAAAGCCCGTGATGCAGTGAAGCTCCAAGAAACTGAAGTACGAAGTAGCGAGGGATCCCTGTACTCAATTTCCACCCATAAAGTATTGCCACCATCAACCAGGGAGAGCGATCACAAGCGATGCTAACATCTTTTCGAACAGCGGCGCATGGGCATTTGGGAACGGTCTAACACAGTCAGAGGGAAAGCGCTATCCGCCCCGTCGTATGACTGAGTTCACAAACGCCCATGTTCGGCTGGTAATTTATGTAACTGACAGGGAAGCGAGCTTTTCCGTGAGAGCTCGGCCAATTAGCTGGAATGGCGGTGTTATTATCCTGGATTCGAACTCGCGAGCTCTGGTTTAACAGTCACGCACCTTGTCACCTTCGGGTTTGAGGAAAATAAGATCAGTAGTTTTTGTGTAATCCTGCCAACATTAAAAAAATAAATCCTTGTTAAAAACTCATTTTTTTAAATTCTGATCTAAAATGTTAGGAGTTTTTGCCAGGCCCACACCCAACCCCTTCACCAAGTTTAGTGAAAAACGGTCGAGATAGTTTTTGTATAACCCTGCTAACAATCAGGCAGACACTGGTGAATACACTGCCTTCAATGCCAAACACCAAAACCCTGACATTTCAGCAGCTTGACTCAGCCAATCACAAATCTCTTCCTCATGCACAAGATACAGCGAGGCAACACGTCCCTTCCCTCCTGGACAGACAGTCAATTCAGGCTCCATGTCAGGCCTCTCAATTTCCCCCAAATTTCCATAATGATCACGCAAGCTCTGTTTATGTTCTTCCTCTATTCCTTCTCTCTTGCTGAGATTTATTTAGACTCCAAGCACTCGGTCCCTGATCTAGTGAACCAGTATAAAAATATTATTGATACAGTAGAGACTCCGCAGTGCTTGAACTCCAACAGAATTTGACAAAATGTGATTAAGATGTATTCTCTTTGCGGACACTAGATGGTGCTGCAATCAATCGTTTCCAAAAATGCTGCCTGGGATTTTATCACTGTACAGTACCACAGAGAGCTGCACTTGGTTACAAGACATTTATTTTTGCATTGCTTAGCAGGGGAGAAAAAAAACCCAGGAACATTAGAGATATGATAGTAAAATACTGCAGTATATCCTGAGATTGGTGACACAAGTCTTAAGGCACACAATTACTATTTTTTAGTCTGGAAAAAAAAAACCTAGACTGTAAAAAGCAATAAAAAGCATATTAACCACACAGGCTGGAAAGACCAAAAGAAAAGAAATAATGGCACAGAGGACATATAACAAACAAATATGTGAATGAACAAAGAATTTCTTTTAGTAGAACAGGGTGTGTGTGTGTGTGTGTGTGTGTGTGTGTGTGTGTGAGGGGAGGGTTATCAATGAGGGCACACAGTGTTTATTTAATTTTTTCCCCCTTTTTTTCCCTTTTAGAAGGTGGTTTTAGCTGTTTCCTGCTAAATAATTAATGTTGATTCCTGTGATGAGTGTACAGTGAATAGATTTAAACAAAAATATTCGACAATCCACTTCTGGGAACTTGGGGTCACTCATTCAACCTCCAGGGTATGTTCGCAGTAGCCTTGATTCTGGCTATTGCTATTAAATGAAAATGAGGATCATTTAAATTAATTAAACTCTAAATACTAAACAAATTAAAAAACACAAATACGGAAAAATACTGTTACAGAGGTCATATTACTACTTCTATTCAATTAATAATAGTATTATTAAATAACTCTACAGAAACGATTCACTTCTATTATTGCAGTAATTCAGATTAACTATCGCACAAAACGAATTCATACAATTTTTAAATATCACTCATGAGAAATATTACATCCTGCCAATTCATGTGGATATTGTACTTGAAACAGACTCAAAGTGTTTAAACGTATACCAAAAAAAAAGAAAGTAATCATAATAAAATAAATAAAAGTCCTTGATCCAGTTGCTTTTCATGGCGTGATGCTTCCTTGATCTCGTGGGTTGGATGGACTACATGTTTACATGTTTGGTCTCGTCCATTCCTTTCAGAATTTCCTAGTCATGTTCGAAAGCACCGTGTGATGTTGGGTGCATCCCTAATTATTTGTTGTGCTTTGGCTAAAGCAGTAATCATTACATCGCAGCGCTGCTCTTAAACTAGGTCAGCCTGTTTACGTCACAACTCCCCGTCACATCACCTCATCATACCATAAAAACCTTAGAAATTCTTAGTTTGCCATGTTTCAATCCCTTTTGTCTTCCCAAGTTCTCTCGAGTGAGGGCTGCTGGTAGAGTAGTGCTCAAGCATCTGTGAAAGCAAAACAAGAGAAAGTACGCTGCATTAGTACAACCTCCACCGGAATAGCATGATCTGATTGGTCTACTATCGGGAGATTACCAGATCTGAGGGGATAGTGGATATTTTGGAGGTGGTGACATTTCCGTGTTCTAAAACTCTGAACGCAAACAAAATGTCCTTTTAAAGTTTACATTCAGAGTTTTAGTACACAGAAATGTCACCACCTCTAAATGATCCACTACCCCTCAGATCTGGTGGTAATCCCCAGATTGTGGACCAATCAGAGTGTAAGGAGTTCACCTGACCTGCCTCTGTCATGGTTATATGTAAAAATAAAATACGGTAATACAAATATTGAGCTTGCTTTTCCAAGTTCCTTTGTATATAAATATATAATAAAACAAATTATTCTCCTCAGACCTGGTGGATAGAGGTAGGGGGAATCAGGAGCAGTTGGGGTGCTGTATGGTTTTGGACCCATGAGCAGAGGAAGGCCTGTGGCCTGCCTGTCTGAAATGTCATAGTGTCATATATTTGGTCCTCCATAAATCTTATGTAAATTGCTGGATTCCTGATCACTTACTCAAATTAATGATTGATCATTAACAGCATCGATAGGAATATGAAATACAGAAATTGTAATAGGTTTGGAATCAATGATCATATTTCCTTTATTTATTTATTGAAGATATTTATACAGTGGTACCTCACCTTACCAAAGGCACAAAAAAGGAAAAATCCAGGTTACGAAACGCATTTACCTAAAATTTCCATCTCTGCATACGAAACAAATTCACGTTACGAAATGCGCCATCTCAAAAATTCAAACAATGCGCGAGTTGCTCTGCCATTGGCTATCTCCCAACATCCCGCTGCACTGGCCTCCCATTGGCTAGGAGGGAGCTGCATCTCCATAATACCCATGACTCAGCTCCCTCCCATTGGCTATTATGGAGCTGTATCTCCATAATACCCATGATGCTTTTCGTGTGCCTTCGACACATTGTTCGTCACGGAGTTCTAACACACATAAAGGACAGAGTTACTGTTGTTTTGTGAGTTTTTCCAGTGTGCTCATTATTGCAACTTTATTTTTTGGATCAGGCTTTGAACCTTGCATAAACATTTGTAAGATTATAACTCTGCTAAGAACACATGGTCAACACGGGTACACACACACACACACACACACACACACACACGATTCCTGGTGAAAGTGATTCCCGGGGCGCGTGAAACGAAGCGGGCTCGTGGCATGCCGTTGAGTGATATCGCAAAGGAATAAACTCGTCTACCATCGGTACGATATTGAAGCAGAAGGAGGCCTTAAAAGGTATACTTTTATCACTTTTAAAGGGTTTAGGGGGTAGTACTGGGGGCCTTGGAATGAATCAGGCCTTTTACATGGAAGTAAAAACATTTTTACATTAAAAAAAAAAAAAAAAAAAAAAAAAAAGGTTACAAAACCACTTCTGGAACGGATTAATTTCATAAGATGAGATACCACTGTACTCTTGAATCGGAGAACTCTCCGCTGAAGTCATCAACAAAGAAATACAGGGATCCCTCACTTTACGTAGTTAACAGGGACCGAGAACCCCCCCCTTCACGCCGAATTCCACGAAGTAGGATCAACCCCCCCTGACTGACGTATACGTACATGTATATGTGTATATAATATCAATAAATACATATTGAATGCTATAAATGGTTATAATAACAATAAAACATTCAAAAACAATACATAATAAGTAAATAAAACAAATACACACACATACAAATACGCACCTCACATAAAATGTAAGTAGTTTTGTTGGGGAGGGTGTTTTTGTTTGTCTGAGGTTTTTTTTTTAATCAGTCTTGTTTTGCAGCATTTTCCTTAATTTTCCCCCTATTTTTCCATAATTTGTTTATTTTTTATTTTTCGATTAATATTTTTGAAAAACCCGTGATGCACTGAAGCTGCAGAAACTGAAGCATGAAGTCGTCAGGGATCACTGTATATACCAAGAGACATAAAAACACAACAAGCACAATGTACAACAGCACGTTGTATCTAAAGCTTCATATTTTGAAAATAAAATTTAAGTACCCAAGAGTGGCGTAGTTACCGATTTCTCTTGAGTAAAAGTGAATGCCTGTTATGTTAGCGGGTGCACGTGGCACGGATCACAAGTCCGATACCTTAGCCACTCCTTGATTAATTCACAAAGTGGAGCGTGAGATTTAAGCGTGTCTGTTTGTTGTCAAGTGGCTCCCCTGGCAATGCAACGCCTGGGAGACTCCAGAGTGGCACATCAACAAGATGCGAGACTATTAACCCAGAGCTCGCAAGTTCGCAAGTGTTACAACATGTGCGTAAGACCATCGTATCCTGGCGACGCATCTGAGGGACCGTTTCCGTCCAGCAACACTGAGGGCAGCTGAGATTCCTGGTAGTCACAGCACACAGAAGGCTCCAGTAAGACAATGTCCGGTTGCTCAGAGCACGTTAGGCTGGCCCTGATGGACTGCAGGCGTTCCATTCGTCGAATTGTGCTTGTACTCGCCACTGTCTATGCCTGCAATGTCTATTCTTGATTTGTATTCTATTTATTTCATTTGGTTAAACATAATAATTAAAATTATGGAATTACTTCAATGTTGCATTTGAATGCCTCTCAGTTTATTTAAATTGTTAATGATTACACCTTCAGAAATGCAAAAGTATTATGCACCGTTTATTTATTAGAAGATTTGTGTGACTATTGTAAGACGTTTATTCACTGAAGTGCGTGTAGGATTATTTTATTTCGGCAGTTCATTCGTTTATTTGCTGAACCATTTTACCCTAACAGGGCTACAGGGAGACTAAAGCCTAGCTCAGCCAACATGTTTTTCAATTTTTTTTATTTTGCCCCATTTTATCCCCAATTTTAGTCATACCCAATTCCCACCCATGTACCAAGTACTGCCTTCCGTATTGTATGACCACCACTGACCATGGAGAAGCGAAAGCATGTACACGCCCCCACCATGACATGAAATGCTTGCCACCTGCCTCTTTTCGAACTGTAGCACATGCTCTGATGGAAAGCGCTAGATCAGTCCCCCTCATACAAATGAGCTTACAGACTCCCATGATTTGCTGACAATCGCTGTGAGTGACAGGAGAGTAAACGTATGCTGCCCATCCCTCCCATGAGAGCTCGTTCAATTAGATCCCATGAACTCCCGGTCACAGATGGCTTAGGCATTAACCCGGATTCAAACTTGCGATCTCCAGGTTAATAGTCACGCACCTTGTCGTTGCGCCACTTGGGAGCCTACCTCAGCCAACTCTGAGTATACAGCCTGAATAGCTCCCCAACCAATCACAGAACCATGGACCGTGCACACATATACAATTCACATTCACACCACGGGGCAATCGGAGATAGCCAATAAGCCTAATGTGCATGTCTTTGGACTGTAAACGAAAACTGGAGTATCCGAAAGAAAACCTTTGCAAGCACACGGAGAACATGCAACCTCCACACGGAAACAGCTTCAAAATATGACCTTGTTATGAGCCAGACGTATGACCCCCACCACCACCGGGCCTCCACTTACACGATATTAAAATCTTGTTTACAGTACTGTTGTATAAAAGCAGTATTGCACTCCGAGGTTGTGTTGTTGTAATGAATATCAGCACAGCTGGGATTATCGTCAACACTCAGCCTATGGCCTGGTCCCTACGACCTTGAGTGTGATAATGCTTAAATATATATGATATATATATATATATAGAGGACAGACACACCAGTCAAAATATAAAACCAGGCTGATGTGTTGCTTTTAAAATTATTGGTAAAATAAACAATGATATTTCATTCAATTAACATCTGTGATGTGTGTGTGTGTGTGTGTGTGTGCAATCAAGACCTGAGGAAACGGCTGACTGCCCTCCAGTTCCCTTGATGTCTGTAAAAATTAAGTAGGTATCGTAAGCAAACACAATGCCAGCAACAAGTCCGAACACCTGTAACAGAAGAGCAGAGATTGTTCACACACCAGGATGGAATATAATTTAATAAAAGATAAACTGAGTTTAAAAAGACACAAAGATAATTTTTTGTTCAATATTAACAAAGGACTATTGATGTGAGTACATTTACTTATTGTGGTCCATAATAAAATGATTATTCACAAATGTCACCTACATCAGGACTAACTAAATACTGTACACAGTGGAATGCACAATGTAATTTGAAACAGAACACAAGTATCAAAGGCAAAACAATATTCTGAAAAACATTCTGACCCCCCCTGCGATGCGTGCTCCGTCACCACGACCTCCGATCACACAAATCAAGGAGGTGATGAGGTAAATCAGTGCACCAATCGCAGCACGGAAGAGATCCTAAACAGCAAATACAAGAAAGCTGTGTTTAGTTCAGGGTCAGTGTTTATACATTCAACACACACACACACACAGAGTTTAAAGGTACAGTGTGGAAGATTTAGTGGCTTGAGTGGTGAGGCTCCAAATTACACCCATGTGAAACCCCCACCCCCACTCTTATTCTGAAATAAATACAGGGATCCCTCACTACTTCGCTCTTCAAGTAATGCGGCTTCAGTGCATCATCATCATCATCATCCGCTAAGTCCAGGGTTGGGAGCCTACCTCAGCCAACTCTGAGTATACAGCCTGGATCGCGGGGGCAGCAACCTAAGCAAAGAATTCTCCCCGGGGGGGGGGGGGGGGGGGGCACCGGGGCGGTCCCAGACAAGCCGAGAGACATTGTCCCTCCAGCGTGTTCTAGGTCGACTCCAGGGTCTCTTCCCGGACACCAGGGAGGCGTCCGGGAGGCATTCTGACCAGATGCCCGAGCCACCTCAACTGACCCCTCTCAATGCGGAGGAGTAACGGATCTACTCCGAGCTCTCCACGGATCTTACCTTATCACTAAGGGAGAGCCCCGCCACCCCACGAAGGAAGCTCATTTCAGCCGCTTGTATCCGCGATCTTGTTCTTTCGGTCACTACACAAAGCTCATGACCACAGGTGAGGGTTGGAACGTAGATCGACTGGTAAATTGAGAGCTTGTGTGCAAGCGCATCTGCCCGTGTGCGTACGTATGTGTGCCATCTTCTTCTCATGCAATAACATCTGTATGTGTGTATACAGACGCTCCCAGGCTTACTAACGGGTTCGGTTCAGGACGGCCGTTCATTAGACGAATTTGTTTGTAAGTCGTTACAGGGCATTCCTTAGAGGAGACCGTAGGTTTAAATCTTGTATAAGTAATCTATACAATCTCTCTCTCTCTCTCTCTCTCTCTCTGTCTGTCTGTCCCCCCCCCCAATAATCATCATTATGTCCCGTGTTTAAACTCCTGGTTCCTCTCAAGAATTTAGTTTCACTCTTGTCCAGTTCATTATATACTGGAGACAATTTGTTTCTTCTTTGAAAGTTTTGGCAGGAGTTCAGAAAAGTATGGTTCTGCTTCTCTTCCCAGACCGTATCAGCCACGCCCCCCCTTTGCTGGAGCCTAGTATTAAGTGTACCTCAGGATAACGTTTAATGATATTTCATACTTACATTTATGATCTATTTTTCTGTGGATTTTATTTCATTTCTATTTCAACTTGTTCTTCCAATTGCGTTTCACTTTCACTTTCGACCTTGGACATGTTGGTATCTCTGAATGCAAAACGAATCTTGGTAAGTTGGGGAGCGTCTGTATTTGTATTTTATTTACATCTTATTTATATTTTTTAAATATTTAACTGTTATTATAAGCATTTATAGCATTGAATATGTATTTATTAATATTATATACACATGTACATGTATGTATATGTCAGTCGGGGGGTGGGGGTGGTGATCCTACTTCGCAGATTTCGATGGTTGTGTGAGAATCTCGGTTCCAATTAACCGCGGAAAGTGAGGAATCTCTGTACTGTATAAACAGGGCGGTGCAAGATGGCCGCCCCATGACCCTTTCCCCATATCAACCAAATCTTTGAAAAGGTTTTTTTTTTAAATAGTTATAAATTAATTGAAACTTATTTATTGAGGATATACAGTACTTACATTCTGCTAATACACCCTTAAAGTATTACACACAGTACCTTTAAGCGACGTGTGTAAATCTTACACATATGTGTACAGTTATTAGTGCAAGTGTAAGGAGGAACGGTGGTGTAGTGGCCAAGACGTCGGTGTCACAGCAAGAAGGTACTGTGTTCAAGTCTTGGCTTTGGGTGTTTCTGCGTGGCGGTTACAGTCGCCTTCCCCCCGTACTGTCTCCAGGTACGCTGGTTTCCCCGGATAGTTCAAAGACACGAACCATTAGGCTGACTGGCTGTTTCAAATTAACCGGAGGTGTAAGTGTGAATGGTTGTGTGTGTTGGTCTGACAAGCTATTCAGAGTGTACACCACCTTCACACAGAGTCAGCTGAAATGAGCACCAGTCTCCTCGTGACCTTAGTAGGACCAAGCGGTTCAGGAAGTGAGTGAGTGTTACTGCAATACTGATCGTAGTGTCTGCTCTGAGCGTCGTAACATTTCTGTCGTGTTTCAAGAAGTGAGAATCTTGAAAAGTTTTAAAACAGCAGAAAAAGACAGGAAGCTGTCCATCTGAAAAGATATTATGCCTTCCAAATCTTCTGTGTTTGAAAAAGGTTTCCAGTACTACATCATGTGATACATTAACTTTCCATTGAAAACCAGGAGGTGTGCGCTATTCATTTTAATAGATTAATTAAAAAAAACCACATTTGATTTAATGCACATTAAAATCTGTTTCTTGTAGAGTCATGTGATCAGAAGCTTTATAAGTTACCAAACACAGTTTTCTGCTGGTTTACATGGATGTGAATGAACTTAATCACTACATTACTTACACTCCAAAGCCAATTGATGGCCTGGAATTGTTTATCCAGCTCCATCATGAATACGACGAAGAAGATGATGGCAAAAACCATCTCACAAATAGCCACTGCTATAAATCCTCCAGAATATGATGATGCATAACAGATGAGGATGATCAAACTCAGCAACTACGAAAACACACAGAGAAAAACACATCAGGAGAGTTTTAAATATCTGCCAATAGTATATGTCAGATGTGCAGCAGGGTGGCATAACGGTTAATATGTCTGCCTCAGAGTTAGAGGGTTCTGAGTTTGAGTCCCAAGAGTTTGCATGTTCTCCTCAGGTTTGGTTTGGGTGCCCTGGTTTCCTCCCACAGTCCAAGGACATGCATGTTAGGCCAAGTGGCTGTTCCCAATTGCCCCCAAGTGTTTATGTGAGTGTGAATGGGTGTGTGTGTTGGCCCTGTGACAGCCTGGCAGACTGTTGGGGGTGTACCTGGCTTTTGCCCAGTGCCGGCTGAGATAGGCACAGTTTTTACTAATCATGCAATAACCATTCAACTGATCCATTGGCAAAAGCAGTGACACAATATTCATCTTTTCATTCATTTTCTGAACTGCTTAATCCTAATTAATGTATCAGGGAGGCTGACGCCCGTCTCAGCCGACTCCGGGCAAAGGAAGAGTACACCCTGGACAGCTTGCCCGGCCATCGTAGGGCAGAAACATGCTGATAACCATGTAGCTACTGTTGTCAAAAGTCAGCAATGGTTCTTTTACATGAACCGCTCACCATAGACAGTGAGAGAAATGGCCGGCCTTTAATAACCCAGTTAGCTGTACTGGGGGAACAGTGAGAACACGTTCAGAGTTGGGCTTGAACCCATAACCTTGGGATTAGTGATCCAGCACCTTTACCACCAGGCCACCACTGCCCTTCAGTGATGCAATATCAAGAATTATTCGACAATTTTCACTAATCGGACATGAGAAAATCTCTTGAATGAATAATATAGTCTATTATCCCGAGTCAGAAAGCCAATCAGATTGCGTCATTCCCGTGTGGAGTACTAAAAATCTAATTTGATTTCTGGAGTTGTATATTTTCCACAGTCTCTGAAAGAGTTCAGTTGAAATATTTTATGAACTGCTAGGTGTCTTTTAGAATGAACAAAAAAGATTAGAATTTTTAAAATAGTATTTACAAATAATTACACGTTTGCTCATTCATTTTCTGAATCAATTAATTCACTATTAGGGTATCACCGCCAACAGGGCACACCCTGAACACCCAGGGCTCACCAGAGCATTGTAGGACAACACACACACAACCAATTTACAGGACTTGATCACTTCTTAACCGATTATGCTCCGATTTTACGCTTTTAATTGCCCCTTGGTTGGAAATGACCGTGCAAAGACATGCACAGTAGGAGGAAACCTACGGAAACATGGAAAGAACATGCAAACTCCACTTGGATGCACAAGAGCTTTTTTTTTTTATTCGAACCTAGGATCTTGTTGCTGCTGTGAGGCGGATGTACGAACCACTACACCATCATACTGCCCAAGACACAATCATGAATACGAATTCATGCATCAAGTTAACCAGGCTTTTTGGCTGGTGATGTCTCAACCAAGTTCATAAGAAAAGTCTTTTCTTAAACCAGGCTAATCACATGTGAACATCTGTATTCAGAAACAACCAATGTGATCACAGCTATCCTAGAAATTAATTATAACCACAAGCCTTGTTCAAAATGTTCTTAAAAGTGTCATATTTAAACAAAATTCAATTCAGAGTCTGCAACTGATTGCAATTAACAAGTATCCTTAAACTATACAGTATTTTCAAATATGTTGGATGTTCTGGGAAAATTCCTTTACGAACAAAATAGTGATTACCCTGAAGCCAAACTCCAGCACCCATAGTGGCCTCCTGCATACTCCCACACCAAGAGGACCACACATTTGTTTTGAGGTGGCATTTAACAACCAGACGGTAAATTCTTTGTTTTCCTGAGAGTCTGCAGAGCTATTTGAAGATTTTTTTTATTCTTCTTTTTTTTGCTTACCAAATGTTGGTGAGAAAGCGGTGAAGAGTATGGCTCCTGCTCCCATTGGATTCCACACCTTAGGATAAAAATGGGGATTGCGTATGATTGAGCCTTCGGTTTCTCATGACAAGCCCATAATCGTGTCTATTACAGAAAAGCTACCGCATGCCAAGTACACGCCATTCACTTCAGACGCTTGGGTCACTTCATTCATACCCTATTTCTATAGCGGTTATTTATTAGCCAGTGGAAGAAGAGTACTGAATCATATAGATTACAGTGCAACCTCAACTTACAAAAGCCCCAACAAACAAAAAATCCAGGTTAAGAAAAACATTTTCCTAAAATTTTTGTCTCTGGATACGAAACAAGTTCACGTTTCGAAAGCACCCATCTCAAAAATTCAAACAATGCACAGGTTGCTCTCCCATTGACTATCTCCCAACATCCCACCCCGCTGGCCTCCCATTGGCTAGGAGGGATCATGCAGCTCCCTCCCATTGGCTATTACGGAGCTGCATCTCCATAATATCCATAATGCTTTTCGTGTAAAGGACAGAGTTACTGTTGTTTCATGAGTTTTTCGAGTGTGCTCATTGCAACTTTATTTTTTGGCTCAGGCTTTTAACCCTGCATAAACATTTGTAAGATTATAACTCTGCTAAGACGACATGGTTAACACACGTGCGTGCGCATACACACACGCACATCGTGGCATGCGGTTGAGTGATATCGCAAAGAAATATGGCCAAACCCGTCTACCATCGGTACGATATTGAAGCAGAAAGATGCTTTAAAAGGTATGCTTTTATAATTTTTAAA
Organism: Plotosus lineatus; assembly: GCA_024760905.1. NCBI lineage: Eukaryota > Metazoa > Chordata > Actinopteri > Siluriformes > Plotosidae > Plotosus > Plotosus lineatus. The sequence continues at coordinate 20,543,467 of CM045729.1, forward strand.
GGGTTTAAAGGGTAGTATTGGGGGCCTTGGAAGGAATCACACGTTTTACATGTAAAATGTGGTTCAACTTACGAAAAATCCAGGTTACGAAACCACTTCAGAACAAATTAATTTCGTAAATTGAGGTACCACTGTACTATAATATAGAGATCTCTGAGGTCATGTGTGGTCTGTACAAGTTCACTAGAAAGACACGAGAGGACCCAAGTGATGACTAGTCATCTAATATCAGTAAGAAATTTGACTGCCATGCAAGAATAACTATACAACAGGCCCACAGGTGTATAACAGTTTTATACTCTTGCCAGTCATCAAGAACTAAATGTCAATGCAAATGCAGTAATCCATCTGAAACGTCTAGGTTTCAGGTTCCAGTAAGTAACTGTTGGGTTCCATCTGTGACTCATGGTTGCTATAGCAAATTTAAATATGTTGATAAACAGTGGTAAAAGGGGAGCTTACCTCGTCCTGTGCCCTGCTTCCATGGAGCACAGCTCAACATTCAAGAGACTTTGTTATAATTTTTTTCACACATAACGAAATTTCATATGAGGCTGTCAGCATTAAAGGTGTAAACGAGACAATAAACTGCATTTAACACTGTCAAGAGTAGAATATCCTCACATCATCTTCAGAGTGCAAACCTCCACCAACATAAGACTCTTTGGTGGAGAAAACCCCCAAAAATGAAATCATTCAGAAGAGTCTGCTCATTATGCAGACATTTAACAGACAGCATGGGCACAGGATGAGCAGAAAAGCAGCACAGAATCCACCATTAACATGGGTGCAAGTTGGAAATCTTGAAGTTAAAATGGCTGTCTCTCATGCAATCTTTTACCAACATTTACAGCAATATACAATCTGCAAATTCATATTATATAAATATATATATATATATATATATATATATATATATATATTTATATATATATATATATATATATGTATATTGATGGCAAATAAAGATTTCTTTATTTCAATTACAAGACATAGTTTGTTGAACAATCTTAACAACTCCCAACTGGCCTCTTTGTCAACAACATTTAAAAAAAAATGTACAGAATGCCACCACTGCATTCGAGTAAGGAGTCAGGTATCGGTTCCCATTAAATCTCACTTATAGTGGAATTTTTTTCTTCAACCATAAATATGCCTGATATAACAAATAATGCTGTTTGTTTTGATCCATTCTCAACTGTAAATAAAGAAACTGTAAAAATGAAAAAGCCTATAATTTTTAATTCCAGTTTTTATTTGATAGGTAATCAAATCAATAAAGACATGATAAATTGCATGAGGAGCAGTGGTGGCTGGATCGCTAATACTAAGGTTGGGGGTTCAAGTCCCACTCTCCACAAGGTTGTCACTGCCCCCCACTGCAGCTAACTGGGTTATCAAAGGCCGGCCATGTCTCTCACTATCTATGGTGGGAGGTTCATGTAAAAGAACCATCGCTGACTTTCATAAAGAACAGCTGCATAGCCGTCAGCGTGTTTCTGTCCCTTGCTAAAGGGTTGTGTCAGGAAGGGTATCCGACCTAAAAACCTATGCCAAATCAAACGTGCGAATCATTCGCTGTGGCAACCCCTAAGAAAGGGAAAAGCAGAAAGGAAAAGAAGAAATTACAATTTCATCTATTATTTCATTTCACTTATATCAGATATCTGAATACTTCCATGGAATATTCTAGTCAAAATATATAAAATGTTTGTAATGACAGTTATAGTCTGACAAAATATCTGTCACAGAATGGTTACAGCTGTCACTTTGTCTTGATTCTTTTGCACTGATGTGAATCACCAGCAGAGCAGAGTTCTCTCTCTTTTCTGGATTCGGGTTTTCATTCATTTTACAACTCACTTTGCTTTCTCTAATTTCAGTAACAGAGTATGCATGGTAGATTGCGCCGATCCGAGCAGACGAACACCTCTAACAGCCCCCACCCCGAAAAATTTCTACGGATTTATAAGAATTTTAAAAATTGTTTATTCAGTCTAGGGAAAACCTGCACCCATGCATTAATGCAGAAGAAACAATAAAAGGTGTTGATCTGTATGAGTTATACACTGCACTGGGCAGTGGTGGTCTAGTGGATAGGGTGCAGGATCACTGATCCTAAGGTTGGGATTTCGAGTCCCCACAGGGACACTGTCCCCCCCCAGTGCAGCTAACTGGGTAATCAAAGGCGGGCCATGTCTCTCACTGTCTATGGTGAGAGGCATGTAAAAGAACCATTGCTGACTTTCGTAAAAAGAGTAGGCTGCAAAGCCATCAGCGTGTTTCTGTCAGTCTAGGAACCACCACAGCCGTCTCAGCCAGCTGAGCCACCGTGGAAGGGACCTAGGCCTAGAGAGCGGGGATCAGCCAGCGCGAACTCTCTCGCTCTACAAAAAAAATAAAAAATACTCAGCGCAGGCGAGGAGAAATAACTCTTCACTATCTTCGAATTCGAAGAACAGAGCCATCAAAAAAAAATACACTGCACTGCAGCAACATGATTGGTTGAAGAATTGCACAATTAAGCAGGTGTACAGGTGTGTTTATCTCAGTATATTCACTCATTCATGATCATCTAGGCTCACAAGGGAAGCTGAAGTGAATCCCAGCTGACTTTTGGGCATCGTCAGTTTATGGCAGCCCGAACAGACACAAACAACCATTCACGAGTTACATTAACACCTCTGGGGAATTGAAAGTAGAAAGTCAGCCTAATGTGCAAGTCTTTGAACTGTAAGATGAAACCAGAATAACGAGAGGAACCCCACACAAGCATAGAGGGGAACGTGCAAACTCCACACAAAAATGCCTTTGCCCAGACTCAAACCCAGAACCTTCTTGCTGAGAGATGGTAGTAGTGTTAACATTACACCACTGAGCCACCCTACTGTGTGTTTGGATATAATATCAAGTCAACTGTTTTCACTACTTGAGAAACAACTAAAATGTATTTAGTAGGAACATCCTTTTACCCTTAACCCCCACCCCCCCAAAAAAAAAAACAAACAAACAAAAAAAACCCACGTGTCTTGCCCTCCAGTCCTTACCCATGAACCACAGTAATCTGACAACGCTAAAGAATCCTTTAAAAAAAAAAATCCTGAATCCCAAATTTGATCCGAACCAAGCCTAATGGATCCCTCCTCATCCAAAGCTTCGTCATTTTCATAAACAGGAAATCTACAGCGCCCTCTACTGACCAATGGCTATGCAACACTTCCAAAAAAACCTGTCCTGTCTCACAATGTTTAAGAATCCTTAAATGAAATTCCTGGATCTCGATTTTAACCCAGATCATCACTGATATTCAGGGTTCTCAGTGAGGTTTAGAAAAAATAGAGGAAACAGGTTTAGAAATAGAGGAAATAAAATATTTCAACTGGGGGTCAAAGGGGCCACAGGGCCCCTTGAGGGGTACAGGGGCAGAGCATGTCATGTAAAAAAATCATGCAAACAAGTTAATCATTGTTCTTGTAACACACAACCACTAAACAAAACCGCTTAAATAATGTAAAAAATACTAAAAGGTTATTTCAGTGTAGATAAACACACAATTCAAGTCACATAGCCCGATGGCTTGTCATTCATGTGTAACATAATTATGAACTAATTTGTAGAATGATCACATAACACATGGTATATATTATCGCAACAAATATTTGTGTTCAACTGGTGAGCATACCTGCTACAAGTTCATAGTGTAACACTATAATTCAAAATATCACGTTACTCTGCACTAGTAAACAGTCTTACACTGCAATTATTGCCTAAATTTATAAAAATGGTAGAATTAGACTAAATAGACGAGAAAAAATAGCGGAATTCCGCTAAATAGCGGGTGTCTGGGATCCCTGGATATTGAATGGCGTCTTCATTCAAAGCCCCGCCTCTGGTAGCTTCAGCGCAAAGCTACAGAGCACAGAAGAAACATTACGTCTGAGTCAAGGCCTTTCACTGAGCATCAGAAAAAATTTTGGAAAATGATCCAAGGTCACCAACTTGGCCTCAATATAGTAAGAAAACCTGGAGTTAACAATCTCTCAGCTAGTGCCTAATCCAGTATGGCAGGAATTAATGATGGCAACTGTAAGACAGAATTGACCAGGGCGTAAAAGTTCTTCTTCCGGAGGGCTTGGGGGATTCTAATGCTTATTTGAAGATCACACTTGTTAAAAGTTCTTCTGGAGGGCTTGGGGATTCAAATGCTTATTTGAAGATCACACTTGTTGCACTGAACTGCTAAATGCTTTGCTGCTTTCTCACTCTGACTCAATAAAATTATTCCTAATTTTGAACTGTGTCTGCAACAACATGATTTATGAACAAGCAAGCTGCCACCGCATATCCACCCTAACTTTAGTCTGTTGGGCTTCTCTATATCCCAACCGACGGCGCATCTGACCGGTGCTTATCCCTGGTTTTTGTAATGAGAATCAACTCGGAGTTCAACTCTTGGGTGGGCCGCTAATCCATCACAGGGTACCCTTCCCAGTATTTTTATTGCACCCATTTACACAGAGGTGCATTTGTGGTCTTTGCCCAGTGAGGGAATGGAAATTCGAACTCATGACCTCTTGATCATGTATCCAACAAACTTAACTCTACACCACCAGCCCCACCCCAACCCTGTTGCCTGTCATTATTATAGTTCATACCTACGATGGATCACATTAGATAGATAAATAATAATTAGATACACATTAGATAAATAAATTTATTAATTACACACACACACACACACACACACACACATATATATATATATATATATATATACACATACACACACACACACACACTAGACCTTCTCAAAAAATTACTATATTGAGATAAGGTTCATTATTTTCTGTAATGTACTGATAAAAATTAAACTTTCATATATTTTAGATTCATTGCACACCAACTGAAATATTTCAGGTCTTTTATTGTTTTAATACTGATGACTTTGGCATACAGCTCATAAAAACCCAAAATTCCTATCTCAAAAAATTAGCATATCATGTTCAGGTACTCTAAACGAGCTATTAACCTAATCATCTGAATCAACCAATTAACTCTAAACACCTGCAAAAGATTCCTGAGGCTTTGAAAAACTCCCAGCCTGGTTCATTACTCAAAACCGACACACAAATTAATTCATCAGTAGGCGTCACATCTTACACGCCTGATTCACATAACTGATTGGGTTAAACGCCTGATTCGTTCCAAGGCTCCAAAGATGACCCCATAAACCCTTTAAAAATGATAAAAGTACACCAATTTTGCATGAAATATGCGTTAAAATATGCGTTAAAAGTAAAAGAAAATTATTTATTAAACAATTTAAACGTTTTATTAACATGTTATGTTATGTTATGTAATGTTAACCATTTTATTAACATTTATTAATGAAACCATTATTAAATATTTTATTAACACATACACACACCCCTGCCTCTCACACACACACACACACACACACACACACACACACACACACACACACACAACACAGTGTGCATTAAATGTGTATTGTAGCGCTGTGGGCCACGCCCACAAAACGTGGAATTCAAAGTGCATTCCCTGCTTGACAGATCGGAGGTCCAAACTCAACTTTCACTTGATTCCTTGAGGGATCGGAATTCCAGATTAGCTCACGTGTCACATTTATTAAACATTTGCTGAATTAAACAACTTAAAAAAACTAAACTAAAAACTAAAGAGTTAAGCCTCCTTCTCTCTCTCTCTCTCTCTCTCTCTCACACACACACACGGACGGGATGTTTTATTTAAAGCGGAATTACAGTACCCGTTTGAAAGATCAGAGGTCCTCACTGTATTTCCGCTTTAAGGTCTCCTTCTGGTTCAATATTGTCCCGATTGTACAGGGGTTTCGGCGATAACGAAATACTGTATAACGCTGCATGATCAATCTCAAAACAAGCCAACAGTCAACTCTCTTTCATGTGTGACAAACAGGAAGTATGTGACACGTTCAGCTGCGTCATCCCTCCTAGCCGATGGGAGGCCAGCGGGGCGGGATGTTGAGAGACAGCCAATGTGAGTGAAACATGTGAAATTTTGATTGGCGCGTTTGAATTTTGAATGACGCTTTTCGTAAGAAGAGGTTGTTTTCGTATCCCGGGGACGAAAACTTAGGAAAATGTTTTTCGTAACCCGGAATTTTCATACCCAGGCGGTTTCATAAGTTGGGGGCCGACTGTATAATATATACAGTGGGGCCAATAAGCATTGGGCAATGTAAAAATGTGCAAGTTTACCCATTTAAAAAGATAAGAGAGGTTTGTAATTTTCATCATAGGTACACATCAAGCTTGAGAGAGAATGTAAAAAAAAAAATCCAGGAAATCACATTGTATGATTTTTAAACAATTTATTTGTGAAAATGGGAGGCTAAAAAGTATTGGGCAGCCAGAAAAAGTTACTTTAAATACTTTGTAATGTAGCCTTGGTTGGCAATGACAGAGGTCAAACGGTTCCTGTAGTTCTTGACCAGGTCTACACACACTTTAGTTGGTATTTTGGCCCACTCCTCTACACAGATCTTCTCTAGAGCTGTGATGTTTGAGGGCTGTCACTTGGCAACTCGAAGTTTTAACTCCCTCCATAGGTTTTCGATTGGGTTGAGGTCTGAAGACTGGCTAGGCCACTCCAGAACCTTGATATGCTTTTTACGGAGCCACTGCTTGGTTTTCTTGGCTGTGTGCTTTGGATCGTTATCATGCACAGGTGTGTGTGTGTATAACAGGTGTGTGTGGGTGTGTGTTGTGTTGGTGTCTCCCTCTCATGCAAGAGTTACAAAGTTTGATGGCATGGGGAGGAATGATCTCAGTCTGTCAGTGGAGCAGGGCAATGACAGCAGCCTGGCATTGATGCTGCTCCTCTGTCTGGTGATGACAGTGAGCAAGGGATTGTCTATAACTGACAGGTGCCTCAATGCCCATTGCTCTGCCACAGACATTACACTGTCTAGTTCCGTCCTGACTACACACCCTGCCTTCCTCACCAGTTTGTCCAGTCATTCTTCTTCATGCTTCCCCCCAGCAGACCACCACATAATGGAGGGCACTTGCCACCATAGACTAATAGAATATCTACTGCAGTTTTTGCAGATGTTGATGGATGCTCGCCTTCTAAGGAAGTGCAGACGGCTGTACTTTCTTGCACAGTGCATCAGTGTTGGCAGTCCAGTACAGTTTGTCATTCAGCTGCAGGCCCACGTGTTTGCACAATCTCTACCTGTTCCCTTCTCATTGTCACTGGCTCCGGGTGTGGCCTGGGTCTTATGAAGTCCACCACCATTTCCATTGTTTTGGTTGTGTTGAGGTGCAGGTAGTTGGAGTAACACCATGAAACAATTTTTATTTTCCCTATAACTTTCCTATACTCCACTTCCTGTCCACTCTTGATACAGTATTTGAAAAAGCTAAACCTTTGAAAGACCTCACTAGACACATTTATCCCCTTTATTCAGGTTCTTGCAGTATCTAAGGATAATGGCTCCTTTGCTGAAACAGGAATATTCGCAGATAATATTTTAACCAAACTTAACCTGGATTTCTATGGAACAGACCCAGGGCTGAAAGTTCATGTGCACTACACTAGCTTGCCAAACATTCTTGGGGAAATTTGACTCTGTATTGACCTTAGACTGACTCCAAATAAGAGACATCAACATTATAGTAATTAAAGTATCTCAGAGAAGTCCAAATAGGACGTGCTAACGTGGTGGTAATTAATGTCAGGTTTTCATCACTTGTATTGTGAAGTGTTTAAAAATGTATTAGGTCATCTCAGAGTGCGTCACCGTTTGCATACATGCAGGCAGTTGCAGCACCTGTGCTTGTACAGATGTCTCACATTTGGTCAGAGCGACAGCTGCTCATGGATCTGGGGAACTGACAGAAAGGGACAGTATACAGCAGCAATTATATGAAACATAGAAACATATCAAGGCAGAAATTAATTTCCTACAATTCCATTTGTTGTGAAGGATGCACTGCTGATGATTTAGTTTTCTACATTTCAATTACATCTAGGTTTTTTTTGCTTGAAATATAATGCATTTCATCTCTCTCTTATACATGTGGATTTATTCCACCTTGGAAATTTTGCACAACGTTTTGTACAATATAACAGTTTAATCACTCATGGGGAATATACTGTACTGGGTTTTTTTTTTGTTTGTTTGTTTTCCTAGAGATTTTTAGGCACTTTAGAAACATACCAAGAATTCAAAATATCAACCATGAGTACAATAAACATCTCATTCCTTCATTCATTTGCTGAACTGCCTAATCCTACTCAGGGCGTGGCAAGGCTGGAGCCTATCTGAGCCGGCTGGGTACACTCTGAACAGACTATTGCAGGGAAACACATATCCATTCATACTCACACCCAGGGGCTATTTATAACAGCCAAGTAGTCTAATGTGCATGCCTTTGGACTGTCAGAGGAAACTGAAGTACTCGGAGGAAACCCACGCAAACCCAGGCTTCACATGCAAACTTCAAACCCAAGACTGTCTAGCTCTGAGGCAGACGTGCTCACCACTATACCATGTGCGGCAGCAATCAAGACCTGTGTATATAAATGACAGATATTTTTCCTGTTGCCGTTGCTACCAAGCAGCTCTTCACCACAGTGTTGATAATATCTTTCTCTCCCATACTTTCCTTGAATCTGAAATGGAGGAAATACTTGCTCTGTTGTCCTTATAAGGCTACCGATTCTGAACAGTTAAATAGTTTATAGACAAATGTTTATTTATGTTGGACCACAGGCAAGAAAAATAAAATAAACCCCAGAAACCTAATTTGCACAAGCGACCTGATTAAATGATCAGTCTTTGAAATAAGAACAGAAAGCTGGATGACCGTAAATAAGTTAACTGCACTCACTTAATACACAGATACACCAAATACAATACTGTAGATTACAAAAAAGTTTTCAGTCTGTATTACTGAGATACTGTAATCAGTTCCTTCCCGTTTCCTCTGTGGAGTGTTATCTGTACACATATTTGCGAGAACAGATTTGTGTTTGTTTACGGTCTATTAGACTTTTTTGTGCTTCAGTTTGGTTCCTAATAAATACTTAGTTTGGGTTTATTGCATTCTGTTGGTTTATGTGTATGGCTTTGCTAATGGAAACACAAATTGTGACACAGTCTAAATTTTTATGTGACATAAAACGAGATCCAGATTATGCCATCAGAGTCAGAACCATCCCCATAACACAGAGATTTTATGGTTTAACTTTGTGTCCATTAATATTGCCAGGCGTTAGTCTGCTCAAAATTTTTTGTGAGTTTCTTGGTGTCCAACTGCACCAAGGTTTTTGGAAATCACATTTTCAGACGTGAATGTAGAACAGACTGAAATTGGTTCAGTCTTCTAGAAGGATTCTGTAGCAGATGCAAAATCCTAAACCCCATGTTCAAAGTAATAGATTTAAAGGGTGTTTATATAGACACCGAAACGCACAAAAACTAGTGTTCCATTAGCAAAGCCGCACTCATAAGCATTGTTCCTGACTAGGTGTGTTCGTGAATAAAGAACGTGTTATTTATTTTCATTCAGGTATTGAATAGTGTAATATTTGGAGACCCTCCATTACAAATCCTGTAATGATGCTTCCGCTGCTGAACAACAGAGTTACTGATTATTTATTTATATTTAACTTAGCCATGACAATATAATTATGAATAATTTACTAATAGTTTACAGTAATCACCTCTATATGGTTCTAGGTCTGTTAGCATCCTCTACTCCCTCACTTGCCAAACTGCTAATCTCACTATGGTCACAGGGAGGCTGGTGCCTATGTCAGCAAGACACTGGGTGAAGGTGGGGTACACCCTGAACAGCTCACCTGGCTATCACAGGGCCAACACATACAACAAGTCCCACTCACTCACACCTAGGGGCAATTTGGAACAGATGATTAGCCTCACATGCATGTCCAGACTGTGGGAGGAAACTCAGAGGAAACACTGTTTCAGTTACATTATTTTTCCATGTACACTTAATGACCATAAAACTCTGAGCCTGATTTAGACCATCCTCACATTCAGAAATGGCTTTCTCCTTCATTTTGAAGCATGAGTGTGAAGATTTGATTTTTCAGCCACAAATAGCCTTACTGAGATCCAACAAGGATGCCAGGTCATGTATGCCTGGGGTGCAGACAGCGTTTCAATTCATCTTAAACATTCTTGGAATTGAGATCAAGGGCACTGTTGAATACTCAAGTTATTCCATTTCATGTTGGTGGCTTTGTATTTTGGAAATGCTCATGTAGGAACACGTTTGGGGCCTACTATTCCCGCAAAGAAAAATGCTAACATGGTGGAGCCTCGGTACTCGAACTTAATCCGTTCCAGACGGCTGCTCAGATTCTGATTTGTTTGGATTCCCAATCCGCTTTTCCCATTACAAATAATGTAAATGGTCTTAATCCGTTCCGTCGTCTTTTGAACAGAAGTACCGTAACTCAAAGCATAGGTCCTCAAATTAAGTTAAAAATTGTTGAATACAGTATATTATGTTATGGTTTGTGTTGTTTGAGACTTTTTAACTTTTCTGTGGTTTTTATTTGTGTTATGCTCTCTCAGAAAAGAGTTGCGCGTTGAAATGTGCATCAGAGAGGGGCGTGGCTCGAACACGTGGGATGGAGTGCTAAAAACACACACATTTAATCATTTCCATTTAATCAGAGGCTATAAAGACGAGTAGCATTCTTGGTGCTAGAAGACTGTCCCTCTTGATCTCTCAGCTCTGTGCTCAAGCAGTTCAATCTTTAGTTTGATTTCTGTTTCTTCATATCACTATTACATACGATTTCCCCATTTCATCTATGAAAACGGCTGTGATTTATTGCTCACAGGTAAGGCACTAGAGCAATAGAAACAATAACAAGAGCACTAGAAACCTGTGAACAATAAAGCACAACCTGTTTTCAGAGATGAGTGTGTTAGAGCCACGCCCCTCTCCAACGCACAACTCTTTTCTGAGACCACAACACACTAAAATGAAAAGCACAGAAAAGTTAAAGCACAAGAACAATAAAGATAAGAATTTTAACCTTTCTCGTGGTGAGCAGTTGGCATACGTAAATGTTGGAGAGGGAGAGAAGTGGAGGTTTCCCTTCCGTAACAGCTTCAGGTAAATCAGCCAAAGGTGTTTTTTCCTCTTGCTACCGCTTTGCATGGATGACTTTCTTTTCTTGAAGAACATTTCTAACGTGGCTTGTTTCTGCCTTCTTTTAAAAACCTTACGAAAGTGGCTCATGACCTCATCGTTAAAGGTGTTCACAGCACTGCTAGCGCGTTTGCTTAGCTTTAGCGCTTTAGCTTAGCTTACATACATACATCCTCTTCAGCTTCGTTTAGGCGGTTATAAATATAAGCCGATCTGTGGGTTTTCTGTTCGGTACTCTAAATCATATTTGTTGCTCAAGGTGGTATATGACGTTAGTGATTAGATAGCTTTAGCGCTAGAACAACAACTTCCGCTTTTAGGGTGATACATAGTATCAACAACTTCCGGCCTTCCCCAGGACAGCTTTTAGGGTGATACATAGTATCAACAACTTCCGGACATCCCCAGAGCAGCTTTATTAGGGTGATACATAAGGCACCGGTCTAATGAGCCACTAGGCTTGGGTGTAAAAGCCCAAACAGACCTCACATAGTATTAACAACTTCCGGACTTCCCCAGAACATACATAGTATCAACAACTTCTGGACTTCCAGAAGTTGCGCACTTTTCCTCCCTCTCGGTCTCGTTTTTTCTCGTGTGTTTCTCAAGTTTGGCTTCCGGTTTTTATTCGGTTTCCGGGACGATAAAAGTTACGACTTTTTTGTTCGGATTCCCATTTGTTCGGTCTCTAGAGCGTTTGGATTCCGAGGGTCCACTGTACTACAAACAAAGACGTCCTTTACGCTTGTGTACTGCTGAATTTGTGGAAACAATTAGGGAAAGAACCCAAAATGAAGTCTAAAGGTTCATGAGTCATAATTGTACTTTAATTTTTTTTCTTTTATGAGCTAACAGGGTATGGAACATCACCATCTACCTTCATATTTAATTAACTCTATAGCACCCCATGTTGCAAATGTGCAACAAATTCTAATTAGAATTTCCATGTTGCTTTCTATGACACTACAGGGTTAAAGCTTTAAATATGATGCAAGTTCCCTTGGTGGTATCACCCAGCAACAAGGAAAGAAGTATGGGTTCGTACTTAAGTGTGCATCTGTCGACACACCTGAGCTTCAAATAACAACCGAATACGCTTTTAAGGAGACACCATGCACCATTTTCAGATGTCTCTTATGGGACAGTGACTTCCCATGATCTTTCCCACACAAACATCAGGGTCATATTTAATAGCGTGCAGATGGTTCGGCTATAGTTAACCATCTTGTCTTCCTAATATCTTGGGGCTCTCTGTGGTGAACTGAATCATCAATGTCAATTTACCTATCAGGAAGTTGTGATGCGATTCTCTCCCCCGCTCGCTCTTGCACGCTGCAGTTTCAAAGGATGAAGCAAAACACACAAGCTCAACAAAACCGTTACCTAGGAAACAACGTACACACTATAACTTCAGTTTACTGGAACTTGTGGCATATTCTGGGCACTGCTTGACAACTGGTGGAAAAAAAATACGACACTCAGTGTAATTTGGCCCAACATATTGAGACCAGAGAAAATATGCATTTTAGTTTCTTACACGTGAGATGAAATTTTGGATGAAAAACATGAAGATTCTTTGAGAATTTTAACATGTTAAAAATTTGACATTTTTGTTCAGAAGGGCAATTGCTGGGCTTGGAGGAGGTATGTGCTCTTGTTCTTGTGATGGATTTTGGGTACTGGTCATGTTACACATGTGCTAGCTAGTTCAGAGTATATAAGATTTATAAATAAACAGTAGTTACAGAAGTTACCATAGGTGTTACCTTGTTGGTTTGAACCCGGCTGGCTAATTTCATCTAACCCCGTTGCATCAATAAATGTGCAGACGTAAAGGTGCTCCTAATAAAGAGTGCGTATTCCATTTGTAAAAGTGTAGTGTCATTGTATATGGTTTAAAACAGACACTGTTCCCATCCTTGTTTTTTTTTTTTGTTTTTTTTTTGATTTATTAATTTGTGCCAGTCCTTTCGCAACCAGTGAGCCCTTCAAATTCACAAAAAGTTTACCATCCAAAACCCTGCAAAGAATTCAAACAGTCCTGTTTCTAATAATCAGCCGTGCCTACCAGCAGTCATATTAGGGTGAGGCTTGTTGCCTTCAGCAGTGGGGATGGGCTCAACTTGTATGAACATTCCTGATGTTTTTTTGGCGTGTCGGTGAGTGTGTGCTATTGTCTTATCAAGCAGCCTCAGCCAAGTTAACAGAGCATTTCTGATTTCTACTAGTGAAGCCCGTGGAAAAAGAAATAAAGAAAACAAGCAGTCTTTTACAACCCACTTTTCTGTACTGATACCAGTACGGGGTACACTTATAAATTCCCTTCAGCACTTTTCCTTCAATTCCCCCTCTCGGAGCTGAACCCGCTTATTCTGACAAATGTTTCACACTGTTGGCTAACCTCTACGTTTTACTGAAATACAAGCACTGGGCTGGAAAGCCCATAAGACAAACTAATGCTGAATACTGACTGCATGCCTTTCTTAACTTCTTTGCATTTAGACGGGTGGACACAATTGAGCTTGGGAATAATCATAGGCAAGCAAATTTATCTAATAAAGCTTATTTATAATAAAAATAGTTTAACCACATAGATTAGTCTGTCAAATTTGCTCTCAGAAGAAGTAATGACCACACGTTTTTTTTTTACTTTCTATAAAAGCACCCATTTTGGAGAGCCATATTGGAAACAGAAATGTATATTTCCACTCCAATTATGGTTAAATAAAAAGCACTTTAAGGGGATACATTTTTTTATTCTGCATTAAAAAAAAAGATATAATCAGTCATTATCATCCTATCTTATCCCCATAGGGTAGTGTAGCAATTGGTCTCTTCCGGAGATTAACCGGGACGCGACGGGAACGCTTGCTACTTGTCCCACAACCCTTTTAGTAAGGGACAGAAACAAGCTGACGGCTTTGCAACCTACTCTTTACGAAAGTCAGCAATGACTCTTTTACATGCCTCTCACCATAGACAGTGAGAGACATGGCCCACCTTTGATAATCCAGTTAGCTGCACTGGGGGGACAGTGACAACCCTGTGGGGACTCGAACCCCCAACCTTAGGATCAGCAATCCTGCGCCCTATCCACTAGAACATCACTGCCCTGATATAATCAATAAAACCACAAAACGTTACTGACAGTCTAAGGAGTTGATTTGCAATTGAACATAAATGCTGTTCTAACTTTTGATAAAAATCTGCATAAAACCCGAGAAGGTGTAAAACAAACCTCTATACAGTTATACAAGATTTACAACTCAAATCAGGACTGCTTTGTGAGTTGGAGGTCAATTACAACGTGTATCTAAGCTATTAGATCTTGTAATGGTGGGACAGAGCAGCTACTGCAAGCCGCCGTTCCTCCTTCATACTCGTATGTATTGAAGCTTTATGAGGAGGGGAGGCTGGCACATGCTGCCTCTGTGAACCTCAGCGGCTGACTGAACTTCAGTGAGCACACAATGAGCCTCTATTCATACTGACAGTACTGCCGCTTTACAGCCGCCCACTGAAGAGAGATCAACAGACACATACTCCAAAAACTCAGTAATCAGTCAACACATGTGACAGTAGCACCTCCTCCACCACCACCACCACCACCACCACCACCTACAACAACAACAACGATAACCATCATTCATCCACAATGAGGTTTGGCATTGTAGAGGAGATGGACATAAATTTCATAGTCTTTTCTATACATATACATACACACACACACACACACACACACACACATATATAAATAAAAAACTAAAGTAATTTCAAATGGCAACTTTCTGGCTTTAAGAAACACTAAAAGAAATCAAGAAAAAAATGTGGTCGTCAGTAACAGTTACTTTTTTAGACCAAGCAGGGGAATAAATTATGGAATCATTCAATTTTGAGGAAAGAATTATGGAATCACCCTGTGGACCGTGGATGACTGGATGAAAGTCATATTCAGTGATCACCTTGCCGAATACAGATTCATGATTCATCACTAAATGTGACTTTCATCCAGTCATCCATAGTCCACGATTGCTTTACTTGGCCAATTGTAACCTTTTTTTATTTTTTGATGGCGGCTTTCATTTAGCTTTACTGTATGTACAATCCCATTTCCTTTAGGCGGTTTCTTACACTTAGGTCAGAGACGTTGACTCCAGTTTCCTCCCATTTGTTCCGAACTTGTTTTGCTGTACATTTTCTGTTTTCAAGACATATTGCTTTAAGTTGTTTGTCTTGACGCTTTGATGTCTTCCTTGGTCTACCAGTGTGCTGGCCTTAACAACTTCCCATGTTGTTTGGACTTGGTCCTGAATTTAGACACCGCTGACTGTGAACAACCAACATCTTTTGCAATATCTTATGATGATTTATCTTCTTTAAGAAGTTTGATAATCCTCTCCTTTGTTTCAATTGACATCTCTTTTGTTGGAGCCATCATTCATGCCAGTCAACTTGGTGCAACAGCTCTCCAGGTGTGATCACTCCTGTTTAACTGCAGACTAACAAGCAGATTTAATCTGATTCAGGTGTTAGTTTTGGGAATGGAAATTTACAGGGTAATTCCATATTTTTTTTCCTCAAAATTGAGTAATTCCATAATTTATTCCTCCGCTTGGTCTAAAAAAGTAACTGTTACTGACTACCACATTTTTTGTTGATTTCTTTTAGTGTTTCTCAAAGCCAGAAAGTTGCCATTTTAAATTACTTTAGTTTTGTGTCATGTCTGTGATTTGCTTTTTTTCTGTAGAATTAAACAACTGCATGAACATTCTCCGAGACTGGTGATTCCATAATTTTTGCCAGGGGTTGTATGTGACTGGTATTTATTTCCTAACCAAAAAGTTGCCACTTGGTCAGACAATTTTTCATACTGCATGCAGCCATGCGTCATGCATGTCGGACTGTCATGATGCAACGGTAAGGAACATCTACTTTAGTCTTGTCGATGTACATATGTTGATTCCCATAAAATGGCACAAAAAAGCAAAGCATATATTTACATACTAAACACTGCATGGGTTAAAATTGAATTTGTCAAAGACCGATGCTGTGGTGGGAAATGGAGAGTTGGCTCACTAAAAAGTGGAGAATTGAGGAAAAAAAGGTTAAGAACGTTTTTCAGGTAAGAAGGACCGTTCGCGTGCGCATATGGAGCCAAACATAGTCAATACGACAGGACTCACACGCTGCAGTTTTTGGTATGTGACAGAAAGCGCATTCCAAGTTTTGGCAATCAGCTGGTCTGTGGGTTGAAGTTTTTTCATGTCTGTCCATTTGTGTTTGCTTGCCAGCTGTGACTGGCTTTGTGCAAATGAGCTGATCAAAAATGAGGGAATTTTACCTCTTTACTCAAAAACAACATGCGCAGTCTGTGGCTGTTGTTATAATCCAATAAAATTAGAGTTTCAAGGTATCGGACCCACCCGCATACTGGCGTACAGAAAGGATTGGCTCTCTGCTGCGCGCCACAGTGATGTGGCATTGAAAATACAGTAGATATATAGATTTAAATGCGCAAGATTTATTCATCTGTTTTTGTTTTATTTGATGGCTTGTTTTGTATTTTAATTTAAATGACAGTGAAATTATGTATTTATTATTCTGTTAAGAAAGGCCACCTGATTTATCTGAGAGCCAGATACAGTCATCAAAACAGCCACATCTGGCTCGCGAGCCATAGGTTCCCGACCCCTGATCTAAACAGTAACCCTCTCCGATCACATTAGACCCTCACCTTCTAGGTATTGAAGGGAAACTGCTTTGCTTCCATTGTGATACTTTGCTAAAATGTATAGTCATGAATAAAGTTTATAATTGGAAAGCAGTCAACAAAGTACAAAACTATGCATCAAATCTAAACAATCAAACAGAAAACAGGAATCATTCCTCGTAGTCAATGTTTTGCATGTAATCTCATGGGACATGAGCGGATATAACAGAGCAGCTCTCATTAGCAACCACCCTGACATACAGAAAGTAAACATTAGACTGAGAGATTTTCACACATAAGAAGTGTTGAAAAAAAAAAAAAAAAAGAGCATGGCAAGGTGGCTCAGTGGTTAGCACGCTGGGTTACTGATGGGTGTGTGTATGTGTGTTCAAGTCCCAGTACAAACAAGCTGCTACTGTTGGGTCCCTGGGGAAACACTCAATAATCAACCAGCATTTGGCAGACACCGCTATACAAAGTGACTTACATTTGTCCTTAAAAAAAAAAAATACACGCCTGGCAGCTGCGATAATGAGGCTTGAACCCCCACACTTTGGATCCATAAGCCACCACCAGACACCAACTTGCATGAAAGTAATATAGGCAAGTTGCTCTGGAATAAGGGAATCTGCTGAATGCCATGAATGTAAACTGCTAGAGTCAGTAGAAGTCATCATGGAAAAAAAAGTGTTTATCTAATATTAACCATAATTTTAACAACAACAATAATAATATTAATAAGCAGAAGTAATATCTTAAGCAAAATTATATTTTTGGACGAAAGCATGGCATACCCCCTCTCCCCCCGTCAATCTGGCTAACACCTGCCAATCATGGGTGCTTATGAGGTCACATATGAAAAATAAGGCAGATATATTTTTCTTCTTAGCATGTTGTGCATTCCTGTAAAGCACTATAACCAGCCACTATGGACCGAAGCAGACTGGTGGGTGCTAAAATTGTGGAGAAAGTGCACATGGACATGAGGTGTACATGCAACAAAATATAAACTATATTTGGGAAGGATTTCAATCATTCACGGAGGAATCCAGCTGACTGGACTGAAGCACTTTTTTTATCTCATGTGCGAGAAAACATCAGCCTTACTGTACTGTGGGACACATAAGGAAATTAAATATCTGTGGATGGTCATGCATTACTGAACCAATGCGGAAAGCAGACTTTTTTGCAGATGTTGCATGTTCCTGTTTCTTATTTGAAGCAGTTCCTTCCTAAGAGAAACTCAAGCGTTTTTTTCCCAACTGCCGCGCCACTACATTCTGTCCACTCTATTCTGGGAGAATGCCACTGAACAGGGTGGGGAGGAATACCGCTTATTTCACCGTTAACTCTGTACCGGTTACCTTGACACTACTCTGGATTAACATCTTTAATCATAAAAACCCTGCGTTATTTTTATACAAATCTAACCTTTTAGAATAGTAACATTCCTGTTATCATAATGAAGTCGTCATACTGTGAGGTAAATAAGTTTCAAACATTTAGAATGTACAATCATAATCAACTTACACAGTACTATCAGATATATCTGTGTTATGTTATACAGACGCTCCCCGACTTACGTTTTAGTTAGTTCTGGACAGCCGAACGTAAGGTGAAAAAAAAAAAAAAAGTCGTTACTGTATGTTCCAGTAATGTATGACGTTGTACTATACATCCATAAATACCATTATCGTATCTCATAAAACACCCCCAAGTCAATTATTATAAACATAACATTGTAAAAAATATATCAAATAATATCAACATTAATTTAAAATAAATTCAAGCAAAATAATTTCAAATACAGTAGGCCCTTGACTATTCACGGTTTTGCACTCACGGTTTGAGTATTCATGGACTGCCGAGCAGCTCGCACGTGATTCAAATTCAGCCAATGGCTGTCCTCCTTCCTGCTGATTGGTTGAGGTGATGGAACGCCCCTTTTTCCTCATTCGCGCACAAGTTGGCAATGAGCCTTTTTTAGTATGTTTTAATTACCAGTTAAGTTCTATGATGTCACTCAAACGCCCGCTTAAGCACCAGAAAAAGGTAATGAGGTTGGATGTCTCTTCTGAAGAAATAAGACTTTCTCTGGAAGAAACGACAGTTTCCTCTGAAGTCACGTCATTGCTGAAGAGGAATACAGTAATGTTTGAACTGTTGTAAAACACTCCACTATTAAAGTCTTCTTCAATTATTATTCCAGTACATGACCTAAGGTAATGTTTAAAATGTTTGGGTGTTATATTTTATTTACTGTGGTGTAATGTTCTCATTATGTTTTGTTTATCCAATTTATTACATTTCTTGTTCTTTTATGTCCTTTTTGTTATGGTCTGTGTTTTGAGGGACTTTGATTTTGGCACTGTGTCTCTCACTAACTGTTTACTTCCTGAGGGGCATAGCTGAGCTGCTCGGGAGCACACACCTGAATTCACTATTCTCATTTACTCCCAATAAACAAAAGCAAGCTCACCTCTGCGCCAGAGGATTGAAAACTACAGTGCTGT
The DNA here is from genome assembly GCA_024760905.1 of Plotosus lineatus. Lineage (NCBI taxonomy): Eukaryota > Metazoa > Chordata > Actinopteri > Siluriformes > Plotosidae > Plotosus > Plotosus lineatus. The sequence continues at coordinate 20,562,891 of CM045729.1, forward strand.
ATGTTTATAAAGAGAAGACACTGGAAGGTGTTTTATGCGTATGCTGTATAACAGGGGTGTCAAACTCATGCCACCAAGGGCCATGTGGCTGCAGGTTTTTGTTTCAACCAAGCAGTAGCACGCCTGACTTGGCTCATTTAATCAAGTGATTTCAGTCTTCAGGCACTTGATTGGTCAGCCTCTAGATTGACCAATCAACTGCATGAAGACTCAAATCAGATAATTCAATGAGCCAAGTCAGGTGTGCTACTGCTTGGTTGAAACAAAAACCTGCAGCCACATGGCCCTTGGTGGCATGAGTTTGACACCCCTACGTATAAATGTTTCTATTTTAGCATAAATAAAAATAAGAGTAAAAATTTAAAAGTTTTTCTTAATCATTACTACATTTTACTACATTAATACTGCATTAATGAGGAAGACTGTCTATAGAATGTTTAAGAAGCATATTTTAGCCCATGTAATAGATACATAGTATTTTACTCACAGCTGCTCATTCGTGCATGTGAAGTCATACATAGGGTTTTACTTCCGGGTACAGAACTCGCGGATTATCTCGATTCGCAGGAGGGCCCGGAACCGAACCCCCGCGAATGTCAAGGGCCTACTGTAGATAAATTTTAATCAAATTCACTCATCAAATATCAAATACAGTATCAAATATAACCTTTAACATGCTCTATGATGCGATCTTTCAGCTTGTAAATGGTTCCAATGGTTGACGAAGCCATTTGGAAGAAACGTGCAACATTCACATGTTTTTCACCAGCATCAATTTTCTTGAGAATAGCCATCTTTGTTTCTAACAAGATGGCTTGCCGTTTTTTCTGATTACCACTATCACTAATAGGCTTACGCTTCTGACCAACCATATTTGCTTAGGGTTACAAAAGTCCGCAAAACAGTGTAAACACGCTGTGAACTGAGAAGAAGGAGGGACACGTTCAGTCTGTCGTTTGTTAACAATGGACACAGCGTCATGCAGAAGTAGCGTATTACGTCAGCGTACTACATAGGTACGTCTCAAACTAAGGAGAGCACGCTAAACTCAAAATTTGACAATTTATTTTTTAAAACGTAAAATCGAAAAATACATAAAACGAATGAACGTAAAGTGGGGAGTGTATGTACTCTCTTTCACAATTCCATTCACATCTTGACCAACCTCAGGTTCTCACAAGTGTAAAAACTTGAGAAAACTTCAACAGACGCAGCAAGGACACAGACGTGTGCATATTCCTAAGTATACAGGATTTTGTGTTTAATTTGAACACATCCACATTACAGCTTTGTTGACCAAAAGCGTGGTTTGAAAGTATGCCAGTCCCAAGATAAGATAAAATCAAGAACATAAAAAGGAATGTGTGGCAGTTTACAATTGGAAAGAAGTTATTTTGTCAATACTGCTTATGTTAAAAGAAGATGAACGCAACCACAGGAAGAATAATAAAACTACTACAGTTTAAAAAGTTCTTCCGCATTTCATACTTCAATGACTCCTGGATGGCACATTCCCACATGCTCAGTTTCACACACGTGCAGTCAGTGCATAGTCTGCATGAAATACAATGTCTGCTGAAGCATAACTGAGTCTTATGTTGTCCGGAAATGACACCATGATTTCTAATTTTAAATAACAATTTTTTTTACCCCTGACTGCAAAATAGTTCATCACATATACATTTATATTAGTTATATAAAAGTCCAACACTTTAATCTATACTGTTTGGGAATGGTGTGATCTGATTGGTCACGTAAACAAAGAATATTTGTTTTTAAATTTGCTTTTGAGTTTCTGTGGAATAGATATACCTAGATATTTAAATTTAATAAATACATTTAAATATTTTAATTTAAAAACTTGTTTAATGACAGTTTATTTAGCGCATGAATCACTCACCTGACCCATCTCTGTCATGGACACAATACATAAAAACAAAAGCAAACTGAATCTAGGGGGTTTTTAATTCAATTTTAGTTTAATTCACTTTGTTTCTTCTTGCGTATTATATACGAAAACAGTTGTTCACATCAGGCTTAGTGGATGTTGCCTGCTATTGGTGAATAGAATGGTGTTATGGAGCAACACAGACAGTAGTGGTTAAGGCAATGGGTTACTGATTTGAAGGTGAGTGGTTCAATCCCCACTATCACCACTGTTACACCCTTGATCAAGGCCCTATACCTTCAATTGCTCAGTTGTATAAAAGTGAGAATTGTAGGTTGCTCTGGATTAGAGCGTCTGTCATGTGCTGTAATTGGAAACATGTTATCTGCCAAAGCCGAGTTTGTCAGGGCAGTCCAGTCTAAGGTAGATGTTCAGAGTAAAATATAGTCAGCTGAAAGTGCTACTAGATAGAGCAACCACTTTATCTGTTTGTTGAGAGGAAGATGCCTCTAGTTTTGAAACCAGGATGCTATTTTTTGGCCAGCTTCCCATGGTGGAGGAAATCGATGGATATTGGCATGTAACATTAAACTCATCCAGAGTGAATTTATCGATTTGTAGAAAAATATCAAGAATTAGTTGATGGTTTCCACAAATCAGAAATGGGAGAATGATAATTGATATTTATTTTATCATGTCATGTCCAAAGTTTTTTTTTTTAAATAGCTAAAAATTGTGAATGGGCTGAACAGTGGTGCAGTAGCACAACCTATCCCACAGCAAGGTCTTGGGTTTGAGTTCCAAGCTTTTTGGCAAGGACATTTCTGTGGGAAGTTTGCATGTTCTCTTTATGCTTGCATGGGTTTTCTGGCACTCTGGTTTACTTCCACAGTCCAAAGGCATGCGCATTGGGCTAAGTGGGTGTTCCAAATTGCCCCCAAGTGTGAATAGTTGTGTGAATGGTAACATGCAAGCTAATACCTGAGATTAATTACATTAGCATAGTCAGAAAACAGGACTTGGTCATTTTAAGAATTGAAATGTCATTTCAGGGATGGAAGGTGATGTACTAGTTACACGTCTGCCTCACAGCAAGAAGGTCCTGGGTTCAATTTCCAGCTTGGGCGTTTCTGTACGGAGTTTGCATGTTCTCCCCATTCTTGCGTAGGTTTCCTCCAGGTGCTCAGTTTTCCTCCCACAATCCAAAAACATGCAGAGTGGGTAAATTGGCTGTTCCAAATCTCCCATAGGTGTAAGTGCGAGTGTGAATGTTGACCGTGCAATGGCCTGGCGAGCTACCCAAGGTGTACCTCGCCCTCACCCAGAGGCAACTGAGATGGGCGCCAGCCTTCCCCTGACCGCAAGTAGGATTAAACGGTTCAGAAAATGAATCAATGTGTGTAATTTCCAACACAATACACTGTTGTTCGACCTCAATCGTGCTTCCTTGATTATTTAGGTAATTTTTTTTTAAAGAGAAAATATTACTTCATACAGAAATATGAATTGGATACATGGCTAGCACTTACATGAATGATGTACATATGTGTATTATGAAGCATATAACAGGAAGTGTATAATCTTTTGAGTAAAATAAACATGTTGGAAGGCCCTCCTGACAACCCTTTAGCACGGTACTGTACAGAAAAACGCTGACGGCTATGCAGCTACTCTTTACAAAAGACAGCAATGGTTCTTTTACACGCCTCTCACCACAGATAGTGAGAGACATGGTTGGCCTTTAATAACCCAGTTAGCTGCACATGGGGGTACAGTGACAACCTTGTGGAGAGTGGCACTCGAACCCCCGACCTTAGTATCAGCGATCCAGCACAGTTTACCACCAGGCCACCACCACCACCACCCCACTTCATTCGTCTATCTATCTAGTGCCTGAGTCATAGGACGACCAGTGGCGACCTGCCATGAAGGATAACACCCTGGTTATCATCTTTATGGAGGTTTTCTTGGCAGGATTAGTGCAGTGGTTTGCCATTGCCTTCTGCACGATGTGAACCTATGGGCAATTTAGAACAGCCAATTAACCTACTGTGCATGTCTTTGGACTGTGGGAAGAAACCGGAGCACCCGGAGGAAACCCATGCAAGCACGGGGAGAACATGCAAACTCCACACAGAAACGCCCAGGCCGGCAATCGAACCCAGGCCTTCTTCCTGTGAGGCGGACACCACGGTGCCACCCACTTCATTAGTACATTATGTATTAATACGCAAAGTGACGTCATCCCTGCACCTATTAGCGTTGTAATGACGTCACTTTTTGTATTAGCACAATGTAGTCAGTCGTGTTATTATTTCTGAATGTTGGAGGTTTAACACGGTTTAATATGTTTTCATGAAAATAAACAACAATAAATGAAAAACTAAACTTTTTTTTTTTTTTGTAAATAAAATCTTTTCTGACTGAATTTATTGAGTCAGCTACAGTTTGCAAAGGCGACCGAGAGGAAACTAGCAAAAAAAAAAAAAGGCGGCAAACTCCTCAACCGCCACCACTGTACAGTAAATAAAGCTCAAATTTAAAAAAGTTGTGTCTGGGGGGAGTCAAAAAGCAAATAACTTTACAGAAAGCTTGTTGGAGAAGTTACTTACTATTTCCACAGCCAGTAATGTCCCTTTCCGTGTTCGGAGGTAAGCCTTCAGTTTGTCCACAAATGCTGGACTTCCTTCTGACTGGTCTACCATTTTATTTTAATATCAGCTTCCAGTCAGGAAAAGAAGCCAAAATATGGTATGTGTGCAGAAATAGCCTGACTGGGTGGGGGAGGTGGGTTATATCCTGAGAACTTTGAAAGTCTCCGTCGCTGTATGAAGTCCAGCTGGAGGAAATATAACGGTCGAGAAGCGAACTGACAACGTCAATCAGCCTTGAATATCTTACAGCCCAGTAGTACGAGCTCTCCTTCGGTATTAATGGGGCGTTGTCTCTCTCTCTCTCTCTCTCTCACTTTCACTCACTCTCACTCACACACACTCACACAGAAGGCATGGAAGTTTGCCTGTGAAGAACCAACACATTGTACATACAGTGCGTATGTGGATTTTTTTTTCGCGGCGTTGCCAGATCCACCGTTTTCACCCTCCGTTTCGCTGTAGGTGTTCACGTGATCTTGTGATTCTGTGCTCAGGTTATCGTCCCCTCCCCCTTTCTTGGCTGTTTTAGCAACAGGATGTTCACTAACCAGAGGGAAGTGGTGGCCTGGTGGTAAAGGTGCTGGATCACTGCCCCCAGGCCCCCCCCCCCAGTGCAGCTAACTGGGTTATCAGAGGCCGGCCATGTCTCTCACTGTCTGTGGCAGGGGTGGCCAACCAGTCAGAGACCAAGAGACACATTTTTTTACTGTGTTACCGCAAAGAGCCACATCATACACATGGGCACACACTTCTGCTCAACCGGATTTATTGTAAATTCACACAGCGCCAACATGATAAAATACATCTTTGAAGGTTAGAGTGCAACTGTGATTCAATAGCCGTGTTAATATGCGATATTCTGTGTTCAACAGTGTGTCGGGACAGTTAGACGTCCGATACCACATGTTTCAGTTTGTTGTTTCAGGAGACAAGATTTCAACGTCACTGTGAGATTTTATAACAAACTCTCCTTCATTGTATGGCGTTTTGGCCCGTGTAATGTTCCAAGCCAGTTGACACGATGCAAGCGGTACGGTCTCTGCGCGCTTCGTAAATGTTTGTAAAAACCATATCTTGCTTTTCTTCCTGACTTTTCAAAGTGAACAACTTGTCCTTGTGATGTTCAGTCCCTTTCGGAAATTCCTGGTCAAGGTTAGCATGCAGTGAGCTGAAGTGGCGCTGAAGATTTGACGTTTTAAAAGGCGCCAATGACGCCTCACATTTACAGCAGAATGGCTTTGCATTACACTTAAGAACAACAACAACAACAAAAAAAAAACCCTCTCCCACGTCGTTAAAAATGTCCTGTGTTCATCTTCATATTTTCATTTTGCTGTGCATTTTCCCCGCCATTTTAAGAGCAAATTTTAATTGACTGAAATGATCTCGCCCATCCTGGGAAACTTTGCAGTATTTTCATCTACATACATAAACATTTGACAATAATACCATATTGAGCTCAATTGAAGCAAACATTCACATTAAAAAACATAAAATTAGACATGAACTTAACAGCCACATGAAACTAGGCCTAGAGCCACATGCGGCTCGGAGGCTGCGGATTGGCCACACCTGCTGTAGGTGTTCACGTGTTCTTGTGATTCTGCTTATGAAAGCAGATTTTAACACTGACTTGCCCAATGTTTGACTGATTTTATTATAATTTCCATAGTTTTGTAGCATTGTGTGCAGGGCGGCCTGTGGTGTAGCGGTCAGTGCAGTCACCTCACAGCAAGGACCAGCCTGTGTTAGAGTCGCGGGCGTGGTGAGGAAGTTTCTCTGTAGGTTTTGAGGTTCCATGTAGGTTTCCTCTGAGTACTCTGGATTCCTCCCACTGTTCATATCCAAGCACATCAAATGTGCCCGAATGTGGGTGTGTACGGTTGTTTGTGTGGCTGCTGGTCTTAGGATGGTCTGGTGAGATGTTCAATGTGTGCGCTACCCTCGTCCAGTGTCTGCTGAGATAGACACCTCACTCCCTGTGAGCCTGATAGGATTAAGCGGTTTGGCAAGTGAGTGTGCAGAGCAGTCTGTAAAGGATTCATTCACCTCCCTCTTTATCTTCATAAATATTTTTGGACTTTTGATTAGTACTATAGGCTTACACACACATATGCATGTGTGTGTGTGTGTGTGTGTGTGTGTAGATTCTGTATGTATATTTATGAATATTTGTAATTTTTCTTTATCTGGACTTTATCTCACTCTTAATTTGTATGGACCACCCGTACACGTGCAATTTTTCTTGGATCAATAAAGTATTCTGATTCTGGTACAGTATTTGCAATTAAAGTTTAATTGGGAAACATTCATTCTCAGTCATTTGCCAAACCACTAAATCCTTACTTGGGTTGTGGGGAGGCTGGAGCCTACCTCAGTCAGAATTAGGTGAAGACTGTGTGAACAGTACACCCCTAACAGCTCACCAGTCCAACACACACACACACACACACACACACACAGTCACTCTCACACCTAAAGTCAATCTGGAATAGCCAATTAGCTGAATGTGCATGTCTTTGGAATTTGGGAGGAAACCAGAGTACCTGGGGGAAACCCACGCAAACATTATGAGAACATCAAATCCGGGACCTTCACTAGCTCACCAGGCTTCCCATGAAGGATTGGTATGGTTGTAAATTGTGACACATTGCCAACTAGTGCGACGCTTCCCTCCAGTGGTCCTGTAGCAAAATGCAGCCATATGCATTAGTGTATTTGTGTGTGTGTGTGTGTGTGTGTGTGTGTGTGGGCATGTTTGCTTTTTTGTTTTTTTAAGATACAATTTTTCATCTATAAATAAAAAATTTTACTGTATTTTATATATTACTATATATAAATATATATATATATATATATATATATATATATATATATATATATATATATATAAATATATATACATATATATATATATATATATATATATATATATATATATATATATATATATATATATATATATATATATATATAAAAATATATATATATATATATATATATATATATATATATATATATATATTACTGTAATTTACTCTGTTCCAATGGCAGTCTAGTGGTAAAGGGTGCTGGATTGTTGATCCTAAGGTTGGGTGTTCGAGTCCCACTCTCCACAAAGTTGTTACTGTTCCCCCCCAGTGCAGCTAACTGGGTTATCAAAGGCGGGCCATGTCTCTCACTGTCTATGGTGAAAGGCATGTAAAAGAACCATTGCTGACTTTTGTAAAGAGTAGGCTTCATAGCCGTCAGCATTAGCGTCCCGTGCTAAAGGGTTGTGTCAGGAAGGGCATCCAACATAAAAAACTATGCCAAATGAAACACGCAAATCAGATGATTTGCTGTGGCAACCCCTGAAAAAAGGGAAAAGCTGAAAGGAGAAGAAGAAGACCTCTATTCCTTCAATATAGCTTTTCAGTGACTGCTTGGTCAGTGGGGATCCCGAGTATACAGTATTCCAAGAACAGCGGGTATGAGGTGGGGATACACCCTGTTGAGTAATTTATTGCAGTTCTCACTAGCTCAGGCTCTGGGTTACTGATCTGAAGGTTCATGGTTCACGCCCGAGTACCCTCAAGGTGCCACTGTTTGGCCCTTGAGCAAGGCCCTTAACCCTTAATTGGCTAGTTGTACAAATGAGATAAAAAATGTAAGTTGCTCTGGATAAGCATGTGTGTCATAAATATAAATGATATTGCCTCTTACAAACAATGACCAAGATCTGGACTGGATTATTTTCCCAGTGTTCAACCCTTTTTTGTCAAATCTTTATTTTGGTGCGTCAGTAAACATGGGTTTACCCATTAGAGTGTGGAAAAGAGGTGAAGAAGCGTGTGCAGGCTGGAATGGTTGGAGAAAAGTGTCTGGTGTGATGTGCGATAGGAGAGTGTCAGCAAGAATGAAGGGAAAAGTGTACAAGATGGTGGTGAGGCCAGCGATGTTGTATGGCTTAGAAACAGTGGCGCTGAGGAAAGGCAGGAGGCAGAGTTGGAGGTAGCGGAGATGAAAATGTTGAGGTTCTCCCTGGGAGTAACGAGGATGGATAGGATCAGAAATGAGCACATCAGAGGGACAGCACATGTAAGATGTTTTGGAGACAAAGTCAGTGAGGCTAGATTGAGATGGTTTGGACATGTACAGAGGAGGGATAGTGAGTATATTGGCAGTAGGATGCTGAGGTTGGAACTACCAGGCAGAAGGCCTCGAGGAAGACCAAAGAAGAGATTTATGGATGTGGTGAAGGAAGACATGAAGGTCGTTGGAGTCAGAAAAGAAGATGCGGAGGACAGGGTGAGGTGGAGGCGGATGATTTGCTGTGGCGACCCCTGAAGGGAGCAGCCGAAAGGAAAAGAAGAAGAAGTAAACATGGGTTTACCCAATGTTCGTCTGTAATTATATTTTATTGTAAGGGTGATTGACTAGCCTAGCCTTTGCTATTTGGATGATCCCAATGTGCTGTCTATTTTGTTGTTCCAATGTTTTCTTGTTTTTTTATTTATTTTTCTTTCTATGTAAATCCAATCTATATGTCATAATGTAAAACTGTGCCGAGGTAAATAAATAAAAATACTTATCGCCTGTTTCTTTTAAGTATGGGCGCAGCACCCTATAACCACTACACCGACACTACATTGAATGTAATAATATATTATCATGAAAGCTGAAGAAAATGGATTCAAGGTTAAAAATGACAGCAGAGCTCCATCAAAAAACACAGCCGGAACAGCCACAGGTTGTTACTACTGACAACACTTTATTAAACATGAAGAAGATACACAGGGTGTGAGAGAGAGAGAGAGAGAGAGAGAGAGAGAGAGAGAGAGAGAAAGGAGGGAGGAAGGAACATAGAGAGAATAGAAAGGCCATTCAGACTGATAAATGCCTGTTTAAAAGTAAAGTGGTCTTAATGCTGGATAGTACACATTGTGAACATACTAGAGTTCCTCACATTTCTCAATAGCACCATAATGAGTACCATGCAAATATCCTTCCCCAACATTCAACACTCGCATAACTCTGGCTCGTTTATACGATCAGCCTTTGTATGTTTGCACATAAAGCTTGAACATAATACTCGGACTAAGTTCAGGGTTATTGAGTCGTAAAATCCCAAAAACAAAATGGGTGTGAACCTTTCTGTTTCAAATATCATCAAGGTATTATTGCCTTTTTCTAGTGAGTAGAGAGAGAGAGAGAGAGAGAGCACATTGATCTGTTTTCATTTAGGTTGGTTGGAAGAGGAACGCGTTTAACTTCCCAACAAATAAACAGATTTTTTTTTTTTTTTTGTGCTAATACGATGGCATCCAAAACATCACTCTTAAGTCATGTTTATGCAAATACTGATTTCATAAACTATAACAAACTTCAACAACACTGTCGAAAGTTCATATTAATTAATTTATTATAATTCAAGTTAATTTCAATCAAACCTTATACTGTACTAAAATCTGTCTGTGGGCAAAATCTTAGCCCAATATCTGCTATTTTGACAATTTTATGGCTTGTTACTCGAAAACTAATTCTCACATGATGATGTCATCAACACCCAAGTTAACATGGAGCAGAATGGCTTTAAACAATTTCTTTTGGTATTTCAAGTGTTTGTTCCTAAATATATGGATCCTGTGCAAGCATAGTTTTCCGCTCCAGAGGAAAAGATTTTGATCACAGATCTGTCAATAAAATGCATGAATGCATCAAAATCCTCTGTCTTCCTTTTCGGCTTTTTCCCTTTTACTCGGAAGTCACCACAGCGAATCATCTGATTCGCACGTTTTGATTTAGCAGAGGTTTTTACGTCGGATGCCCTTCCTGACACAACCCTTTTAGCAAGGGACAGAAACACGCTGACGACTCTGCAGCAAAATCCTCTATCTGTACATATTTAAGGTTCCCATTCCCGAAGAGACAGCCTATGAGTTTTCTTCCATTATCAGTTCATTTTGGTTCAATATAAACGCTCCTCAGTGAAATCACCACAGTGCACAAGCTTGGTTTCTCCTATTCAGTTGTTTCCGTCTCATTTTGGTTCTGTGTCTGTTTACATGATCAATAACAATACTAAGACCACATGACCAGATTTTCCACGTGCCCAATAACTTGGTTGCGCAACACCAAATCGTAAAAGGCAGAAAAGTCCAAGATCATGAGTTAAGAAACAGAAAGGATATAATTTTGATAGAAATAAAAAGGATGGTGAGGTTTATTAATATTATGGCAGCCAGTGCAGGGGTCATTGACACTTGCATACAGGAGTAAACAAATGGTTTCAGAAAGACATTGTGGCTGATTCAATTGTACTTCGAAGAGATAACACTGTATTGCATGTTTATGTAATGTACATGATAAGTGAATGGGCCCCTTTAACTTTGGCCATGATGACATCATCATTCTGAGAGCCAGCTTTTAAATAACTGGCCATAAAATCATTAAAACAGAGGCTTAATAGCCAAAAAAATTTTGCACACTCAAAGGAATTAATCGAGAGATTTAAATGAGATTAACAAATGCTGTCCTCTCTTTTAAGCTTGGGGTTTCCCCCTCTCTTCCTTCTTGTGAAACTTCTCATTCATTTGAATTTGAATTTTCCTCCCCTCATCTCTCTGATACCTGATGTAAATGTGTGCCAAATATCTCACTGCTTCTTGATCAGCTCTTGGTTTATTTCAATAAATAATGAAAAAATACACAATCATCAGCACTGAATTCTATTTTAAAAAATAATTTAGTTCCAACAAACAACACAGAGACTGGTTAATTCAACTCAAGGTTAGAAAACAACAACAACAACAACAACAACAACATAAAAAAAAACAACCCACATGGATGTACGATTGTGCTTCCAAACACACATCAACACAGCTGGCTCCATCTATCAGCATACTATTACCACTCAACGGAACATTTCTCCATCATATAGATCTATTTAAATATATATCATCATAAATATTTACACAGCACACATAAACACACTGATATTAAGTGGAAAGTACCCCTGAACTCTACCGTGTACTTCATAGAGGGCTATGGAACAGATGAGCTGGTGAGAACTAAAAGTAATGTTTCAAGTCATTGTGCGGACAATGCAACTTATATAATGGTAGATTTTAGCCACAGAATCCACATGCTAAGCTACATAGTTGTTAACTAAACACTATTTAACTAATGTTAGTGGCATACTCTACACAATTGTGTTTGTGTGTAACTACTGAAAACATGATAACGTATATTGATCTTTGGATACTGAAATCCCACTCATGCCTACCTATCACACGTGAGCTAGTTCAGTCGACGTTAACTAGCGTGCTAGCTATTTGCAATGACAAAACAACACAAGATTGTTTCCAGCATGCATATTTCTTATATATATTGAGAGCTAATGGTGTTGAGTGTGACGTTGTGGTTCTATGGACAATTCATTAAATACGATACACTGCCTGCCCCGTCCCAAAAAAAGTCAGACAGCATGTTCCAATCTGAATAAAAAATTTGATTCGCGGTGTACTGCAGTGGTGTCATTTAACAGCGTTATGCATGCCACACTTATTTCCAACTGGTTTTGCCTTCATTTATTTACCTTTATTTATTTATTTATTTATTCAAGTAACAGTATCTTGTACTGATGAGAGTAGAATCACACCAATTCAAAAAATTTTTTCTGTGTAATACGCCAAAGTCTCTTCGTGAGATTTAAGTTGATGGACAATTCATGTGTGAAAATGCTCCCTGAGCGGTTATTTTCACCATTTTAGCTTAAATTGTACAGCATATCTTTGCCACCAGGGAAGAGAATACTCCATTGATGGGATAACCTGGCCATTCACTACATTCAAGTCATCAGCTGCCTCCATTTTATTGCCATATAATGTTGCTAAGTCTCGGCCTCACCAATTTAAGCAATCCCAGATTATGACTGACTGTACTTTAAACGTTACAATAACCATGTTTCTTCTCTTATATGTGCAGTAACTGTGTTATTTTGGTCAATAATGGCGTGCTAATCTTAGCTTATCTTGACAGTGCCTCCAGAGAACTTGTACAGTGATGGTACATCACATTATCCACTTCCCTTCTTACTTTGACACACCCTCACTCTAGAGCAGGATAAATCAGAACTTATCAGACCACATGACCGATTTCCATTGCTTGAAAGACTGATCTTTATGCCCCTAGCAAACTGAAACCCTTTCTATCAATTCGTGTCATTAACACTAGTTATAGTATGAATGATAATATGACCTTTCTGAAACACATTATTTTCCACGGTTACAGGACATATCTACCAACATGGTTGTTCAAGGAAAGAGAAGCTACTCACTGCATCAGTTTGCAGTTTGGGTCGAATCAATTGTTAGCTTCTAAAATATAATAATCACTGCAGTACTTATTCAATCAACGGATCTTGAGTATTAGCTGATACAAATCTAAATGCTCCCCTCCTTTTTTGGTCAGGCAGTGCAAATTAAACAACTTTTTTAATATAAATTGTTAATATAAATACAACATATTGTCATATTATATTATTATACAGTTTTTTATGGTTTACAAGTAGTTACAATAAGTTCAAGGGTACTTCAACCAATGTAAAATCCATTCAAATATGACAATTCCATATATAGTATATACTACACAGAAATGGTGCAATCAGATTGGTGTACCATCTTCAGGATATAGATTTATAAACCTCTCAAACTTGTGAGAATGTTTGAGTCAATCATGTGAAGACAAACCACAAACATCTTGTTTTGGTTTGCTTTGCTTATGTAACCGTGTAGAATATACTAAAACAATTATTCACCTCAGGATTGGTGGATGTTGCTAAATAGTCACCTATGGCGAATAATTGTGTGTGTGTATATATATATATATATATATATATATATATATATATATATATATATATATATATATATATATGCATGATATTAGTAATGTACTCAGGTCTTAAATACTTTAATAAAATAGACATTCCCTACGTGTGTCCTATAGGGAATTCAAAAAACAAAAAGTATATTAAGTTTACAGCCTTCGTTTCTCCTAGACAAGCACTTTTTCCACTGGAGATACATTTACAGCATTTGGCAGATGCCCTTTACCAGAGCGACTTACCTTTTTTAAATATTTTAGGATATTATAAACTTCCCATCCCAAATTCCCACATGTTCCCTCCCCTCCCTTCCTCCCCCCCTCCCTCCCTCAGACTGTACACACGTTCATACAGGGTAGTAGAGGAGTGTGGGATCATGGGTAATAGACAGGCTCCTTTCTCCTTGGTTATGTATCCACTCTCGTCTGTGCTCTGCAGGTAAAAATGACAGATCATCCAAAAATATTTTGTTAAATAAAATATATTTAATAACACTGATGGGTGATAATAATAGAGGTGCGATATAATCGTCAAATTTGCAGAATCTCATTTTGATAGTCTGGCCCATGAACTCATCGTAAAAATTTTGCACATGTCATGAGAAGGTTGCAAAATTGTAATTTTTTTCACAAATTATTAATTTTTCATTCACAACCAAAGCGACAAGTTGGAAAATACCATGCAGACAAGCTTGAGACTTGCTGGAATCCTGCATATGCAATTTTCGTAATTTACTCCAATTTTGTTCATGCTAATAATGTAATGATACAAAGCAAATTGATTGAGAATAAAGAGTGAATAAAATGTGACTGATTTACAGTAGGGGATTAGTTTTTTTTTTTCTTCAGAAGACATCCGCAAACCAATTGCAAATTACCATTTGCAAAAATTGTTGTGTGACTTTCTTGAGACTTCTTCTTTCGGCTTTTTCCATTTTTCAGGGGTCGCCACAGCAAATCATCTGATTCGCATGTCTGATTTGGCAGAGGTTTTTATGTCGAGTGCCCTTCCTGACACAACCCTTAGCAAGGGACAGAAACACGCTGACGTCTATGCAGCTACTCTTGACAAAAGTCAGCAATGGTTCTTTTCCATGAACCTCTCACCATAGACAGTGAGAGACGTGGCCGGCCATTGAAAACCCAGGTAACTGCACTATGGGGACAGTGACAACCTTGTGGAGAGTGGGACTTGAATCCCCAACCTTAGGATCAGCGATCCAGCGCCCTATACCACCAGGCCACCACTGCCCCCTTTTTTTGTGTTACTTTTTTTGAGACTATCACATGATATATATATATTTAAAAGGCAAAATATTTTGCATATCGCTTGCTTGTGGAGACACAAAACATCTTGACGTGAATTTAAAAATTCAAAAAATTCATCCACATACTTTTGCGTCATTCTTTTTTCTTTTGCACCTGATGTGTGATCACCCCTTAATTACTATAAATAATAATATCGAGACCGGACATAAGTAAATAAACACCCAAAGTTTCATAATGAATATCTAGTGGTAGAAGAAGAGCCTCGTGTCTTGCTGCTTGGCTTTCAAAGCCCATTTGAAGAATACGTATAGTGCATAACTCTCTTTGAGCTCGTTTGGTTTCTTTTGTAACGTCTGTGGCCTTGGAATGGGGAGTTTTCTCCACTGCTCTCTTCACGACGCCACGGCATCTTTCTGCAGGTCTAAGTTGACCTTGTCTTGGATCTGTGATGGTCTCACCTTCATGGCTAAACTTTTTAATGTTGGCAAAGGAATGTTCAAATTGTCAGCCGTCTGTTGCTGGCTGATGCCGCCCTCTGTAAAGGTAAAGTCCGTTGGGCTTTTTACACCCGAGCCATAGTGGCTCATTGGACCGGTGCTTATCCCCGATTTCCATAGCGTGAAGCGACTAGGAGTTCAACTGCTCCTGGATGGGATGCTAGTCCATCGCAGGTTACCTTCCCATTACATTTTTACTGGTACCCATTTATACTGCTGGGTGAACGGAGGCACACTTGTGGTTAAGACCTTGCCCAGGGGTCTTAGCACAGTGGGGGTCTACCTGGGATTTGAACGCACAACCTAACCACTATGCTACCAGCCCCACTTGCCGCCCTCTGACTGACACACAGTTCAAACTTTCTCAAAATTGGACACTTTTTTGGAGCGTGAGGCAGGCTTGCATAACTTTAGCACAACTTTGTACACCTTTATACACATTTATATCATTACATTGTCAAATTTTCAGAAAGGTCAAATTGTGCGTCAGGCGGAAGGTGGCATCAGCCAGCGACATATAGCCGACAATTTGAACATTCATCTGTTGATGTTAAAAAGTTCAACAGTGAAAACAGGACCACCACGGATCCAGTGTTACGTCGACCTGGACTATCAGAAAATCAGAAAGATGCCTTCGCTCCGTAAAGAGTAATGGGGAAAAATCCCTGTTTCAAGGTCATAGAC
This sequence comes from Plotosus lineatus, assembly GCA_024760905.1. Taxonomy (NCBI): domain Eukaryota; kingdom Metazoa; phylum Chordata; class Actinopteri; order Siluriformes; family Plotosidae; genus Plotosus; species Plotosus lineatus. The sequence goes on from CM045729.1 coordinate 20,578,751, forward strand.
ATCACAAAAGACATCCACACTGGCTCAAAAACTGTTCCATGCATCAAATGGGTTCTTATGACTAAGTGACTAGACGTAAGCCTCTTCTTCAACCAGCAAATAGCCGTTCTGAAATTTTGGGCATTTATTCACTGATGTCAGGTTTCTCAATTACTATTATTTTTTAAAAGTATCTGCCAAGTTTGTTGGTCTGTCATGAAAGTTTGACGTAAATTTGTAAAACACGTGCTGGAAAGGACGGGGATTTTTTTTAAAGTCATTAATTAAAAACTCCATCGACATGCAGTTACTGTCAGTGTTTGTGATGAAAAAATAGGTTGCCAAGAAATAACTCATGGTCCTCCCATAGTAAACTTTAGCGTCTTTGCTAAATTGAAGCTAACAAGCATTGCAAGGAAAATGCAATGTGCACAATATGCTATATGTTCGAAGAATTTCAAAGGAAATGGCCACACAGTATACTACTATAATATAATAATAAACTGTGAGGCAGATCAGACAGTTACATGAAAGTTGGTAAATGACAGCAAGACAGACGCAAATCTTAAGCCCTCATTCATTGTTAGTGTCCACTTACCTGTGCAGAGCTGCTTTGCTGTGGGAACCTATTCATATTTCATTAGAGAAGGAGGTTGGTCCACCCTGATCGTAGCCTCCCTGATTGTAGCTTCCTCCCTCATACCCACCAGGTTGTTGCCCATAGTCAGGTTGATACCCACCCTGGGAGCCGGCATAAGGATCTTGACCATAACCCGCTACCAGAGAAGAAAGTTGTGGTTACAGAAACAGAACCTTTCAAGAGGCTCATATCCTGCATATTGTCTTAGCATACCCCCGTTTTGTTCAGGGTATATTGTACCCGAAATAAAAAGATTAGGATTACAAAATAAAAAGATAGGACTAGGTTGAATCTTAAAGATTTCAGTTTGGCTACACAAATGTATTTGTTGATTTATATTTTGTAACTTCATCAAAAACACTATATCCTTGGTTCATGTACTTCACCTTCAACTTATGTGTATTTAATGTATTCACTCACGTTGGCCATAGGAGTCTGGCGCTGGCTGTTTTCCTTCTGAAGGCACATAAGTGCCAGCAAAAGCACCAAGCCAGCCAGTCTCCTTAAACACAAACCAGAGGTTCCCTGCCCATAGCACCAGGTTACAGAACCCAAAGGCCTGCAGGACAGTGAGAACAAAATGAATGATTTTTAAATTTATTCATTTAACTATTCATCCATCCATCCATCCGTCCATCCATCTATCCATCCATCCATTCATCGATTCATCCATCCATCCATTCACATATACCAATCATCAATCCATTCATCAATTCCAACCATCCATCCATTCATCTATTGATCCCAACCACTCACCTATCAGCTTACCATCCATTCATTTTCTGTAACCGCTTAATTCTAATTAGGGTTGCAGGTAGGCTGGCGTCCATTCCAGTCGACTCTGGCTGAGGGCAGAGTTCAGCCTGAACAACTTGCCAGGCCATTGAAGGGCGAAAACACACGGACGGCTTTTTAGCCTACTGTCAAAAGTCAGCAATGGTTCTTTTACAGCCTCACACCATAGACAGTGAGAGAAATGGCCAGCCTTTGATAACCCAGTTAGCTGCACTGGGGGGACAGTGACCTTGTAGAGATGGGGGCTTGAACCCACAACCTTAAGATCAGTGATCCAACACCTTTAACACCAGCCCACCATCGTCTGCTTACCAACCATTTCACCAAATACTGTATCATCTATCCACTCAACTACATATCCATCCAAATACTTATCCATCCATCCATTCATCCATCCATCCACCCATCTATCAATGAACCAATCAAAATATAAAGATATACGAAATAAAGATATACAAAAGAAACCAGAGGAAACACAGCACTAACCACAGATGTATTTAGGCCAGACACAATGGGCTCATGCTCTTCTTTGCAGCGGGTCCCCTCGTGCCGACAGGCCGGTATGATCTTGATGACTTCGTCAGGGTCAGTGGCTTCCTTAACATCCGAGAGGCCTTTGGCCCATGCCGCCGAGCTCACCAACCAAAAGAAGGTAAAAATAGCCGTCACCACAAAATCCTGAGGAAAAGCCAAACAGAATGTATCAGGCAACATCATCTACAACAAATACACACCAAATTCATTCATTCATTTTCTGAACCCCTTAATCCTAATTAGGGTCACAGGGAGGTTGGCGCCCATCTCAGTCAACACTGAGTGAGTTCAGAGAGTGGACAGGTCGTCAGGCCATCGCAGGGCAGAAACACACTGAAGGCTATGGAGCCTACACCTGAAGAAGGTCAGCAATAAAGTATGTCACAGTCTCTTCCTGGTAAACTACGTTCACAATACATACATCTATAGTGTGTCCCAGGAGGCTCTATATAATCTAGTAATGAGAATGTAATGAGAAGTATACAGTAAGCCCTCGTTATTGGAGGGGGTTCGGTTCCGGCCCCTCTCGCAAATGAAGATAATCCGCAAGGTCTGTACCTGGAAGTAAAACCCCATATATCATATTACATCCGCGAATGATCAACCGGAAGTAAAATACTATGTATCTATTACTTCTTCTTCTTCTTCTTCTTTTCCTTTCGGCTTTTCCCTTCAGGGGTCGCCACAGCGAATCATCTGCCTCCATCTTACCCTATCCTTTGCATCTTCTTCTCTTACACCAACGACCTTCATGTCCTCCTTCACCACATCCATGAATCGTCTCTTTGGTCTTCCTCTAGGCCTTTTTCCTGGTAGTTCCAGCCTCACCATCCTATTACCAATATACTCACTATCCCTCCTCTGTACATGTCCAAACCATCTCAATCTAGCCTCTCTGACTTTGTCTCCAAAACGTCTTACATGTGCTGTCCCTCTGATGTGCTCATTCCTAATCCTATCCATCCTCGTTACTCCCAAAGAGAACCTCAACATTTTCATCTCTGCTACCTCCAGCTCTGCCTCCTGTCTTTTCCCCAGGGCTACTGTTTCTAAACCATACAACATCGCTGGCCTCAACACCGTCTTGTACACTTTTCCTTTCATTCTTGCCGATACCCTCCTATCACACATCACACTGGACACTTTTCTCCAACCATTCCAACCTGCCTGCACACGCTTCTTGACCTCTTTTCCACATTCTCCATTGCTTTGGATTGTTGAGCCTAAGTACTTAAAATCCTCCATCTTTCTTATCTCTGCTCCCTGTAATCTCGCCGTTCCTCTTGGGTCCTTGTCATTCATGCACATGTATTCTGTCTTACTGAGGCTAATCTTCATTCCCCTCCTTTCCAGGGCATACCTCCACCTCTATTGATTTTCCTGCACTTGTTCTCTGCTCTCACTACAGATCACAATGTCATCTGCAAACATCATAGTCCATGGGGAATCTTGTCTAACCTCGTCTGTCAGCCTGTCCATCACCATAGTAAACAAGCAGGGGCTCAGAGCTGACCCTTGATGCAGTCCCACCTCCACCTTGAACTCTTCTGTCACACCGACAGCACACCTCACCACTGTCTTACATCTCTCATACATGTCCTGCACCACTCTAACATACTTCTCTGCCACTCCAGACATCCTCATGTAATACCACAGTTCTTCTCTCGGCACCCTGTCATATGCTTTCTCCAGATCCACAAAGGCACAATGCAGCTCCCTCTGACCTTCTCTGTACTTCTCCATTAACATCCTCAAGGCAAACACTGCATCTGTGGTGCTCTTTCTTGGCATGAAGCCAAACTGTTGTTCACAAATGCTGACCTTAGCCCTTAGTCTAGCTTCCTCTATTCTTTCCCATAACTTCATTGTATGGCTCATCAACTTTATCCCTCTGTAGTTGCCACAACTCTGCACGTCTCCCTTGTTCTTAAAAATGGGCACCAGCACACTTCTCCATTCCTACGGCATCTGCTCACTCTCTAAGACCTTGTTAAATGTTCTTGTCAGAAAATCTACTGCTACCTCTCCTAGACACTTCCATACCTCCACCGGTATGTCATCAGGACCAACTGCCTTTCCATTCTTCATCCTCCTCAATGCCCGCCTCACTTCTCCCTTACTAATCTTTGCTTCTTCCTGGTCCTCAACTATCCCCTCTTCAACTCTTTTTTTCTCTCTCATTTTCCTCATTTATCAGCTCTTCAAAGTACTATACTATGTATCCATTACATGCGCTAAAATATGCTTCTTAAACATATTCTACAGACAGTTACTCATTAATATGGTATTAATGTAGCAAAATGTAGTAATGATTAAGAAAAACTTAATTTTTTACTGTGATATTTATTCATAAAAAAATATAAACATTATACAGCACACACATAATCCATTCCAGAAGTGGTTTCGTAACCTGGATTTCTAGTAAATTGAACCGCATTTTACATGTAAAACGTGTGATTCGTTCCAAGGCCCCCAATACTACCCCCTAAACCTTTTAAAATGATAAAAGTATACCTTTTAAGGCCTCGTTCTGCTTCAATATTGTACCGATGGTAGACGAGTTTGGCCATATTCCTTTTCGATATAACTCAACTGCATGCCACGAGCCCACTTCTTCTTTTCACTCGCATCGGGAATCACATGTGTGTGTGGGTGTGTGCACGTATGTTGACCATGTCTTCTTAGCAGAGTTATAATCTTACAACTGTTTATGCAAGGTTAAAAGCCTGAGCCAAAAAATCAAGTTGCAATGACCACATCCAAAAACTCACAAAAAAAAGAGTAACTCTGTCCTTTACATGAAAAGCATCATGGGTATTATGGAAATACAGCTCCTCCTCACTTCACCCTTACTAATCGTTGCTACTTCCTGGTCCTCAACAGTCATCTCTTCTACTCTTTTTTTCTCTCTCATTTTCCTCATTCATCAGGTCTTCAAAGTACTCTTTCCATCTTTCCTGCACACTTCTGTCATCAGTCAATACATGTCCCTCTCTGTTAATCACTCTAACTTGCTGCACGTCTTTCACATCTCTATTTCTCTGCTGTGTCAACCTGTATAAATAATTTTCTCCCTCTTTACTGTCCAACCTATCATACAAGTCACCATACGCTCTCTGCTTTTTCTTTCGTCTTTTTCCCATTCTCAAGAGTCACCACAGCGAATCATTTGATTCGCACATTTGATTTGGCATGGGTTTTTACGTCGGATGCCCTTCCTGTCACAACTCTCTTTTTAGCAAGGGACAGAAACACGCTGACGGCTTTGCAGCCTACTCTTTACGAAAGTCAGCAATGGTTCTTTTACATGCCTCTCACCATAGACAGTGAGAGACATGGCCCGCCTTTGATAACCCAGTTAGCTGCACACACGTGCAAAAACACAGGCGAGGCAGGAATCCAGAGCAGTGGGCAAAAACTACATTATATGCAAAATACAAAACAAAAAATAAGGCTCTGTAAGAACTACTAATGGAAATACAGAGACAATGCTTCGTGCTGAGTTATACTTTGTTTTTATATTTATAATTACACGCAAGATTGTTTGCAGTTGGAGTGCGGTCACTTGTGCATGTGCATTACATGCATGAGCACCTGGGACATGCTGCAGATGAGTTGTAGTTCTTCTGCATTCATGACACAGAAGTGGCTTTATTGCGAAAGGTGGTGAACAGGAAGAAACCATAACATTGTGAAAGCTATATGTTATCAAGCTGTCAACTACCAAGGAAGTTAGATTAACTAGATAGCAAGGACAAGCTTAGATAGTTTTACGTGCCAGGACACTTGCTTCACTTGAGAGTCTGATATGTTTTGTGAAAGTATAATAACCAGTTCCTATAGGCAGCTGCCATGAGCAGATAATTTGAGGCGCAAGTTATGTTTCAAATTCTATTTACTGTAGATAAGTGATCAGCAACTCTGTTCCAAGAGATTTACCCCGACTATGCTAATCTGACCAATCTGATCAGCAACATGGTGATGCAGTGGTTAGCACGGCTGCCCCACAGCAAGAAGGTCCTGGGTTTCATCTTCTGGCTTGGGTGTTTTTTTTGTGGCGGCTGCATGTTTGATTTCTGATTTTGTATTAATGGACTGAACCCATCCAAAGTGAGCGCACACACACACACACACACACACACACACACACACACACACACACACACACACTTGGAGTAGTGGGCTGTCAGACACATCGGGAGTGCCCGGGGAGCGGCTGGGGGTTAGGTGCCTTTCTCAAGGGCACTTCAGCCATGAATGTAAGATGGAGCTCACTCTCCCACACATTTTTCCTGTTGGTTTGGGAATCAAATCTTGACCTTTCATTCCCGAAGCTGCTTATCTTACCATTAGGCTAAAGCTCCCGACTTGCATGTGTTTCCTCCGGGTACTTCAGTTTCCTCCCACAGTCCAGGGACATGCACATTAGGCAAGCTGGCTGTTCTAACTTGCCCCTAGGTAGGCCTGGCAAGCTGTTCTTGGAGCACCTGCCTTCAGGCAATGCCAGATGAAATATATACCAGCCTCCCTGTGACTGTATAGGATACTTATAGTTCAGCAAATATGTCGTAATGAGATTCGTAGTGCAATGATTTGGTGTTGAGGCCGGTTCAACCTAGGGTTGGGGATAAAGTCTTCAGCAAGGTTCAAGTAGATTCAGGAACAAACACTAATTAACAACATTTTTATATACCAAAGAGTGCCAAATTTACTTTCATCAACTAGTTCAGTAACATCACCTCAATAGTCAGTATTTTTCTCAGAGTTGCTCTTACTTGGGCTACTGATGGGTGGTAACAAAACAGTACCATTATGTGAGTCCTTTAACAGCTCTGTGACTGATTCTGACGAATGGAAAGATTGGTCTGAAGCACTGTATTTCTTGTTGATTAATTGTGACCATTTGGGTTTAGACATTAGAATAATGTTTATAATAATGTTTAACAATTATATTGCGCTTATGCCACGTATGCCAGTTCACAAGTGCATCACATAATTGAATATGCTGTTTTAGAATGGACATGTATAGGATACCCTGTCCGCTGCATCTTCTACTCTTACTCCAACTACCTTCATGTCCTCCTTCACCACATCCATAAATCTTCTCTTTGGTCTTCCTCTAGACCTTCTGCCTGGTAGTTCCAACCTCAGCATCCTACTACCAATATACTCACTATCCCTCCTCTGTACATGTCCAAACCATCGCAATCTAGCCTCTCTGACTTTGTCTCCAAAACCTCTAACATGTGCTGTCCCTCTGATATACTCATTTCTGATCCTATCCATCCTCGTTACTCCCAAAGAGAACCTCAACATTTTCATCTCTGCTACCTCCAGCTCTGCCTCCTGTTTTTTCCCCCAGTGCCACTGTTTCTAAACCATACATCACTGGCCTCATCACCGTCTTGTACACTTTTCCTTTCATTCTCGCCCATACCTTCGTATCACACATCACACCAGACACTTTTCTCCAACCATCCCAACCTGCCTGCACACGCTTCTTCACCTCTTTTCCACACTCTCCATTGCTTTGGATTGTTGAGCCTAAGTACTTAAAATACTCCACCTTTTTTATCTCTGCCCCCTGTAACCTCACCATTCCTCTTGGGTCCTTGTCGTTCACACACATCTATTCTGTTTTACTTGGGCTAACCTTCATTCCTCTCCTTTCCAGGGCATACCTCCACCTCTCTAGATTTTCCTACACTTGTTCTCTGCTCTCACTACAGATCACAATGTCATCTGCAAACATCATAGTCCATGGAGACTGTTGTCTAACCTCGTCTGTCAGCCTGTCCATCACCATAGCAAACAAGAAGGGGCTCAGAGCTGATCCTTGATGCAGTCCCACCTCCACCTTGAACTCTTCTGTCACACCGACAGCACACCTCACCACTGTCTTCCATCTCTCATACATACTCTTCACCTTCCTCACCATCAGAGTCATCCTGCACACCACCATCCTATGCTGTTTGGCAACACTCACCCGCTACTACTTTGCAGTCACTGACTTCCTTCAAACTACATCGCCTACACAAGATGTAGTCTACCTGTGTGCTCCTACCTCCGCTTTTATAAGTCACTCTATGCTCCTCTCTCTTCTGGAAGAAAGTATTCACCACAGCCATTTCCATCCTTTTTGCAAAATCTATCAAAATCTGTCCTTCTGTGTTCCTGTCCTGGATACCAAACCTGCCCATCACTTCCTCGTCCCCTCTGTTGTCTTCACCAACATATCCATTGAAGTCTGCACCAATGACCACTCTTTCACCTCTGGGGGTCCTCTGCATCACTTCATCTAACTCATTCCAGAATCTCTCCTTCTCTTCTAGCTCGCATCCTGTCTGTGGGGCATAAGCACTAACAACATTGAACATCACACCTTCAATTTCTAACTTTAGACTCATCACTCTGTCTGACACTCTTTTCACTTCTAGAACATTCCTGACAAACTCCTCCTTCAAGATGACTCCTACTCCATTTCTCTTCCCATCCACACCATGATAAAACAGCTTAAACCCTGCTCCTAAGCTTCTAGCTTTGCTACCTTTCCATCCAGTCTCCTGAACACACAGTATGTCCACCTTCCTGCTCTGCACAATGTCAGCCAGCTCTTTACCTTTTCCTGCCATAGTTCCAACATTCAAAGTTCCTAATCTCAGTCTTAGACTCATGCTTTTCCTCTTCTCTCTCTGGATACAGACACGCCTCCCGCCTCTCCTTCTTCAACCAACTGTAGTCCAATTTCTATCTCGATGTCTGGGATTCGAACCTACATTCTCCTGATCACGAGCACAGCACCCTATCCACTATGCCACCAGCCCCAGTGTAGTGAAAGTGGGCGATCTAAATAACCATGAAGGCACATGAATATTCACCAGTTTGTGGTGGTACTGCAGTGCCGATTCAGACAGTGATTTATATGTCAGCAATAACCACTTAAACATAACCCTGTACTGGATTCTCATTGAATATGCGCCAGCGTTGTGTGTTGATATTTACTCATTCTAGCACAAGCTTTGCAGTGACATTTTGGACACGTTGAAGCTTCCGAATATGAACAGCAGGCAATCCAGAAAGTAGGTTATTATAATAATCAAGCCTGGATGAAATGAAGGGGTGAACTCTGGCTCTAGTGTCAGGAGTAAAGAGATATTTATGAATATTAAATATTCTTTAGCTGCTTTAGCTGAAAAAAGGCTGAATGACACATACGTTTAAAACGAGCCCCACATGTTCACACTCAGATTCCTGATAGAGAGCAAGTAGATCAACTAGAGTGTCCCCAATCAGGATAATGACTAGCTTCCAGTTTCTGAAGCTGCTGTCTTGTTCCGAGTACAAGATATTATGTTTTATTGCCATTGAGTTTAAGTTTGCTATGATGTACCCAGAGTCTGATTTCTCGTACACAGTCTTGTAATGTGGTTATATCTTATTGTTCCGATCGACCAGATGATGGTTTGAACCGATAATTCAACTGGGTATCATCTGCATATAGGTGATACAGGGGATCCCTAAGTTTCCGCGGTTAATTGTGACCGAGATCCCTCCGCAACCACCGAATTCCGCAAAGTAGGATCAACCCCCCCCCCCCCCCCCCCGACTCCCCTGACTGACGTATATGTGTACATATATAATATCAATAAATACATATACAATGCTATGGGGCAGTGGTGGTCTAGTGGTATAAGGCGCTGGATCGCTGATCCAAAGGTTGGGGGTTCGAGGCCCACTCTCTACAAGGTTGTCACTGTCCCCCCTAGTGCGGCTAACTGGGTTATCAAAGGTGGGACATGTCTGTCACTGTCTATGGTGAGAGGCATGTAAAAGAACCATTGCTGACTTTCGTAAAGAGTAGCTGCAAAGTCGTCAGCGTGTTTCTGTCCCTTGCTAAAAAAGGGTTGTGACAGGAAGGGCATCCGACGTAAAAACCTCTGCCAAATCAAACGTGCGAATCAGATGATTCGCTGTGGCGACTCCCAAGTAAAAAAAAAAGGGAAAAAGCCGAAAGGAAGACAGACATATACAATGCTATAAATATTTATAATAACATTTAAACATTAAAAAAAACTATAAGATGTAAATAAAATATAAATACACACATACAGATGCACGTGCACACAGATGCGTGTGCACGCACGCAGATGCACACCTCACAAAAATCTAAGTAGTTTTGATGGGGGGTTTTGGGTTGTTCTTTGTTTTGTGTTGGTTGAAGGTTTTTTTTTGTTGTTGTTGTTGCATAATTGGCCTTGTTTTGGGGGCATTTTCCTTAACCTTTTCCCCTATTCTTCCTTAATTTCCTTATTTTTTAATTCGATGAATATTTTTTAAAAACCACGATGCACTGAAGCTGCACGAATTGAAGCACGAAGTAGCGAGGCATCCCTGTATTTGATATCATGTTTCTGGATTATCTCTGCCGAAGGTGAAGTATATGAAAGGAAGAGAATAGGGCCAAGTAAAAGGGGCACTCCGTAAGCCAAGGTCTGAGGTCGGGAGTTCGTGCCAAGGATGGTGACACACCGAGATATACCGGATCAAAACAAGTCTATCATGAATCCACCAATGCCAAAACGTGTTGTCATTTTGGACTTTCATATCTCACTGTCATGTCTCAGTACTATGCCATGCTTTGTAGACAGAATGAAATTCTGTACCAAGGTTATTTGCAGCCCAATAAGTTGCTCAGCCACAACTTTATCAATCAACTTTAAGTTAATGGCAAGGTTGGACACTGGCCTGAAATTCTGGTAGTTTATTGGAAGCCCAGCTTTTTTTTAGCAGTGGTGTGACGTACGCCTGTTTTAAATCATCAGGAAAGATCCTGTCTGCCAGTGATATGTTCACAGTTTTACAGATGTAGGGCAGCAACACATCCAGACTGTCCTTCAGAAAAGAGTTAGGTATCAGATTTTCATGATTTTGTAGGAGTTTTATTCATACGTTTTTCATTGTCACAAGCTGGGACATGGTGGAAGGCGTGAAAACTCAAAGTAAGAACATCTCTAATATTGGTAGCGTCAGGGGACCTGTCACTTGGTGAAATTGCATCTGACTCATCATCATCATCTAGAGCCACTCAAATGTCTCTAATTTTTGTGATGAAGAACTCACTGAAGGCTTCTGCCAGCTTCTCTCAACCCGTACAGGGGGGAATGATGACTTTTGTTTGACATTCAAGAATGTTTTTAATATCCTGAAGGGTGCATTCTGATCTGACTGGTTGTCCAGAATCATACTCGAGAAGTATGTTGTCTTGGCATCATCAGGAAGCTTATTCTATATTGTTATTGACCGAATAACAAAATTTGAAGACCTGTTCTGATTAAATTGTTCAGTTAGAGGGTTCAGGTTTTATTTCAACCACATTGTTGTCTGTATGAAGTTTGACTGACATGACTTCCTGTTAGGAGAAACCACAGTCCCAATATGCCAAGGTACAACATGGAGACTGGCGCCATTACATCCAGAACTAGAAATGCCATGACTCTGTGTAGTAAAGGTATACAGACACTTCCCACCTTACGTTCATTTGTTTTATGTATTTCACGATTCTACGTTTAAAAAAAAAAAAATTATGTCAAATTTTGAGTTTAGCGTCCTCTCTGGTGTACGAGACGTACCTACGTAGTACGCTGACGTAATACGCTACTTACGCATGACGCTGTGTCCATTGTTTATAAACGACAGACCGAACGTGCCCTCTTTCTTCCCAGTTCACCGTGTGTTACCCTTGTGTTAAGACGTCGTCTCTCATCTTTGTGTTTACACTGTTTTGCCGACTTTTGTAACCCTAAGCAGATATGGTTGGTCAGAAGCGTAAGCCTACTAGTGATAGTGGTAATCAGAAAAAGCGGCAAGCCATCTCGTTTGAAACGAAGGTGGCTATTATCAAGAAAATTGATGCTGGTGAAAAACATGTGAATGTTGCATGTTTCTTCCAAATGGCTCCATCGACCATCGGAACCATTTACAAGTAGAAAGATCTCATCACAGAACATGCTAGAGGTTATATTTGATACTGTATTTGATATTTGATGAGTGAATTTGATTAAAATTTATCTATTTGAAATTATTTTGCTTGAATTTAATTTATTTGAAATTAATATTGATATTATTTGATATATTTGATATTATTTTACAATGTTATGCTTATAATAATTGATTTAGGGGTGTTTTATGAGCTACGGTAATGGTATTTATGGCCGTACTGTATAGTACAGTATGAATGTCATACGTAACAACTTACGTTTTTTCCCCCCCCTTACGTTCACGCCGTCCGGAACCTAACTAAAACGTAAGTCAGGGAGCGTCTGTAATTGGAATTGGTCTCTGTAGCCTTAACCACCTCCTCTACATCCACAGAGGGTAATACATTCAGGTTTGATTCGTCCCAGTAACTTGGCATCCTTGTATGACACCGAGCCCAGTTTATTTACAGTTGAGCCAGCTGATCTATATGGTGAGCCATACATTTCCCTCAGGTGAGTGGAAGACTACATCAGCAGTATCCTATGCATTATGGTTTAACTGGTAAGCATATACAATTGTCCATCCAAGGCATATACAATGGCATGTTAAATCAGTCATGAATAACATCAAAATTGTCAACTGTTCAATATAAAACCATACCATAAGAGAAATATTTATATACCGTGTTAATTCTAGTACATAACTACAGTAGCAGCCCAAAAATATGAGGCGCTCCACTGAATGTAGGCGCTTGTTGCAAGTGCGTATGGTGCTTGTGAGACAAGTGCGGCTTATCCGGACTTCCGATCGTTCGAGTGAGCAAGTGAAGGTTGAGTACTAAACAAGTATTCAACACACACTTGCTCACTTGAAAGATCGGAAGTCCGAATAAGCCGTGCTTTGTCTCATATGCACCATATGTCACATTCGGTGGAGCGTCTCACAAATAATCCAATAGAAATATCTAAAACCAGTAAAATGTATTAAAATCCACAGCACCCATTACTTGCAGCTTACATAGCATACACAATGTAAACAAGCAAACATTATTCAAAAAAATAATTTGAATTAAAGATAAAAATGACGTAAAGTATTTAATGTCCTACTGATTAATTTGCATGTTAAATGAATATATTATATTCATAATAAATAAATATAATTAAATTATAGTTACAATATACAAAATCTATGACACCAACCCCTACCCCATCCACGGTAAAATTGTCAATCATTGACCGGTCCACGGTGATAAAAAGATTGGGGACCCCTGCTGTAGAATACCTCATATAACCCCACTGCTAATTAACCCTTTATTTTATTATATAAAAATATAAAACTATTAATTACAAATTCATTCAGTCATTTATTTTCTGAACTGCTTGATCCTAATTAAGGTCGTGGGGAGGCTGGCGCCCAACTCAGCTTACTTTGGGCGAGGGCGGGGTACACCATGGACAGCTCACCAGGCTATCGCAGGGCTAATTACAAATTGTAAAAACATATTAATATTATACAGCCCAAAAAAAGTACCTTGTACATTTTACTTACTAAGAGCTATGCTATGCTATGCTATGCTATGCTATGCTATTGCTAGTGGTATAAATCACCCTCCATTCTGCAGCAGAAAACCTATCAATAAATTTGAAAAAATAAACTCATCCAGAAAGTAATCAAGTTGATCTCATTTACAATCAGTGTCTCGCCTGTCTACACAACGGAGTCATATTTAAGCCGTCGCTGCACTTGGCTTCTCTCCTTACTCCTTACATTGATGGATCAGTTTTAATCAGACCAAAATAAGGACACAAGCAACTCACTACGGTGTATATACAGTATACATGACCAGCTGCGTTGTCTTTTCTTTTGGTTTCCTTTTTGCTGTAGTAGGTTTTAATAAAGATCAATTAACCTGGGTTGCAATGTATTGACTACAAGAGGACATTTGAGTAGAAACAATGCATAGTATTGCTTTCAGTCATTGGGTATTATTAATTCTACTGCTCCGGTTTTGATTTTGAATTTGATCAGCAAGAGAAATTTTATCTCTGCATTTAACCCATCCAAAGTGAGCACGCACACACGCACACACACACACACACACACACACACACACTCTCTCTCTCTCTGTCTCTCTCTCTCTCTCTTGGAGCTGTGAGCAGGCAACTTGCGGTACCTGGAGAGCACTAGGAGGTTAGGTACCTTGCTCAAGGGCACTTCACTGGAAAAGTTGGAAGAAGGGGAACGTGCTACTCACTCCCCCTGCCACCATACATTCTTTTTCTGCCGGTTCTGGAATCAAACCTCCAACCTTTCAGTGCCAAACCCACCTCTTTAACTATTAGCCTTCAGCTGCCCCAACTAATAAATAATACAAAGCAAAGTAAATTTCCTAGAGTGATATATTTCTAGTCTTAGCACCATATTTATTCACTTGATGAAAATAATAATACAGTAAGAGTATAAAGAGTGTAGGAAACACACAGTGATGGTATGAGAACACTTACAGCCCGTGCAAAACGGTGTCCTTCGCGGTATTTCTCAAGGAGGAAGACGTAGACATACAGAGCAGCCATCGAGTAGAGGAAGGAGAATACGCCGATCGTGACGAAGAACTCGGCCGAGGATGAGTAGTCCCCTTCGAGGAACAGCCGCTCGGACTCGGCACCTTTACATGTAGGTGCATCGAACCACACTTGATGAAGTCTGTTTGTAAATAGAAAGAGGGAACATGTTAGTTTGTGTGTTCCTACAGCACAGTCTGCTGTGTAATTTTAAAAGCAGGTGGGGTCAATGTGTGCACAATAATTAAAATGATTATAAAAGTTAAAACTTAAGGACTGAGAGACTTCAGTGACTGTGATCTTGCTTAAAAAGAAAGGTTCTATGCTCATGACCAGGAGGTTGTGAGTCCAAAAAAACCACCGTTGAACCTTTCACTCTGGTGTAGTCAAATAATAGACGTCAGATAATTTTTAAATTACAATAAGCCAATATACAATTTGTGGGGCGGGTGGCATAGTGGTTCGGGTGCTGTGCTCATGATTGGGCGGTTGTGTGTTCAAATCCCAGTGAGACCCCCACTGTGATAAGACCCCTGTGCAAGGTCTTAACCCAGTGCTTCTTAATTATTTTCTGCGGCGCCTCCTCTAGGAAGAAAAAAAACATTTCACCCCCCCCCCATCCACCCCGCGAGCAACTATAAATACTGTAGTATTATTTGTCGATAAATTTGTTATTAGTACACCTCTGCATAGCCTTGTATCTTTATTAACATTAAAAACAAAAAAGAAAGAAATATAGTTTGACTTACAAGAAAGAAAAACTTCATTAACATTGTTTTTTAATCTGTAATTGAAAGATTTAAAGTGTACCAATGTGCCTAAAATTTTTAAAAAAAATCTTTATTTGAACTCATTTTACTTATTTATCTCCGTCTCTCTCCTCCTTTCTCTTCATTCCTGTTAGAAATTTTTCCGTGTTGTTTCTTGAGGGGTTGTTTCCTGCACTTCATATCATTTGTTCCTGCGAAAAACATGCTACACCATAGCGCAACAATGACCGCACCACTGCCAACTACTGGGGTGGAGGTGCAATTACACTTAATTCTCGTACACTATTCCAGAAAAGCATGTTCCTCAGGGTCAGATGCGCTCAGCCCGGCATCACACCGCGCCCCCTGGTATCATACTGTTCCACTATTTGAGAAGCACAGTCTTAACCACAAGTGTGCCTCTGTTCATCCAGAAGTATAAATGGGTACCAGTAAAAATATACTGGGAAAGTAACCTGCGATGGACTCGCATCCCATTCAGAAGGAGTTGTACTCCTAGTCGCTTCATGCTATGGAAACCAGGGATAAGCACCGACCTGATGAGCCACTAGGCTCAGTATAAAAAACATGGTGGTGCAAAAAACATGGTGACATGGTGGTGCAGGGGTTAGTACCTTCACCTCAGAGCAAGACAGTTTGATTTGTGGGTGCTCCGGTTTTCACCAACAGTCCAAAAACAACTAGACTGATTGGCAATTCCAAATCACTCCTGGGTGTGAGAATGAGTGGAATGATTGTGTGATTTTTGGCCCTGCAATGACCTGGGACGCTAATCAGGGTGTACCCTGCCCTTGGCCAAAGTCCACTGAGATGGTCACCAGCCTTCCCTGCAACACCAATTGGGATTCAGCGGTTTTGAACATAAATATACAATCCTTATTTATAATATTTAGTTCTAATATGAAATGCACCAAGTTGACATCATCCATGTATTGGGCGTAGTGCTTAAAAAGCCTGCCACACAGCAAGAAGGTCCTGAGTTCAAGTCCTGGGTTTGGGTGTTTCTGTGTGTAGTTTGCAAAGTCTTCCTACGCATGCGTGGGTTTCCTTAGGGTATTCTGGCTTCCTCGCACAGTTCAACGACATGCAAATTAGATTAACTGGTTGTTCCAAATTGACCCGAGAGGTGTGTGTGTGTGTGTGTGTGTGTGTGTGTGTGTGTGTGTTGTTGCTGTTGAAGTGGTCTGGCACTTCACTTCTGCTGTTCAGGGTGTACTCTGCGTTTGCCCAGTGTCCGTTGAGATAGGCACCAACCTCCACATACTTCTAATATCATGAAGTGGTTTGGCTTATGAGAGAGCGAGTGAGTGGGTGTGGTTGTTGAGTGGGTGTGGTTGGTTAGAAGTATGTATAAGAGGGAGTTGCTCTGAGATTTATCGACAATTATGGAATTAGTTTTTCCTGGATTATGCAATTTCCTGGGTTTCACGTAACCTGATTATACTAGTATGTATAAATTATTCCCTGCTTGGTCCCCTCTGTTTGTGTTCCGCCCTCAGCTGTGGACCCTGACTGGAATCTTGTTTTTTTTTTTTTCCCATTCAAAAAACATTTGCAATCATTGTAGTCGTTAAATCATTGTCAATTAATATTATTTCATTAATTGCATTGATAATCAAGTGCCATAGTAAAAAAAAAAAATGTATTATTGCTGCCCTAACTCTGACCTGAATGGGTACTCGAACTCAACATCGATGTCCAGGTCACTCTCCGAGCGGTTCTTACACTCCACACTCAGGCGGAAGACTCCGGAGTAAGAGCCACAGGTGGAGAAAGCAAAGATGGCGAAAAACTGACAAAGAGAAAGAGAAGCATAAATTCATTAACATAGTGAACACCTTTTTAAGATAAAATATCAGTGCAATGTAAAAGCGAATGAGGATGAGGATGAGTTCTGGATAATAGGTCATCTTCATGTATTTATATAATTATAAATATTAGGCACTGCCTAAAAGGTGAAGCGCGGAAAATGATCGTGTGTGAGTGAGTTTACAGAAGCATTCATTCATTCATTCATTTCTGAATCGCTTAATCCTAATTAGGGTCACAGGGAGGCTGGCACCCATCTCAGCCGACTCTGGGTGAGAGCAGAGTACACCCTGGACAGCTCGCCAGGCCATCGCAGGGCAGAAACACGCTGACGGCTATGCAGTTACTCTTGTCGAAAGTCAGCAATGGTTCTTTTACATGAACCTCACACCATAGACAGTGAGAGACACGGCTGGCCTATGACAACCCAGTTAGCTGCACTGGGGGGGACAGTGACAGCCCATTGAGAGTGTGGCTTGAACCCCCAACCTTGCGATCAGTGTTCCAGCACCTTTACCACCAGGCCAGCACTGCCTTTACAGAAACATGTATACGTGAAGTATGAGAATGAGCTGTGAGCGCCGATGGCAGTGGACCACATGGGGAACACAGGAGCAAAGTAAAATTTAGCTCATGGCTTTACCCCATTTGCACAAGAATGGAGCTCCAGAGGACTGCTATAAATGTCACTTGAAGAAATATTTAAATAATTTTATTTTTTAATGGCAATTTAATGTTTATGTTTTATGGCAAAAGTGCTGATAATAGGGTGCACGGTGTCCGCCTAACAGCAAGAAGGTCATGGGTTCAATTCATGGCTCGGGTGTTTCTGTGTGGAGTCTGTATGTTCTCCCCATGCTTGCATGGGCTTCATCCGAGTACTCCAGTTTCCTCCCACAGTCCAAAAACATGCAGAGTACTGGCTGTACCAAATCTCCCTTAGGTGTGTATGATTGTGTGAGTCCTGGCCCTACGATGGCCTGACAAGTGTACCTCATCCAGAGTTGGCTGAGAAGGGCACCAGCCTCCCCATGACCTCAATTAAGATTAAGCAGCTCAGAAAATAAATGAATGACTGCTGATAATAATTAAGTCAATATTTCAAGACTATCCGTTGATTTGCTAGAATTTCAGTGTAAGATATCCTCACGAGGAACATTTTTTCACACGGAAATATTCTCTATGCTTCAGTGCGGCTGTTCTGTGTAGGCATGCTGCTGCCTGACATTACGCTGTAATATTAATCCCTTATTTATTCAGGAGAGAGTGGAGTGCGTTGCGTGCTTTTCTCCCCATACACACCGAGAGATTAGTCAGTCAGAATATTTTTGCTGCCCCGCCCTTCGTTCCCTCATCCGATTAAATGGAAAATCTGACTATTAAACTGACTGAGGTGCTTCACCATCTGTCGCTGGACATACTGCGCTAACCTCACACACAGACAGGTCTTATACTGGTTTTACACACGCAGCGTGATCGCACATCGTATCATGTGCTCTCTCTCTCTCTCACCACACACACACACACACACACACACACACACACACACACACACACACACACACACAAACTCCTACTACAAAGAGCAGTGTAGTTTGTCTGGCATCAAGCCTAATTAGACTTGAAATTCAAGTTTAACTACATCCCAGCATAATCTTAATAATAAAAATGCTTAAAAGTGGATAAGGCTCTAATGGGGTCGGGTGCACAGCGACTGTGTCTGATAAGACTTGAGTGAAATATATTTTTAAAAATGAGACAAATTACACAGAATCCCACTCAAAGATGGGTGCTTCAGGAGGTGGTCTACTGTTGACCATAGTTCAGTACGGGTCTTACCACTGGGGACATCATTGGAGATTTCTGTCTAAATATGCCTCGGATGGTGGCTGCACTGGGACTACTTTTCTTTCTTTCTTTCTTTCTTTCTATCTATCTATCCATCCATCCATCCATCCATCCATCCATCCATCCATCCATCCATCCATCCATCCATCCATCCATCCATCCATCCATCTATCTGCAGCCGTAGACCATGCTTCAACTCTAAGCATCTTCCTTTGCCAAGCCTGTTGATGCAGCTACTCCTGTCCTGTCCACGCCTTTATGTTGTCCATCCACGATATCTTCCTCTGTCCACGGCGTTTTTTTTTTCCGGGTGTATTTCCGTCTATGGTTCTCAGTATTACACTTTCAGGTCACCTTTTCCAGTGCAGGTATTTCCTTATTTTGCGTAATTGGCATTGACAAAGAAGTCCTTCTTTTGCTTTTACTTTGACTTGCTCTCCGACATACTCGTTTGTCTTCCTGTCTCTTCAACTGATTCCGAGCACTCTCATCCACACCCAGAGTTCAAAGGCGGTGACTCTCCGTTGATCTTCTCGCTTCAGGGTCCAGCTCTCACTGCCGTACAGGGCAACGGGACAAACTATGGACTTGACCAGTCGTCCTTTGGTGCTGGTACTAATTTGACTGGATTTCCAGATTCTGGAGAGGTTTGCTGTTGTTGTTCTTGCCATTGCTAGCCTTGGTCCTTAGATCAGGGGTGCTATCACCGTTGGATCTTATGGATACTTGGAAGCTGTCTACTTCTTCGATGCGGTCTCTTTCCAGAACAAATTCTCCACAGCCATTCACAGCCATTCACAGTCAATTGGTTTACATGAACCTCACACCACAGACAGTAAGAGACATGGCCTGCCTTGATAACTCCGTTAGCAGCACCACTGGGGGGGGGATGGGGGGGGGGGGATGGGGGGGCTGCAGTGACAACCCATTGATAGATGGGCTTGAAACCCCAACCAGCAGCTTACCACCAGGCCACCACTGCCCCGTTCCTGGTTCATTTGGATACAAAAACCGTCTGAACCTGCTTCAATGAAAACTGGAGATAAGACTATGCCGAAACGTCTCCTAATTCAGTGGTCCCCAACTTTTTTATCACCACGGACCGGTCAACACTTGGCAAATTTACCGCGGACCGGGGGGAGGGGTATCATAGATTGTTTGTATTGTAAATATAACATTTATATAAATATTGTTCTTGTTATTGCTATTATTAATAATAATAATAATAATAATAATAATAATAATAATAATAATAATAAGCACTCCATGAATGTTATTTTTCAACAGCTGAAATAAAAAAAACTGGTGATTATGCACCAGCTGGTAGAATGAAGGCTCAGTCTCACCCAAAATCCCCACTATTGTTTGAAACATGTCCAGCACGCCTCTGTTCATGTGCCGTCCCCTCGTGGGTTACATTTTAGTGCTCAAATAAGTGACATACAGACGCTCCCCTACGTTTTTATGTCAGCGTACTACGTAGGTGCGTCTAAACTCAAAATTTGACACATTTTTTTTAACCGCCCGTAAAATCGAAAAAACGTAAAACAAATGAACGTAAGTCGGGGAGCGTCTGTATAACCAAGAGAATCCGGTCATTTTTCAAAATAAAAGACTTTTCAAAATTAAAGATCATTCAGAAACAGATAATAAATAAAACGGAAATAATGAATTATTTCTTCTGCGGACCGGTACCAATTGTGCCATGGACCGGTACCGGTCTGTGGACCGGTGGTTGAGGACCGCTGTCTTAATTCACCCGAGGCTATATTCGAATAACAGAAACTGCTGGTATTAGCTGAGGGAATCATAAATGGGGTTGTCAATGTTTCAGAATTATTTTAACTAACGGAAGACATTTGAGCCACTTTCAATCCATAAATTATGATTTTTTTTTTTTTATACGAAAAAAAATGTAATTTTTTTCACTATTAACATCATATCATTCAGTTTACATAACAAAGCATATTACGTGTGCAGTAGCTTTTAAATGATTTCATTAGATTGTATTTGTAGGGGTGGAAGTGCAGAACGAGATAATAAGAAATAAGACAGTGTGGAGGGAGGTGAGATTCACACCAAGGAGTGAAAATGGTGAGGAAAATACATACGTCAGGTGATCTAGCTGGATTAAAAAAAAAATTTTGGGCTTATTTCTTTACAGAAATTCAGTTTGAATAAGAATCATAATAATTGCTATAGCGACAGCTTTGGGGTTATTAGGAACAGCATCTTTATCCTGGTTTCTCACTGCACCATCTGGAACGTTTGTCTGATTATCAGGGACAGGAATTCCAACACACGCCTCTGCACTGAGAAAAAAAAATGGCCCCGAGACCTTATTGGGGCTGTCGATAATCATTTCCCTGCAATCTTCTGTAAATCTGCACATGTAGTTTAGTTATCCTTTCAGAGAGAGAACTACTTTATCAGAAGAAGGATTTTTATCGGAAAATATAGCGCTGACTGAAAACAGAAGCTCCAGAATCTTATAAAACCAAATGTTATTGAGAGAGTTAAACAACTGCCCTAAAGGCTTGTGTTATATGTGCTTTTGATTATAAAAACATTATCAGTTCTTTCAAACATGGACACATGCGAGACCCCACACTGCCAAGACGAATGTGCAAGGTCTTAACAAGTGTGCCTCTGTTTACTCAGCAGTACACCGTACATGGGCATCAGAAAAAATACTGGGAATATAAATGACAAATGTCCCATCCAGGAGGAGTCGAACTCCAAGTCATTTCATGTTATGGAAACCAAGAATAACCTCCAGCTTGATGGGCCAGGAGGCTTTGGTGTAAAAAGCCCAATGGACTTTACCGTCCCTTACAGTGGTTCTTAACCTTGTTGGCGGTACCGAACCCCACCAGTTTCATATGCACATTCACTGAACCCTTCATCAGTGAAAAATAAAAATATGATTTTTTTTTTACAAATTCAAGACATAGGTACTGTTGTGTTCTTGTATTCCCATCTCCATGCAGTTTCACGAAGTGTTCCTTTAGTTTTGCTGGTGTGAGACTAGAGTTGCTCAACTTGGTATTGCAAATCATTCAGATAGGACGCCGAGTCCCATCACGTTCCGTGATGCATGTGAATCCATGTTGTACATATTCGTCCAACCACTTTCTTTATTTGCTTGACATAGTTAGTATGGATTAAAATATTCCGAAAAAAATCTCACGACTTCACACATTGACTACTAAATATCCCACGGCACTGATTGGCCAAGCAATGTAATGTGATCATCTGCAGCCAGTGATGGCCAAGCGGGGCGTGTCATCACTAATTGACATGATGAGTCGGGTGTGTCCTGACCTCCGTGGCAGAGGCTCCGCCGAATCCCTGAGACCGACTCACCGAACCCCTAGGGTTCGATCGAACCCAGGTTGGGAACCACTGCCTTACACGGATCATTACCAATGTTTTCCCCTCAGTGAAATCCAAATGCAAAACACTATTTTTTTAATTCTTCCTGAAATTCTACAATGTTTTTCAATGTTCTTTGATGTACAGGGATCCCTCACTACTTTGCGCTTCAATTCATGCAACTTCAGTGCATCACGTTATTTTAAAAAAATATTCATCGAATTAAAAAATAAGGAAATTAAGGAAGAGTAGGGGAAAAGGTTAAAGAAAATACCACAAAAACAAGGCCAATTATGCAAAAAAAAAACCCAAAAAACCCTAAACAAACACAAGATAAAAAACTACCCAAAACCTCCCATCAAAACCAGTTACATTTTTGTGAGGTGCGCATCTGAGTGCGTGCACGCACTTCTGCATGCGTGTGTGTGTGTGTGTGTGTGTGTGTGTGTGTGTGTGTGTGTGTGTGTCTGTATCTGTGCGTATTTATATTTTATTTACATCTTACGCATTTTTTAATGTTTAATTGTTATTATAAGCATTTATAGCATTGAATATGTATTTGTTGATATTATATACTGTACATTACAGTGGTGGTCTAGTGGTATAGGGCACTGGATCGCTGATCCAAAGGTTGGGGGTTCGAGTCCCACTCTCCACAGGGTTGTCACTGTCCCCCCCAGTGCAGCTAACTGGGTTATCAAAGGCGGGCCATGTCTCTCACTGTCTATGGTGAGAGGCGTGTAAAAGAACCATTGCTGACATTCGTAAAGAGTAGCTGCAAAGCCATCAACGTGTTTCTGTCCCTTGCTAAAAGGGTTGTGACAGGAAGGGCATCCAACGTAAAAAACCTCTGCCAAATTAAACGTGCGAATCAGATAATTCACTGTGGCGACTCCCGAGTAAAAGGGAAAAAGCCGAAAGGAGGACAGACATACTGTACACATACATATATACATCAGTCAGGGGGAGTTTGGGGGGGGTGATCCTACTTCATGGAATTCGGTAGTCATGGGGGGATCTCGGTCCCAATTAACCGCGGAAAGTGAGGGATCCCTGTATACCAATGATTGCTGCTGTTCTCCAATTCAACATTGGAATGATCACATTTAAAATACAATTAATGTAGTTATTAAAGAAGGAATAATTATTACAATATACATGGAAATTTGGTTTATGAAGGAAAATAATGTAGGAATTAGGTTCGTACAATACGTTTACTTGGAGTCTGCAAGAAGATTAAGATTTTTGAAAACTGTTCAGGCCAACAATATTTCCAATTCATTTCCATTTGCTTGATGTCAGGTTCAAAATGCAATTTAAAATTATATATATATATATATATATATATATATATATATATATATATATATATATATATATATACAGCCACTTGCCACTTTACGTTAATTTGTTTTATGTATTTTTTATTTTACTTAAAAAACAACAACATTATGTCTAATTTTGAGTTTCGCGTGCTCTCTGTAGTATGAGACGTATCTACATAGTACGCTGACATAATGCGCTACTTCCACATGACGCTGCATCCATTGTTTACAAACGACAGACTGAACGTGCCCTCCTTCTTCCCAGTTCACTGCTTGCTACCCTTGTGTTAAGACGTTGTCTTTGTGATCTTTGTGTTTACACTGTTTTGCGGACCTTTGTAACCCTAAGCAAATATGGTTGCTCAGAAGCGTAAGCCTACTAGTGATAGTGGGAATCAGAAAAAGCAGCAAGCCATCTCGTGAGAAACAAAGATGGCTATTATCAGGAAAATCAATGCTGATGAAAAACATGTGAATGTTGCAAGTTTCTTCCAAATGGCTCCGTCGGCCATCGGAACCATTCACAAGCAGAAAGATCGCATCACCGAGCATGTTAAAGGTGATATTTGATACTGTATTTGATATTTGATGAGTCAATTTGATTAAAATTTGTCTATTTGAAATTATTTTGCTTGAATTTAATTTATTTGAAATTAATGTTGATATTATTTGATATACTGTATGACCAATACGTATCACATTGCAATTATAAAAACTATCAATAACATACAAAAACACAATATAACAAGGCGTGGCATTGCAGAGAGACAGAGAGGGGCATTTCATGCATTTCTGCTAATAACTCTGAGCATTACATAACTTTCAGTGTTGTTTACTGGTGGAAGCTGCCAGTAAATTGGCACTCAGCCAAATGTAATAAATTCTCAACCTTCCCTAAGGATGTCTACTTTCTCTGTAAAAGTCCACCTTGAAAATGGATTTTTAAGAATCTCCCACACCAAGTTAATTTTTCCTCCTCCGTCAGCCATTGTGTGTATCAAAAAAGACGTAAAAATGCTGACATTATTATAAGCTAGCTGGCTGGTCCTTTGAGGTGAATCTGAAATCTGATTGGTTAAAGAAACAGCCCAATTGCAAATATAGTTTAAGTGAAATGGGCCAGCACTGCCCATTGTTTGCTTTGATTCTAAATGCCCTGGACAGATTAGATTAACATGGTAGAACATAGAAACTGAAATCTGATTGGAGAAAAAA
>CM045729.1:20606079-20623579 GCA_024760905.1 Plotosus lineatus
GTGAGGTAGAAAACATGCTAAGGTGCAACTACACTGTTAAAGTCCTAACAGTGGCTTTCAGATAGTGATGGGTTCCGACCTCACAGTCTTATTTGTAACAATAATAGAGAAACATTCATTCGTTCATTTTTTGTAACCGCTTAATCGTAATTAGGGTCACTGGGAGGCTGACTCTGGGCGAGGGCAGAATACACCCTAGACAGCTCGCCCAGCCATCGCAAGGCAGAAACACGCCGACAGTTATGTAGCTACTCTTGTCGAAAGTCAGCAATGGTTCTTTTACATGCCGCTCACCACAGACAGTGAGAGACATGGCCGGCCTTTGATAACCCAGTTAGCTGCACTGGGGAGACAGTGACAACCTGTAGAGAGTGGGGCTTGAACCCCCAACCTTTGGATCAGTGATCCAACACATTTACCACTAGGCCACCACTGTCCTAATAGTAGAATCATTATATGTAAAATGGGGTGAAACGGTGATATTGGGTTTAAGTCCCAGGCATGGCGAGTTCTCACTGTGCTTGTATGGGTCTCCTTCAGATTCTTTAGTTTCCTCCGACAGTCCAAAGACATGAATATTAGTTCAATTGAGAGTATGAAACGCAGCTATTTCTCATGATCTGTAAAGCTATGCTTCTTTTAAGTTCATGTTCGTTTTATTTCTCTGATAGAGATCCTTTAATAAGGCTTCTCACTCATCTTAAGCCAATGTCATGGAAGACCAATGGGCTTACATAAGTCAAATCATTTGACATTCCTCCATCTTAGGCAAACTATACCCTTACTGCGCAGTTTCCTAAAACTTCTGAATAGCTTTTAAGTCCGTAGTTACATCTGCAATCCAAATGTGCACAATTATACTATTATGTTTTCTTAACATGGCTATAAATTGGTAATTTTGCTTAAGGCAACTTGTACTGACTTTATTATGCAGATCTCAATGCTGTAGGATTCCTACTGCCGGTTATTGAAATCAATATTCTGTGTCAAATTAAGCTTTTCTTTAATGAGAAGCTGTGCAGGCAGTATAATGCAGAGCCAGATGGCCATTATAGTTAAAAATGCTGTTGAATTCCTAATTCACTTCAGATTATGAAGGTGTTGATTCATTTTCTATTGATGCAGCTCTGACAGCAATGTTGGCTGTACTTCACTTATTCTAAAAACATACACACCGGTAAAGTAGTTCTATAGTACCAATGTACACTGGGATTTGTAAGCGAGATGAGTTACATCACTGGTAGCTTTTTAATTTTTAGAAGGTTCCATTGTTTTCGCTTAGTAATAATATGAGGTTTTAAGTTTTCCACCACAGGAAAGTCTTCCGGAAAGGAGACTACACACCTTGTCATGTCTCAGTAACATGACAAGCTACATGGTTTATCTTATTAACTTACTGAGAGAAAGAAAAAGGAAACAGCTATTGAGCTACAGAACATATTATTATTATACAATATGTAGAAACATAGCAATATGATTGGTCCACTATTTCAGGGGCTGGGAACCTTTTTGACGAAGAGAGCCAAAAAAAAGTACATATATTAAAATCTAATCATCTGAGAGCCATATATATATATATATATATATATATATATATATATATATATATATATATATATATATATATATATATATATATATATATATATATATATATATACACACACACAGACACACACACAGACACAGACACACACACACACAGTATATATATATATATACACACACAGTGTATATATAGTGTATATATATATATATATATATATATATATATATATATATATATATATATATATATAATATATAATATATATTAATACTGAATACAACTAAATTGAAAAAGAAGACTAACAGTTTGAGCGTATAATAAGACTCTGAATTTATTTTAAATGACATTGTCATAACGAAGTTATTTATTAATAAGAAAAGTACTTCTTACTATTAATGCGTCTTCTGGTGCTGCATGGTTTTGCTGATGGCTTTGTAGACTGGTTGATACGTGCTGCGGTTCAGCTTCATGCAGGCGTTTAGGCTTCCATCTATTACATGTGACCGCAGGTTGGTCTTGATGCTATTCAGGTTTGAGAAGGACCGCTCGCGTGCGCATGTGGAGCCAAACATGGTCAATACGACAGGACTCACACGCTGCAGTGTTTGGTATGTAACAGAAAGTGCGTTCCAAGTTTTGCCAATCAGCTGGTCTGCGGCTTGAAGTTTTTCCATGTCTGCCCATTTATGTTTGCTTGCCAGCTGTGCTTGGCTTCGTGCAAATGAGCTGATCAAAAACGAGGGAAATTTACCTCTTTATTCAAAAACAACTCGCGCAGTCTGTTGTTATAATCCAATAAAATTAGACTTTCAAGGTATCGGATCCGCCCGCATACTGGCGTACAGAAAGGATTGACTCGCTGCTGTGCGACACAGTGATGTGGCATTGAAAATAGATGTATAGATTTAAATGCGCGAGTTTTATTTGACGGATTTTTTTTTGTATTTTTATTTAATTGACAGTGAAATTATGTATTCATTATTCTGTTAAGAAATGCCACCTGATTTATCTGAGAACCAGATACAGTCATCAAAAGAGCCACATCTGGCTCGCAAGCCATAGGTTCCCGACCCCTGCACTATTTCATGATCGTAAAACGTGATTCCAAGTGGATAACACTTAAATGACTCATGGCTTTTCACGACCACTTGGAACAGCAGGCCTCATCATTATCATGCTTTATTTTGGAAAGATAAACCTAAAGCCATCTTGTTTTAGTTGTTTTTTCTTTGTAGTACATAATAAAAATCATTTACCTAGTAGGGTTTACTTATGTTTCAATATAGTATGTACTAAACTCTGAATAAGCAGTCTCAATAGATATCATCAGCTACCAGTGACATGTGGTGACGTTAACACCTGGTGAGGAACTGACTCTTTTAGAGTCAGATTTACAAATACAAATGAATTCAAAAGAGTATCTTATTGATCATTTGATTGAAAACAGACGAGTTGTATTTTATATCTCATATCAGCATTTTTTACATAAACATGTGATGCATATTTCATTTGAGGTTAAAATCTATTCCAATTGCGTTGATCGTCCTTTAGTTGTTACCTTTTGTTTTGATTGAAAGTTCAGATTTGTGAATTTTCTCAGCTTGGAAATGTAATTGTTCATATTGATAAGACGGATTGTAAAGGAACTATAACAACAAATGAAGAAGACTGTAGGTTGCGCAAGAATCAGTGAGCTCACAAGCACCCTCTGCCATGAGTCGGGGTACTGTTTCCTCACTGAATAACTTTTTTACTGGCTTTTATGGGATTAATCTGTGAGCCTAACACCTTCAGCAACTGGGCATACAATTGTACGTCTCCCTTTTTTGCCCTCTCAGACGCACAGGTTCTACAATAAACCGTTTCAGTAGCCAAGCACACAATTGTACATGTGTTGGCCCTGGATAAAAAACAGGTGAGACATCTGGTGGTTGATGTTGGAATAAGAGGTGTTGTCTCTTTGCAACATGGCTGCCTAGGTACTTCAAGCATGTGAAGGCAAAGTGCAAATTCTTGTCAAATTACAGCAAAACATGAAATGATCAAGAATGAAGTTCATACCAAAGTCTTATCAAAGTGGTCAAACCATGAGAGGCAGGTTTTATTTTTTTGAGCCAGGTGCCCTATATAAGTATGTTCAAGGCAACAAAGATGTATTTTTTCATTCAGAATTACTGCAAGGTTATCAAAGGGCTTAAAAACGAAGCATAAATACATTTTATACATTATCCAGATTATGAAAAGGCAGATCATAATCTGAGTGTTTGAAGGCATCTGTGAGCCATAGAGGTTCAGCAACACACTATTTGCATCGCATACCAGCGCAATCCACTGAGCAGCACAGCAAAGCGCCACCTCACCACGCATCTCCACCCTGTATTTGAACAGGACATATAGACATTCTGAAATTCTTTATTGTAAAAAAAATGAATATTGGATTTTTTTCTTCCTTGAATGCACGTCACTGTCCACTTCATAGTGCTTAGCTTGGCTTAAAGATCAGAGCTCACCTAACTCGCCTTTGTCATGGTTAAAATATGTAAATATGAACTATAAAATCGTGTTTAAATTTGCTTATCTTTATATTCCCACATAGTGTGCAAAGTGTATAGGGTAGATCTTCAGCACTGGATTGTAATCCTTCTTGGAGATGAGTAACCCAAAGAAGATACCCACAGGGACTAAGTTCCGAAGGTGGTCTGACATTAGTACTCAATGTTGTATTGGTCTTGCCCTTTCCCTTGGATTCTGTCAGAGCTGTTGGACCAAGAACAGCCTGGAAAACACGCCGTTCTCCAAACCCTTTGCCCAGGTTGGCGCTCCAGAGCGGTTACTTCAGCATCACAGTACTGTGCCTACTATAAGTGCATATTTTAAACTCTGACATCTTTTTTCACCTGCATGTGCCAGCATTGACAGTTCTCCTACAGCTGTTCATCATTTTCTGTAACCGCTTCATCCTAATTAGGGTCGCGGGGAGGCTGGTGCCCATTCCAGCAAACTTAGGGCGAGGGCAGAGTACACCCTGGACAGCTCGCCAGGCCATCGCAGAGCGGAAACACGCTGACGGCTTTGCAGCCTACTCTTGTCGAAAGTCAGCAATGGTTCTTTTACATGCCTCGCACCATAGACAGTGAGCGACATGGCCGGCCTTTGATAATCCAGTTAGCTCCACTGGGAGGACAGTGACAACCTTGTGGAGGCGGGGCAGTGGTGGTCTAGTGGTATAAGGCGCCGGATCATTGATCCAAAGGTTGGGGGTTCCTACAGCTGTCTTGATTTAATTTTTTTTTTTAGTAATAAACCAGAAAAAAATCTTTTTTGTGTTTTGTTCCTATATAAAATATATTGAAACAATTATTCCCTTCAGACTCCATGGATGACACAAAATAGAATAGTCCTCTCAACACTAGGTCTTGAGTTCATTCATTCATTCATGTTTTGAACCACTTAATCCTAATTAGCGTTGCGGGGAGGCTAGCGCCCATCTCAGAGTACATCAGAGTACATCCTGGACAGCTCGCCAGGCCATTGCAGGGCAGAAACACACTGACAGCTGTGCAGCCTACTCTTGACGAAAGTCAGCAATGGTTCTTTTCCAGCCTCTCACCATAGACAGTGAGAGACATGGCCAGCCTTTGATAACCCATTTAGCTGCACTGGGGCGACAGTGACAACCCGTGGAGATGGGGACTTGAACCCCCAACTTTGGGATCAGTGATCCAGCACCTTTACCACCAAGCCACGGTTGCCCTAGGTCTTGAGTCTTGAGTTCTCAGTCAAAAAAAAAAAAAAAACAAAAGAGAAGAAAAAACTTTTGACAAACGACTTTTGACTGATTGCATACTTAGCCTGTGTCCTAGTTAACCAGCATCAGAATTTATTCACTGACAATCACTTTAAAGCACTTCTGTGAGTCACTCTGGATAAGTGCGTCTGCCAAATGCTGTAAATAGTCTTGCAGACTATTTAGCCATTCACCCACCACCATCACCACCACCATCACCACCACCACCACTACTACGACCACCACCACCACCACCATCACCACCACCACCACCACTACTCGACCACCACCACCACCACCATCGCCACCATCACCACCACCACCACCACCATCACCACCACCACCACCACTACTACCACCACCACCACCACTACTACGACCACCACCACCACCACCATCACCACCACCACCACCACCACCACCACCACTACTCGACCACCACCACCACCACCATCGCCACCATCACCACCACCACCACCACCATCACCACCACCACCACCACTACTACCACCACCACCACCACCACCACCGCCACCATCACCACTACTACCACCACCACCACCACCACCATCACCACCACCACCACAACCACCACCACTACCACCACCACCATCACCACCACTACTACCACCACCACCACCATCGCCACCATCACCACTACTACCACCACCATCACCACCACCACTACTACCACCACCACCACCACCACCACCACCACCATCACCACTACTACCACCACCACCATCACTACCACCACCACTAGCATCACCACCACCATCACCACCACCACCACAACCACCACCACCACCACCACCATCACCATCACCACCACCATCACCGCCACCGCCACCATCACCACCACCGCCACCATCACCACCACCGCCACTACCACCACCACCACCACCACCACCTTTGACCCATGATTGTTCATTATCTCAAGATAGTAAACCCCCAGTCTTAGGCTTTTCTCTGAGGAGTTTGTATGTTCTCCCCATGCTTCTGTGGCTTCCTCTGGGTGCTCTGGTTTGCTCTCGCAGTCCAAAGACATGCGCATTAGGCTAACTGTCTGTTTCAAACTGTCGCTAGGTGTGAGTGTGAATAATTGGTTGTGTTTGTATTGGCACTGTAATGATCTGGTGAGCTGTTCAGGGTGTACCCTGCCTTCACCCAGTGTTGACTGAGATAGGCTCTCGCTTCCTGTATTCCTACTAGGAATAAGTGGCTTGGAAAAAATATGTGAGAGAGGAGAGTGAGGACATTCTGTTCTCGAAATAATATCCACTCCACTACTGTCACTCACTATTTTCCTATAACATGCTCTCGAATTATTATCTTATTATATTTCTTATATAACATATGATCCATAAATAGTAATATGAAACAACAAAGCAGATAAAATACCACAATAAAATATGAATATGTTTGTTTTAGACTCCTGATCACCAGACTGAGGTTTATTTTTGCTTTAAGACAAATTTAAATAGGTTGGGGCAGTTGTGGCCTGGTAGTAGGGGACTGGATTACTGATCCTAAGGTCAGGGGTTCAAGCCCCACTATAACCGGGTTATCAATGCTATCCCCCAGTACAGCTAGCTGGGTTATCAAAGGCCAGCCATGTCTCTCACGGTCTATGGTGAGCGGCTGGAAAAGAACCATTGCTGACTGTCATCCATTTCCAAAGTAGTTGCATAGCCATCAGCGTGTTTTTGCCCTCGCTCAGAGTCGGCAGAGATGCGACCCTAATTAGGATTAAGTGGTTCAGAAAATGAATAAATAAATGAATTTACATAGATTCACATTATTACTAAGCTGTTATATTATGCTCAATGTCTTATTAATTGCATTGTCATGCGCACTCAAGTCATCCTTGTTGTTTAAATGACATTTGCATTCGGTTGTCTGATAGTAGTGAAGTGGAAATCTCTGCGGCATGTATAATGAAGTGGCATCAAGTCTGTCAGAATAGGTTAGGCTACATTTTTCCAGGGATTTCACATTCCGTGTAAAATATTCTGGGTTCAGGAGGAACAACAGTACAGTAGATCTATATAATAAAGCACAAAAGGTGTATACTGTATATATACTGTACATCCTGGGTTGGTCTCTGCTTATAATCCTACGAATGAGATCCAAACCTTTTGTACAAAATATGCTTTTGGGGATTTTTCCCTACGATTTGGTTTAGAGACAGGAAATCCTTCACTCACCCATTGCAGGATCTTTATGAATCCTAAAGGTTGTTTGACGACAGTGAACTGCCCAGTGGCGACCAACTGCACAAAAACACACACACACAGCATATTTATATTGTATCTACACTTTGGGTGTTATGTAATACAATCACACACACACACACACACACACACACACACACACACACACACACACACATATATATATATATATATATATATATATATATATATATATATATATTGCATCTACACTTTGGATGTTATGTAATACACACACACGCACACACACACATATATATATATATATATATATATATATATATATATATATACCAAAAATAAAAGGACAGGACAAAGACTTTCTATTGAAACTCCATTTATCACTACAGATCTGTTTCGAGGGGTGGTGAAACCATCCTCTCTCTTCAGGTGATTATAGAAGAAATAGTATGCAATATATATATATATATATATGCATACATACACATACACACACACACACACACACATATATATATATATATATATATATATATATATATATATATATATCATATACACTTTGGATGTTATGTAATACAAACACACACACACATATATACTGTATATATATATATATATATATATATATATATATATATATATATATATATATATATATATATATATATACACACACATACACACATGCATGCATACACACACACACACACACACATATATATATATATATATATATATATATATATATATATTGCATCTACACTTTGGATGTTATGTAATACACACACACACACACACACACACACACATACACATCCCAATTAAGTGACGTACATACAGACATTTTTGTTCTGAATCCCTTCAGATCGCACCTGCTTACCCCGACACCGGAGCTCCATCCCAAATCAGATAATATTACTGAGACTACCTTCTATTATAATAACAGAATGATTTATTGTGTCGTTATGGAGTATGCAGCTTGGGGACAGGGATTTTGATCTAGCAACAGGACAACAGGACATTAATGTGCGGCAGAGAGCAGACACTTCCTAAGCATTAGACTTAGGCAAAGCTGCTTATGTGAACATTTCCTCTGGGACAGTGTAAAAGACCAACAATTGCTGGTTGCAGCAAAACAATACTTTCGATGTGGCTGAGGGCTGAGCTGCAGCTTTAATGTCTGTGTATAAGAGAATGCTGCAATGTAGAAGTCAATCAATCAAACTATCCTATCAATCTATCTAGCCTTCCATCCATCCATTCATTTATCTGTATATCCCTCCATCTATCTATCCGCTGCACCATCCCTCTACCTATCCATCCATCTGACTATCTATCCCTCCATCTGTCCAGCTATTCGCTGCTCTGTCCCTCTCTTCCATCCACCTATCTATCCCTCCATCCCTCTATGTTGCTTTATCCATCCAGCCATCCATTCATGCATCTATCCATCAATGTATTTACTGATCCGCCCTCCATTCGTCTAACCATTCTTTGATAAATCTATCCACCTAACACTTATAGATCTAGCTATCTGTTGCACCATCCACCCATTTATCCATACACTCTTCTGATTGTTTATTTATTTATTTATCCATCCATCCATCCATCCATTAACCTATCTATCTATCTATCCATCCATCCATTAACCTATCTATCTATCTATCTATCTATATAGCCATTCATCCATCTATTAAGTCATCTGTCTTTCTGTGTGTCTATCCATCTATTCACCAATCCATCTGTCTATATATCTATCCTTCCATTTAACAAACTAACTGCTGCTCCATCCATCCATCCATCTCTTTATTTATCTATCTATCTATCTATTAAGTCATCTATCTTTCTGTGCGTCTATCTATCTATTCACCAATCCATCCATCCATCCATCTCTTTTTCTATACCTCCACTTATCTATCTATCTATCTATCTATCTATCTATCTATCTATCTATCTATCCATCCATCTATCTATCTATCAAGTCATCTGTCTTTCTGTGTGTCTATCTATATATTCACCAATCCATCCATCCATCCATCCATCTCTTTATCTATACCTCCACTTATCTATCTAGCTATCTATCTATGAAGGCATTTATCTTTCTGTCTGTCTGTGTGCCTGTCCATCCATCCTTCCATCCATCCATCCAACCCAGCATCCATCCATCCGTAGAATTAAGCCCTCCGACGCGTCCTCGCACCATTTTTGCCTATTATTGTAATTTACATATTATGTAAATGAGATACGTCAGAATACTACACCGTTACTACGCAGTATGCGCTTCGGGACGAGCCTCCATTTGGCCATTTCCGAAAATCCTATTTGCTGTGTGGCCGTTTGGGCATTGAGCGCATCACTGCGTCATTCTGTCCGGTCGGAGAGGTATAAATGACATCTTTAGGATAAAAACGTCAAGGTTGTGCAGAAATGCTGCGGCTGTGGTCCTGGCCAGGCTATTTTTGACAACACCAACAGTGGGCTGTAACCAGGCAGATAAAATCTGCGGTCAAAAAAACATCAACACAAACCAACGATTACGCAAAAGCGACGCGCATCATCCCCGCCGAACACACGGTTATTTACGGATCAGGATTTGATGTATTTACTAATTTATTGATATTTTGCGCTCGACACCCTGCAATGACAGACACGACGGTCTGTTTCCAGGATCATTGTAAATCTCCTTTTTTTTCCTTTCCCTATTTCATTTGGAAATGCCCTTAAAACGCCCCCTAGATTCATGCAGTTCGTGCGATTTCCGACACAATTCTATGCTATGAAATCAGCGCAGAAATATCATCGGATTGTGGTTCATTTGTGGTGCATTTGGGAAGCCTACCTGGTTGACTACATCCATCTTTATCGGCTTCTTCACTGGATAAGAGGATTAGGAGCGCAGAGAGAAAGGAAAGGAGGGAGGGATGCACGGTGTGCCGAGCAGCCGACGCAGAGACAGACAAGCGGGCTGCGTCCCAAACCGCACATTACCGTACTACATAGTAAACAACGCACTCAAATGTGATTTGAGGTGTAGCCTACATTGGGCGCAGGTCCAAGCGTCACAGTGTCCACGTGTGAGAAGATGCGGCAGGGCAGACAGACAGGATTCCATTTTTATTTTTATTAAGGGTCTTTTTTCATCAAACATCTTACAGGATAGATGGTTTAAAATAATATTTTATCATCATAGTACACAAATATTATCAAAAAACATGTCCAGCAGTGGGCAGTGGTGGCCTGGTGGGAAAGCTTCTGGATCACTTATCATCAGGTTGGGGTTCAAGCCCCACCCTCAACAGGTTGTCACTGCCCCCTCCATCCCCCATCCCCAGTGCAGCAAACTGGGTTATCCAAGGCCAGCCATGTCTCTCACTGTCCATGGCAGGGATTATTATCACGATGGATGCTTCTGTCTGTCTTCCTTTCGGCTTTTTCCCTTTTACTCGGGAGTCGCCACAGCGAATCATCTTGATTCGCACGTTTGATTTGGCAGAGGTTTTTTACGTCGGATGCTCTTCCTGTCACAACCCTTTTAGCAAGGGACAGAAGCACGCTGACGGCTTTGCAGCTACTCTTTACGAAAGTCAGCAATCGTTCTTTTACATGCCTCTCACCATAGACAGTGAGAGACATGGCCCGCCTTTGATAACCCAGTTAGACGCACTGGGGGGGACAGTGACAACCTTGTGGAGAGTGGGACTCGAACCCCCAACCTTTGGATCAGCAATCCAGCGCCCTATACCACTAGACCACCACTGCCCCATCACTATGGATGCTTATATAGCGCATAATTCATACACGCGTAGGCTCAATGCGCATGAGACCCCAGCACTCTCTGCACTCTGGGTACCTGTCGCTACTGTACGGCACCAGTTGTTGCGTTGTTCTATCCTTTTGATGCTGAGCACCAAGCAAGGAAGCGGCAACTCCCAAATTTTAACGTCTCATGGTATGATGCAGCCGGATTCAAACTCCAACCTTCCGGAGGATAAAACGGACGCTCTACCAACTGAGCTAAATCCCCGATGTCAAAGTCATGTCACAAAGGTGCCATGTGGCTGCAAATTTTTGGTTCAAACAAGCAGCAGTACATCTGGCGATTGATTGGTCAATCTGTGTGCGCTGTACAGAGACTGACCAATCAACTGCCTGAAGACTCAGCACAGTTGTTTAAATGAGCCGAGTCAGGTGTGCTGCTGCTTGGTTGAAACAAAAACCTGCAGCCACATGGCCCTTTGTGGCTTGAGTTTGACATCTATGGTCTATGGCAGTGGTCCCAAACCCTCGGGCTGCGGACCGGTGCCGGTCCATGGATCAATTGGTATCGGGCCGCACAAAAAATAATTATTATTTCTGTTTTATGATTTATTATCTGAGTCTGAACGATCTTTTATTTTTGAAAAAAACTTTTATTTTGAAAATGACCGGATTCTCTCGGGTACATGTTGGGGGGCAGTGGTGGTCTAGTGGATAGGGCGCAGGATCGCTGATCTTAAGGTTGGGGGTTCGAGTCCCTACAAGGTTGTCACTGCCCCCCCCAGTGCAGCTAACTGGGTTATCAAAGGCGGGCCATGTCTCCCACTGTCTATGGTGAGAGCTTCATGTAAAAGAACCATTGCTGACTTTCGACAAGAGTAGCTGCAAAGCCGTCAGCGTGTTTCTGTCCCTCGCTAAAAGGGTTGTGACAGGAAGGGCATCCGACGTTAAAAACCTACGCCAAATCAAACGTGTGAATCATTCACTGTGGCGACCCCTGATAAAAGAAAAAAGCAGAAAGGAAATGTTTATCTCTCTCGGTTACATGTAACCAAGAAATGTAACCCACAAGGGGACGGCACATGAACAAAGGTGAGTTGGACACGTTTCAAACAATAGCTGGGATTTCGGGTGGGCCTGAGCCTTCATTCTCTTCTCAGCTGGCGCACCATCGCCTGTGTTTTTTTTTTTTTTTTTTTTTTTTAAAGAAGAGTTCGAGCTTGATTAAAAATGTAACGCTTAATCCTGATTAGGGAGGCTTGGCGCACATCTCAGCCGACTCTGAGCAAGGGCGGGGTATTATATTTACAATATAAACAAGCCCCCCCCCCCCCCCCCCCGGGTAAGCATTGACTGGTCCGCGGTGATAAAAAGGTTGGGGACCACTGGTCTGGTCTATGATGTGAAGCTTTAAAAATGAAATTTTGGGGCGTAATGGGGAGCGTCATAGCGTAGCTGTTAGCACAGCGGCCTCACAGCAAGCAGGTCCTGGGTTCGAGTGCCTAGGCACCTTGAGGGTGTTTCTGTGTGAAGTATGCTTCTGCCCTCATGCCTTTTTGGGTTTCTTCTGAGTACTCTTGTTTCCTCAAACAGTCCAAAGACCTGCAGATAAGGGAACTGATGGCTGTGATTGTGAATGTGTGTGTGAATGTGTGTGTGTGTGTGTGTGTGTGTGTGTGTGTGTGTGTGTGTGTTAGCCCTACAATGTTCAGGGCTGAGATGACTTTCATGTTATCACAGTATAATGTTTACGTTACATGAAATGATAAAAAGTTGATATTCTCACAGGAACAAGCCCTGGTTTTTGAATGATTATTTTATTTATTTATTTTTAAACGTTCGCTCCTGCCCATCGGGAGCTATAGGAATGGGTTCTGTCTTTACTTGCTGCACAGTTAAAGCTGAAGCTTTCAAACTTGGTATGCTGGTTCACTACGATGAGTGCTAGGTTGATGTTGTGTGCGAGTGACCTTGACTACGTTTCAAGATCGCAGAGGCAAAACCGTATATTAGGTTTCTGGACATTACTCGCTGTACTTTGAAGCTGAAGCTCAAACCTGCTATGCTTGTTCTATGCAGTTATTGGCATATTATGAAATGGTCCTTTCAGTGAGAGCGTCTGGCCCCCTGTGGTCTATTGTTGTTATAACTAGAAATGCGTTCCAATCACATGACACCAGGTGTGTGTGTCCCCCGCATGGTCAATGTAATTGTACAGTTCGGTTCAGTTCAGTTCGTTTTCTGTACCCGCTTAATCCTAATTTGGGTCGTGGGGAGGCTGGTGCCCATCCCAGCCAACTTCGGGCGAGGGCAGAGTACACCCTGGACAGCTCGCCAGGCCATCGCAGGGCGGAAACACGCTGACAGCTTTGCAGCTACTCTTGTTGAAAGTCAGCAATGGTTCTTTTACATGCCTCACACCATAGACAGTGACAGACATGGCCGGCCTTTGATAACCCAGTTAGCTCCACTGGGGGGGACAGTGACAACCTTGTGCAGAGTGGGACTCGAACCCCCAACCTTTGGATCAATGATCCAGCACCCTATACTACTAGACCACCACTGCCCCTTAGTAATTGTACAGTGTAAGTGTAATTCATTATTGTAAGAAATATATTCCAGTATGAGTGGAAAAAAAAAAAATGAAAATCTTATAACTATTATAAATAATTTTTTTTGTTTTGCTGTGTTTAAGATATCAAATGTACTGTAGTTGGGCCGGTGGTGTAGAAATTACAGTGCTGGGATCATGATCAGGAGGTTGTGGGTTCAAATCCCAGTTAGACACCCCCCACTGTGCTAAGACCCCTGAGCAAGGTCTTAAGTGTGCCTCGGTTCACCCAGCAGTATAAATGGGTACCAGTAACCTGCAATGGACCAGCGTCCCATCCTGGAGTTGAACTCCTGGTCGCTTCACGCTATGGAAATGAGCCGCTATGGCTCAGGTGTATAAAAAAAAAAAAAAAAAAAAAAAAAAAAAAAATCCCAACAGACTTTACCTTATTGTATATGTGTACATGGCAATGTGTGTACAGGGATCCCTCGCTACTTCGCACTTCAATTTATGCGGCTTCAGTGCACCCCCCCTTCCTTTTTTTTTTAACTATTCATTGAATTAAAAAATAAGGAAATTAAGGAAGAATAGGGGGAAAATTAAGGAAAATGCCACAAAAACAAGGCCAATTATACAAAAAAAAAAAACCTAAACAAACTCAAACGTACATTGTTGTGAGGTGCACATCTGTATGTGTGTATTTATATTTTATTTACGTCTTATGCATTATTTTTGAATGTTTAATTATTATTATAAGCATTTATAGCACTGAATATGTATTTATTGATATTATATACACATATACATGTACTTATATGTCAGTCGGGGGGGGGGGCTGTCGGGTTGGGGGCTGTTGCGTGGGGATCTCGGTCCCAATTAACCGCGGAAAGTGAGGGATCCCTGTATTTCATATGACCCTTGTGACCTTAAAATTTGGTCCAGGTGACCCAGTTTCAATAGGCTAGAACAGTGTTTCCCAACCTTTTTGGACCAAGGCACACCACGGAACAAAAATGATACTGCCCTCTAGCAGAACGGCACTGTTACTACACGCTACGTGAAATTGGTTAATCTTCTGCGACACACCTGATGATTTCTCACTGCACACTAATGTGCCGCGGAACAGGGGTTGGGAAACACTGGGCGAGAAGACTAGACACTACATATTGAAAGGAATGAACTGGAAACCAATATCACAAAAACCGGAGTGTTAATGGTGCGTTTCTGTTTTTGTTTTTTTTGATGAATTGACCTATGTAACCATTTGATATGCCATTTCGATAGGCTGGTAGGATATGCCATAGGGACCATTCTATTTAAATATAAATAAGTCCATAAAGAACCGGCTCTGCTAGAGTGTTAACAAGAATCCGTGGCAGATGTGTCGGATGCAGTGGCTGCACCGGCGGCTGACATCCAGTTAAAACATAGTGGCTCCTATTCTTTGCAGGGGACGCAATAAATGAAATGCTGATGGCCATGTCTTTCCCTGCTTGGAAACAATATACTGTTTACCTTATGTAATGGCTACTTTACCTCACATATGTATGTATGTGTGTGTGTGTTCCAGATTTATTAGGATGCATCTGCACAAGCTGTAAAAAGGTGGATGGCTATGCCTTGAGCCTCCTGACAAAAGCAAACACGTTTGAGGAGAAACATTCTATAGAATTAATCTAATATTTCATTCGTATTCGTATGAGACTTTTAGCCGTGTACAGTTGTGTTCCAAATAATGGCAGTGTGTTTAAAAAAGTGAATAAAACTCACAATCCTTGTAATCGCCGTAATTTCCAGACACACAAATACATTGGGAACACAACACATTCTATTCAAATCAAAACATGAAGAAAAATACAGTACATTCGGCCCCTATCTACGAAATGAATCCGTTCCAGAGCCTTTTTCGTAACGCGGGATTTCGTAAGTAGGGGTCGCATCTTGCATGTTAAACGCCTAATTCGTTCCAAGGCTTTGGACTGGATAAACCCCATAAACCCTTTAAAAATGAAAAAAATTACACCAAGTTTGTATGAAATATGTGTTAAAAGTAAAAGAAAATTATTTATTAAACCATTTAAACATTTTATTAACATATTAAACCATTTTATTAACATATTAATGAATTAAACCATTATTAAACATTTTTTATTAACACACACACACACACACACACATACACACACACCTCTTGCTCTCTCTCTCTCTCTCTCTCGCTCTCGTGCTGTGGGCCACGCCCACAAGACATGGAATTTAAAGGGTATTCCCTGCTTGACAAACTCAACTTTAATTTGATTCCTTGAGGGATCGGAATTCCAGATGAGCTCAAATGTGCCCACATTTATTAAACATTTACTGAATTAAAATAACTTAAAAAACTAAACTAAAATCTGAAGAGTTAAGCTTCCTTCTGTCTCTATCTGGGAGGCCAGCGGGGCGGGATGTTGAGAGAGAGCCAATGAGAGAGCAAGTCGCACGTCATGTGAAATTTTAATTGGCGCGTTTGAATTTCTTTTTGTAAGAGGGGGTTGTTTTCGTATCCCGGAGACGGAAACTTAGGAAAATGATCTTCGTAACCCGGGGATTTCGTGCTCAGGGGTCTTCGTAAGTAGGGGGCCGACTGTATATCAAATTTGCGTTATTCCTTAAAAGAAATTGAAGAAAATTGAATATTACACTCTTCAAAAAAAAATTAATAACAGAGTCTGCGTTCTTCTTCACAAACTCAAACATTCAGTGTATAAACTGAAAAATGTTGTAAGATTTTGCTTCCCTTTGAATCTCTGGACTAAAATTTATTTGTATAAACACTGTTTCTGAGAACTACTGCACATCTGTGTTGTGGAGTCGACTGACTTGTGGCACCTGTGAGCAGGAGTTCAAGCCCAGGATGATTGGACCACAGTCCACTGTTCTTTTCAGTTTAGTGGGGCCGGCGGTGTAGTGGTTAGGATGCTGCGCTCATGATTGGGAGGTTGTGTGTTCAAATCCCAGTGAGACCCTCACTGTGCTAAAACCCCTGCGTGAGGTCTTAACCACAAGTGTCCCTCTGTTCACCCAGCAGTATAAATGGGTACCAGTAAAAATATACTGGGAAGGTAACCTGTGATGGACTAGCGCCCCATCCAGGAGGAGTTGAACTCCTAGTCGCTTCATGCTATGGAAACCGGGGATAAGCACTGCTCTGATGAGCCGCTATGACTCGGGTGTAAAAAGCCCAAAAAGACTTTCCCCAGTTCTTCTGTATTTCTTGGTTTTGCCTCAGAAACTGAATTTTTGATGTCAACCCACAAGTTTTCTATTGGATTAACGTCCGGGATCAGGCCGCCGCTCCATAACATCAATCTTGTTCGTCTGGAACCCAGATGTTGCCCGTTTACTGGTGTGTGTATAGAGTCGTCTTGTTGGAACACACATTTGAATGGTATTTTCTCTTCAGCAGAAGGCAGCACGACCTCTTCAAGTATTCTGATGTATTTAAACTGATGCACGATCCCTGGGATGTGATAAATAGGCCCGGCACCGTAGTATGACAAACATCCTCATGTCATGATGCTTACACCACCATGCTTCACTGTCTTCAAAGTGTACTGTGGCTTGAATTTAGTTTGTGGGTCGTCTAGGGGGGGCCCACTAGACCCAAAATGAACAATCTT
>CM045729.1:20628579-20756079 GCA_024760905.1 Plotosus lineatus
CCCAGCTCGGGTGTTTCTGTGTGGAGCTTGCATGTTCTCCCTGTGCTTGTGTGGGTTTCCTCGGGGTACTCCGGTTTCCTCCCACAGTCCAAAAACATGCACAGCAGGTAAACTGGCTGTTCAAAATCACCCCTCGGGGAGTGTGTGTGTGTGTGTGTGTGTGTGTGTGTGTGTGTGTATGTGTGTGTGTGTGTGGGTGTGTGTGTGTGTGTGTGTGTGTGTGTGTGTGTGTGTGTGGGTGAGTGAGTGAGTGTGTGTGCGTGTGTGTGTGTGTGTGTGTGTATGTGT
Organism: Plotosus lineatus; assembly: GCA_024760905.1. Taxonomy (NCBI): domain Eukaryota; kingdom Metazoa; phylum Chordata; class Actinopteri; order Siluriformes; family Plotosidae; genus Plotosus; species Plotosus lineatus. The sequence continues at coordinate 20,628,868 of CM045729.1, forward strand.
GTGTGTGTGTGTGTGTGTGTGTGTGGATGTTTGTGTGTGTGTGTGTGTGTGTGTCTGTGTGTGTGTGTGGGTGAGTGAGTGAGTGAGTGTGTGTGTGTGTGTGTGTGTGTGTGTGTGTGTGTGTGAGTATGTGGGTGTGTGTGTGTGTGGGTGTGCATGTGTGTGTGTGAGTATGTGTGTGTGTGGGTGTGCATGTGTGTGTGTGTGTGTGTGTGGGTGTGGGTGTGGGTGTGTGTGTGTGCGAGTGAGTGAGTGTGTGTGTGTGTGTGTGAGTGTATGTGTGTGAATGACTATGTGAATGTTGGCCCTGCATTGGCTTGGTGAGCTGTCCTGGGTGTTCCCTGCCCTCCACCCAGAGTCGACTGAGATGGGCACCAGCTTCCACGTGATGGAGCCTCAACACGATGGAGCCTTCAGGCGAAATTAATGAATGAATATTGTTTTCATTTTTGCACAATTTACTCTGAGTGGGCAGTGGTAGCCAAGTGGTATAGGGTGCTGGATCGTTGATCCAAAAGATTGGGGGTTCGAGTCCCACTATACACAGGTTGTCACTGTCCCCACCAGTGCAGCTAACTGGGTTATCAAAGGCCAGCCACGTCTCTCACTGTCTATGGTGTGAGGTTCATGTAAAAGAACCATTGCTGACTTTCGTCAAGAGTAGCTGCAGAGTTGTCAGCGTGTTTCCGCCCTGCGATGGCCTGGTGAGCTGTCCAGGGTGTACTCTGCCCTCGCCCGTAGTCTGCTGGAATGGGCGCCAGCCTCCCCGCGACCCTAATTAGGATTAAGCGGTTACAGAATTTACTCTGAGTTTGTACTGGGACACAATGTCCATGATTTCTTTTCCAGATTTTCTCCCATTTGTTCCCCCTAATTTAGTTGCACTCGATTCCCACCGATCAGGTATTGTCTTCTCTATCACACGATCACCGCTGACCAGGAGGGAGGACAAAAGCAAATGTCCTTGATTTTTGAAAAATTGTGTGGCGTGCGGGTTTGTTTGTGTGTGTGTGTGTGTGTGTGTGTGTGTGTGTGTGTGTATGTGTGTGTGTGGAGGTAGTGTCATGAAATGGCATCATGATGAGTTTGAGGCAACTCGATGGATTCATGATGACTGCACTGATCGTGGCAAAATGCGATGGCCGGGCGAGCTGTCCAGGTAGTACTCTGCCCTCAGCCAGAGCGACTGAGAGGGGCGCCATCCTCCTCGTGACCCTAATTAGGATTAACTGGTTAGGAAAATTAACGAATGAATATTATGATTGATGACGATTTGGTGCCAATCATAATAATACAGCATAGTAGATCTTAACAGACGTTAACAGCGCATAATAGACCTTGATGAGCCATTGCAGGGGATATTGAGGAACTTGGAAATACAATGCACCCTGCTTTTTTTTTTTTTTTTTTTTTTATACCACAATCGTGCTCCATCCGTGTTCATAAATCGTGACTGGTTCCCGGATGTGTCGCTCATCTTCAGGTTGTTTTAGAACCTGCCTAAGCACACGCCAAGATATTACTGAGCACTGAATTAGCATTAATCAGAACACATGTACACTGTTGGGTATAAAGTTGTGGGTGGGATGTCCCAGCGTGCTAGCACCCTTCTATATCGCAGAAGATATCACAAAAGGGTGCTAGTAGTAGCGTATGGCTACACCTCCATCCATCCAGTGACTGGGTGACTGCTCCTAGGATGGAGGTGTAGCCATACGCTACTACTAGCACCCTTCTGTGATATCTTCTGTGATATAGGCCAATCACTATGTGATGATGTCACAGTTCATAGGTCTTGCAACCAGATGGGTAGAACGCCACTAAGTGGTCTGTCCACTCTGTGGGACATCCCTCAGTAAAAATGCACAAAGATCGAGCGTTCCAAAACTTCTGTCCGATAGTGTCTAAAATTTTGGGGGAAAATAGGGATAGAATGTCAACAGTGTACATGTGTTCTGATTAATGCTAATTCAGTGCTCAGTAATATCTTGGTGTGTGCTTGGGCAGACTCTAAAAAAACCTGAAGATGAGCGACACATCCGGGAACCAATCACGAACAAGTGTAGCCAGTGAACAACGGTATCTTATTGGGTAGAAATGTTTGTTTTTGATTCGTCTGTTCTTGGATCTCATGTCTATGGGAACAGAAAGAAAGTGAAATGCGACCTGCTCCCGTGCTCTGCATGGGGGAGAGTTCTGGTGATATGTCCCAGGGATGGGGATGTCATTGATGCTGTCTTGCCTCCTCAAGCACTGAATAGTGAAATTTGGTCTGCGTCCTATGACCATAAAACAAAGGGTGGAAGGAGAGTAAAGTTTAAAGTGGTTGCACATTGATATTTATTTACAATTTGTGTGTACAGGGATCCCTCACTTTCCACGGTTAATTGGGACCGAGATCCTCACGCGACCATCGAAAGCCGCGAAGTAGGATCACCCCCCCCCCCCCCGACTGACGTATACGTACATGTATATGTGTATATAATATCAATAAATACATAGTCAATGCTATAAATGCTTATAATAACAATTAAACATTCAAAAATAATGCATAAGATGTAAATAAAATATAAACACCGGGGATTTAGCTCAGTTGGTAGAGCGTCCACTTTATCCTCCGGAAGGTCGGAGTTCGAATCTGGCCGCGTCATACCATAAGACGTTAAAATTTGGCAGTTGTTGCTTCCTGCTTGGCGCTCAGCATCAAAGGATAGAACAACACAATAACTGGCGCTGCACAGTGGCGACAGGTGCCCAGAACACAAACCAAATTTCAATGTATGTAAAAGTACTTTGACAATAAAGAATTAGTTTAGTTTAGTTTAAATACACTCACATACAGGTGCGCACACGCACACACGCACATGCGCGTCCACATACTCAGATGCGCACCTCACAACAATGTAACTAGTTTTGATGGGAGATTTTGGGTTGTTTTTTGTTTTGTGGGTTGAAGGGTTGTTTTTTTTTTTTTTTTGCATAATTATCATTGTTTGCAGCATTTTCCTTAACTTTCCCCCCTATTCTTCCTTAATTTCCTTATTTTTTTAATTCGATGAATATTTAAAAAAAAAAAAACGCGATGCACTGAAGCCGTATGAATTAAGCGTGATGTAGCGAGGGATCCCTGTATTATGAAAATCCACCACTTCACCTGAAGGAGTAGGAGGTAGGAAGCGTCTTCGAGTAGGATATCCTTTCCCGGTTTGTTTATTGCCACCATAGCCATTGCTACTGTATCCACTGGCACTGTAGCCGTTGCTGGAGTAACCGTTGCTTTGGTAATCGTTTCCATTGTAGCCGTTTAATGGATATATGTTTCCATTGTAGCCATTTGTTGGCGAGACATTGCCATTGTAGCCATTTGTTGGCGAGACATTGCCACTGTAGCCATTTGTTGGCGTAACACTGCCACTGTAGCCATTTGTTGGTGAAACATTGCCATTGTATGCATTTGAATGTTGTGCATTCCCATTGTCGCCAATAGCAGAGTAAATGTTTCCATTAAAGCCATTTGCAGCGACGTTGTAATCGGTGCTGTTAACGGTACCCAGCTGGAGTGATGCCACGCTTGCATTATTGCCACCAGAGACTGGAGGAAGTAGAGTCTGTGATGAAGGAGGGGCTTCCACATGCTGTTGACTGTTTATGACAAAGAATATACTGTATTTAGTTGCGTACGAAGATTTTTTTTTTACGTTATTAATGATGGAAAAAGACCATAAAGGGTACCTCATCTTTTTAAAACTACAACGTTATTATACTCACACACTCAGAAGAGAATCCCAGGTATCTGGTTGTGAAAAACTTGCTGAAACCCCGTCCAACATACCCACCCCCAACCGCTCCAACAACTTAACTTCCTGCTGAAGGGGATAATTGTGTTGCGACGTGGCTTGGTTAGGACGAGAGGCTCTTCTCGAACTACTTCAGCACAGCTTTGAACACAGCAACACTCTCACAAGATGGGCTTTCAACAGCGTGCTTAAGGTCACAGCCCACACTGCCGTGCATTCCATATAAAACCACATAAAGACTTTATTTATTCTTCCTTCGAAGGCCAAGTATTTCAAGAAAAAGCCTGGATTCTTAGAGACGAATGAAAAACATTTCTTTTTATAATGTTCCTGTCTCTCCTGTGAATGGATTCTATTCAAGATGTGCTTGTATAAATCTCTTTCTCAGCCTGAAACAGCACTCAAAACAGTAACTTACATCCTCGTTCAAATGGAGCCTCATCACGAATGAATACAGATCCCTGTCATTATCATCTCTGTATATTTATCCCATGCTCTCTCTTCATCACTACATAAAAGTACACTTCTCACCCTCCGACTGACAGATCTCACCCCACCTGTCATGCGCCGCTGTGCCCTGCGTGTCGTCCTTGCCTACTTGGGCTTGTTCTGTGACACTTGTTCCTCCTCCACCGCCTCCTTTTCCTGCGTTTTCTCCTTCACCTCCTGCACTCTGCATCCTTTCATTCTGAGGAGACGGTACCTGAGTACTGGGCGGCCTAAAAGGCAGAGAAACACTTTTAAGAAATAATTAAAAGAACACATTTCAACTGTAAAAAAGAAATCAGAGGATTAGAGGATTATACTCTATAACTGCATTTTACTCATGCTTAAAAAGCCAGGCACTGCATTTTAGCGAGGAAAAATATCGTAAATACCGCACAGTCATAACGATCATCTTCTATTAAAAGATTGTGAGGCGTGAGATCGAAAGTGTGAAACCTATTCCCAAGGTCAAGATTGGAAACAACTTCAAGTGAAAAGATCATTTCACTGCTGTTAGGTCTTTTTATAAAATCAAATGTTTATGTCCTTATATCTTTTTGTCTCGGAAATTTCCAATTTTTAAGTTAATATGATTAATATTTTGTTTCATGTTCATGGCTGAAATAAATAAGATGGAATTGCTCTCAGAAATATACAAAAATGTACTGTTCATCATCTTCATCATCATCATCATCATCATTTTCTGTAACCACTTGATCCTAATCAGGGTCGCGAGGAGGCTAGCACCCATCCCAGTCAACTCTGGGCGAGGGCAGTGTACACCCTGGACAGCTCGCCAGGCCATCGCAGGGCGGAGACACGCTGATGGCTTTGCAGCTACTCTTGTCGAAAGTCAGCAACGTTTCTTTTACATGAACCTCCCACTATAGACAGGGGGGGGGGGGGGTCAGTGATCTAGCACCTTTACCACCAGGCCACCACTGCCCAAAATGTACTGCATTTGATTAAAAAAAAAAAAAAGTGGCTCAGGTGGCATGGTGGGGCTTTGTTTAGCATGTCCACCTCACAGCAAGAAGATCCTGGGTTCGATTCCCTGCTTGGTTTGATTCCCTGTTTCTGTGTGGAGTTTTAATGTTCTCCCCGTGCTTGTGTGTGTTTACCCGAGGTACTCTGGTTTCCTCCCACAGTCCAAAAACATGCACAGTAGGTTCATTTGATCGCCCCTGGGTGTGAGTGTGAATGGTTGTGTGAGTGTTGGCCCTGCAAGGCTTGGCAAGCTGGCGAGGGTGTACCCCATTCTTGCTCAGAGTTGGTTGAGATGGGCACCAGCCTCCCTGCGACCTTAATTAGGATTAAGCGGCTCAGGAAGTAAATGAAAATTTGGCTCAGTGTTCTAAATTAATGAATCAATTACATAATAATAATAATAATAATAATAATAAAAAACAATGCCATCTATATTACTTAAAGACAGGAGTATCTCACAATGTTTCAAACCCAAAACCAATTAAAATTAGATTATAGGCAAGAAATGTGACAAAATACAAATGTTTGCTTCTATTTGCGCTTTTGAGAAGTTGAGCTTCTTTTGTTTTGAAATTTCTCAACAATTCAGAACGAAATTTTCACTCTGGGAACTTATCACAGTAATTCAGAAAACAGAGCTACATTTATTCAAGAAAAATCATCTTTTTAATTCAGAATGCAGAGACTTTTTTTTATGAAATAATATCTCATCAACTCATAAAAAACAGATTTGTTTTCATTAAGATTTCATTAATACAGAGCCTCAAGAGAATGCAATTCGCTTCCATAAAATTAAGAGGACGGATTTAGTAATAAATCCTCTCAGACAGACATTTCACAATCAAAACTTTTAAGATGTTTACTTACCTGGAAGCCAAATGTAGGGAATAGAGCGAGTTACAAAGCAGGAAACCCTGTTTTATGAAACAATTCTGCAGAATTAAATGATGAATACTGAATACAGGGATTCCTCACTTTCCGCGGTTAATTAGCACCGCGACCACTGAATTCCACGAAGTAGGATCCCCCCCCCCGACTGACGTATGCGTGCATGTATATGTGTATATAATATCAATAAATACATATTCAATGCTATAAATGCTTATACTAGCAATTAAACATTCAGAAATAATGCAGAAGATGTAAATAAAATATAAATACACACACATACAGATGTGCACCTCACATAAAAATGTAAATAGTTTTGTTTGGGGGTTTGGGTTGGTTTTTTTGTTTTTATTTGTTTGGGGTTCTTTTTTTTTGGGCATAATTGGCCTTGTTTTTGCAGCATTTCAAATCGGGAGTGGGGACCCACAGACAGTTCAGTGCTACAAGTAACACCGTTCCGGCGTCTCTTGCAGCCAAACTGACGCCAAATGTCACGTTCCACATTCCTTTGGACCCCGTCAGCAAGGCAGAGAGGGGAGTCCTGACGATTGGGCCACTCAGGATCTCCAAATTCTGGCCCAGGCTTCGTACCCTGGAGTGGATACTCCAGCTCCATTATAAAGTGTGGCAGTGGTGGATTTGTGGTAAAGGTGCTGGATCACTAATCCCAAGGTTCAAGGCGGGTTCAAGCCCAGTCTCAACAGGTTGTCACTGTCCCCACCAGTGCAGCTAACTGGGTTATCAAAGGCCGGCCATGTCTCTCACTGTCTATGGTGAGAGGTGTAAAAGAACCATTGCCGACACTCGACAGGAGTAGCTGCAAAGCCGTCAGTGTGTTTCTGCCCTGCGATGGCCTGCTGAGTTATCCAGGGTGTACTCTGCCCTCGCCCGGAGTACCGTGAACTGATCCATGGCATGAATCCCATTGTGTCTCAAGACAGAAGGATGCCAACAACAACAACAACAACAACCAACAACAAATTGTTGCAGAAATGTGGCTACATGGAGACAATTCTATTCCATTAGAGTGGTTTCCTTTAAAAATTGTAGCCAGCATGGTTTCTTCTTTTCCTTGCTGCCTGCTAATAACAAAACAAACATGCGGAAACTGTAGAAAATGTTATTCTGTGGATACAGGATGTATACGTAGATGTTACCAGATATGATAGCACAGCGGTGCACATCAGCGGGTGAATTGTCCAGTCAACAACGGCCTGTGGATGCAGAGTTTGTCTATTCTCCTCAAGCCCGTGTGGGTTTCCTCTGTGTGCACTGGTTTCCTTCTACTATATAGTACAAAGGCATGCGGATTAGGTCGATACTAAATTGTTCAGAGATCCTAATGTGAGCATCAGTGGCTGCCTTTCTGTGTTAGCCCTGTGATCGCCTGGCAACCTGGGCGGGATTGTACACCTCTCACACCCAAGGTCAGTTCGGATTGGCTCCAGCTCAACCCACTACCCACAGTGCACAATTCTTTCAGAAAAGAAAGAAATTATTATGAATCTGTAAATTATTAATTTATTTGTAAATATATAGAAATATAAAGAATAAACCTATTTTCGTGTAATAAGGTGAGCAGCAGGTTTTTGCTTGGAAATATCTTAAAGCTGTAATGCACCGATGCCAATGAGAGACAGAAAATTTTTAATCCTTTGTATGTTGCTGAATATAGTACTCGATGATTGTAAATAGAAAAGAATAAAATATGAATATATTTTATATGCTACAGTTGTTGTACACTATTCATTATTGTAGCTCTCAGGCGGAATCACAGCTTTAAAGGAATCTGTCACCCAAAATCACATGACACTAATAATGACATAATAATAACCACCAAGGAACAACTAATGTTTGTGGTGCTTTCCTTAGTATTGAATATTAATGATTATCTATTATTAGCAACATCATAATTTTGGGTCATTTTCTTCACTTGCAAGCGAGCGTAGCTTAGCGGTCTGACTCAGCAGCGTCTAATTCCGAACACTAACCTCTAATCCGAATCTAATCTGCATTTCTGATTCTTCCAACCTATAAACACTTTGCTTGCCTTGAGCTGGAATTTAGAGCCCGCATTGAGTTGAGTTTGGAATGACTTTTGGCCCACCTTCTGGGCCGAGGAGTCAGCCTGCGAGGCTGCTCAAGCACCACCTCGCTATTGGAGAGTGCCGAGACAGGTCGAGAGCCCTCCAACGCTTCCTCCAGCCTCAGACAATCACCAGGAGGGGGCTCGATGCTCACGCTAATCTCTTCAAATTGCAGGGGCAATGGAGTGCCCGCAGAGATAGACATGGATGGGGTCAGATGAGCCTCGCTGAAGACAGCATCGCTCTGTAGAAATGAAAAGAGGTGAAAATATAGGGACTTTAATTGTATAGTATATTGAACATTGATATTATTATCTCTGAATCACTACATATATATTACAGTGATCCCTCACTTTCCTCGGTTAATGGGGACTGAAACCCCACCCCCCCGCGACCACCGATTTCCACAAAGTAGGATCGCCCCCCTGACTGACGTATAGGTATATGTGTATATAATATCACGAAATACATATTTAACACTATAAATGCTTATAATAACAATTAAACATTCAAAAATAATGCATAAGATCTTCTTCTTTCTTCTTTTTCTTTCGGCTGTTCCCTTCAGGGGTCGCCACAGCAAATGATCTGCCTCCATCTCTCCCTATCCTCTGCACCTTCTACTCTTACTCCAGCTACCTTCATGTCCGTCTTCACCACATCCATAAATCTTCTCTTTGGTCTTCCTCTGGGCCTTCTGCCTGGTAGTTCCAACCTCAGCATCCTACGACCAATATACTCACTATCCCTCCTCTGTACATGTCCAAACCATCTCAATCCAGCCTCTCTGACTTTGTCTCCAAAACATCTAACATGTGCTGGCCCTCTGATGTACTCATTCCTGATCCTATCCATCCTTGCTACTCCCAAAGACAACCTCAACATTTACATCTCTGCGACCTCCAACTCTGACTCTTGTCTTTTCCCCAGGGCCACTGTCTCTATACCATGCAACATTGCTGGCCTCATCAACGTCTTGTACAATTTTCCCTTCATTCTTGCCGATAGTCTCCTATCACACATCACACCGGACACTTTTCTCCATCCATTCCAACCTGCCTGCACGTGCTTCTTCACCTCTTTTCCACACTCTCCATTTCTCTGGATTGTTGAGCCTAAGTACTTAAAATCCTCCACCTTCTTTATCTCTGCCCCCTGTAACCTCACCGTTCCTCTTGGGTCCTTGTCGTTCACACACATGTATTCTGTCTTACTGAGACTAACCTTCATTCCCCTTCTTTCCAGGGCATACCTCCACCTCTCTAGATTTTCCTCCACTTGTTCTCTGCTCTCACTACAGATCACGATGTCATCTGCAAACATCATAGTCCATGGAGATTCTTGTCTAACCTCGTCTATCAGCCTGTCCATCACCATAGCAAACAAGAAGGGGCTGAGAGCTGACCCTTGATGCAGTCCCACCTCCACCTTGAACTCTTCTGTCACACCGACAGCACACCTCACCACTGTCTTCCATCTCTCATACATGTCTTGCACCACTCTAACATGCTTCTCTGCCACTCCAGACTTCCTCATACAATACCACAGTTCTTCTCTCGGCACCCTGTCATATGCTTTCTCCAGATCCACAAAGGCACAATGCAGCTCCTTCTGACCTTCTCTGTACTTCTCTATTAACATCCTCAAAGCAAACACTGCATCTGTGGTGCTCTTTCTTGGCATGAAGCCAAACTGTGGTTCACAAATGCTGACCTCTGCCCTTAGTCTAGCTTCCACTATTCTTTCCCATAACTTCATTGTATGGCTCATCAACTTTATCCCTCTGTAGTTGACACAACTCTGCATGTCTCCCTTGTTCTTAAAAATGGGCACAAGCACACTTCTCCTCCATTCCTCCGGCATCTGCTCACTTTCTAAGACCTTGTTGAATATTCTTGTCGGAAAATCTACTGCTACCTCCCCTAGACACTTCCATACCTCAACTGGTATGTCATCAGGGCCAACTGCCTTTCCACTCTACATCCTCTTCAATGCCCTCCTCACTTCTCCCTTACTAATCTTTGCTACTTCCTGGTCCTCAATGGTCACCTCTTCTACTCTTTTTTCTCTCTCATTTTCCTCATTCATCAGCGCTTCAAAGTACTCTTTCCATCTTCCCAGCACACTTCTGTCATCAGTCAATACATTTCCCTCTCTGTCCTTTATCACTCTAACTTGCTGCACGTCTTTCCCATCTCTATTTCTCTGCTGTGCTAACCTGCATAAATCATTTTCTCCCTCCTTACTGTCCAACCTATCATACAAGTCATCATACGCCCTCTGTTTGGCCTTTGACACCGCTACCTTCGCCTTACGCTGTCTCCCTGTACTCCTGTTTACTCTCTTCGGTCCTCTCTGTGTCCCACTTCTTCTTGGCTAACCTCTTCTTTTGTACACACTCCTGCACTTCCTCATTCCACCACCAAGTTTCCTTATCTACTTTCCTTCTAGAGGACACACCAAGTACTCTCCTACAGGTCTCCCTGATCACATTGGCTGTGGTTGTCCAGTCATCTGGAAGAACTTCCTGACTACCCAAAGCCTGTTTCAACTCCTCCTTGAAGACAACACGACACTCTTCCTTTTTCAGCTTCCACCACTTTGTCTTCTGCTCTGCCTTTGCCTTTTTCACCTTCCTCACCATCAGCGTCATCCTGCATACCACCATCCTATGCTGTTTGGCAACACTCTCACCCACTACTACTTTGCAGTCACTGACTTCCTTCAAATTACATCGCCTACACAAGATGTAGTCTACCTGTGTGCTCTTACCGCCGCTTTCATAAGTCACCCTATGCTCCTGTTTCTTCTTGAAGAAAGTATTCACCACAGCCATTTCCATCCTTTTTGCAAAATCGATCAACATCTGTCCTTCTGTGTTCCTGTCCTGGATACCAAACCTGCCCATCACTTCCTCGTCCCCTCTGTTGCCTGCGCCAACATGTCCACTGAAGTCTGCCCCAATGACCACTCTTTCACCTCTGGGGTACTCTGCATCACTTCATCTAACTCACTCCAGAATCTCTCCTTCTCTTCTAGCTCACATCCTGCCTGTGGGGCATAAGCACTAACAACATTGACCATCACGCCTTCGATTTCTAACTTGAGACTCATCACTCTGTCAGACACTCTTTTCACTTCTAGAACATTCCTGACAAACCCCTCCTTCAAGATGACTCCTACTCCATTTCTCTTCCCATCCACACTGTGATAAAACAGCTTAAACCCTGCTCCTAAGCTTCTAGCCTTGCTACCTTTCCACCTGGTCTCCTGAACACACAGTATGTCTACCTTCCTCCTCTGCATCATGTCAGCCAGCTCTCTACCTTTTCCTTGCATAGTTCCAACATTCAAAGTCCCTACTCTCAGTCCTAGGCTCATGCATTTCCTCTTCTCTCTCTGCCTACGGACACGTCTCCCGCCTCTCCTTCTTCGACGTCTTCGACCAACAGTTGTCCAATTTCCATCAGCACCCTGTTGGTTGACAGCACTGATGGCGGTCGTTGTTAACCCGGACCTCGACCGATCCGGTATGAATTTTGTTTTGACCATTTACATTTTTAATGTGGCAGAAGTTTTACGCCGGATGCCCTTCCTGTCGAAACCCTCTGCATTTATCCGGGCTTGGGACCGGCATAAGGGGAAGAGACACTGGTTAGTGCCCCCCACCTCATGGCTGCATTTAAATATAATATAAATACACATATACATATGTGCACCTCACATAAAAATGTAAGTTGTTTTGTTGGGGGGTTTTGGGTTCTTGTTTTTTGTTTTTGTTTGTTTGGGGTTATTTTTTTGTTGCATAATTGGCCTCGTTTTGTGGCATTAACTTTCCTCTATTTTTCCTTATGTTATTTTTCAATGAATATTTTTGAAAAACCCGGGATGCACTGAAGCCGCAGAAACTGAAGCATGCAGTAGCGAGGGATCCTTGTACATGACCAATACCAGTGTCAAAACTGAGGTTCTCTTCAGCAGTGCCAAATCGTTCATCGTTCATCTTCTGTAACCTCTTAATCCTAGCAGGGAGGCTGGTGCCCATCCCAGCCAACTCCAGGCAATGGCAGAGTACACCCTGGACAGTTCACCAGGCCATTACGAGGCGGAAACATGCTGACGGCTATGCAGCTACTCTTGTTGAAAGTCAGCAAAGGTTCTTTTACATGAACCTGTCACCATACACACTGAGAGACATGGCCGGCCTTTGATAACCCAGTTATCCCAGCTGCACTGAGGGTCTGTGCCAAATCTATATTATAAAAAACTGATAGGTTTTCTCTCATAATTGACAACTCCTCTGTCTCCACGTTAATGGGGACCGAGACCCCCTCGCGAACGTCGATTTCCGCAAAGTAGGATCGACCGCCCCGACTGACCTATACGTACATATTATAATATCTACAAATACATATTCAATTATATAAATGTTTATAATAAAAATTAAACATTCAAAAATAATGCATAAGATGTAAATAAAATATAAATACAATGGTACCTTTTCCCCTATTTTCCTTAATATTTATTTTTTTTTTCAATGAATATTTTTGAAAAACCCACAATCCACTAAAGCATGAAGCGAGGGAGCACAGTACAGTATATACTTTGTATATGTGTGTGTGTGTGTGTGTGTGTGTGTGTGTGTGTGTGAGTGTAAATATATTCATCTATAATCACCTGAAGAGAGAGGATGGTTTCACCACCCCTCGAAACAGATCTGTAGTGATAAATGGAGTTTCAATAGAAAGTCTTTGTCCTGTCCTTTTATTTTTTATTATATATATATATATATATATATATATATATATATATATATATATATATATATATATATATATATTTACGGACGCCCCCTGACTTACGTTTTAGTTTGGTTCCGGACGGCCGAAAAAACCTAAGTTGTTACTGTATGTTTCAGTGACGTATGATGTTCATACTGTACTATACATCCATAAATAACATTACCGTATCTCATAAAACATCCCTAAATCAATTATTGTAAACATAACATTGTAAAATAATATCACCAAATATTATCAACATTAATTTAAAATAAATTAAATTCAAGCTAAATAATTTCAAATAGATAAATTTTAATCAACTTCACTCATCAAATATCAAATACAGTATCAAATATAACCTTTAACATTCTCTGTGATGAGATCTTTCTGCTTGTAATTGGTTCCGATGGTCGACGGAGCCATTTGGAAGAAACGTGCAACATTCACATGTTTTTCAACAGCATCAATTTTCCTGATAATTCCACTTTTTCTGATTCCCACCATCACTAGTAGGCTTACGCTTCTGACCAACCATATTTGCTTAGGGCTACAAAAGTGCACAAAACAGTGTAAACACAAAGATCACCGAGACGACGTCTTAACACAAGGGTAACATGCAGTGAACTGAAAAGAAGGAGGGGCGCGTTCAGTTTGTCGTCTGTAAACAATGGACACAGCTTCATGGGTAAGTAGCATATTACGTCAGTGTACTACGTCTTGTATTACAGAGAGCACGCTAAACTCAAAATTTGACATTTATTTTAAAACGAAAAATCGAAAAATACATAAAACGAATGAACGTAAAGCAGGGAATGACTGTGTATATACAGTGATACCTCTGCTCACGAACATAATTGGTTCCCAGAAAGTGTGTGTGAGGCGAAAAGTTCGTCTTCCGAACATTTATTTCCCATAAGAAACCATTAAAATGAGAATAATCCGTTCCCAGGTCCCCATAAAACATAATTTTCTACTAAATAAGCCTTAAAACTACACAAAAATATACCTTATTTTATGTATAATAAATGTCTATTGTATTGTAATTAAAGAAATAAACTGTACTGTATAATAAAGTGGTTTTATTTACCTTTGTGATGGTAGTTGACGGCTTGATTGAATGGAGTGGGAGGAGGAGGGAGGGAGGGACTTACCGTTTGGAAGGAGAGTTTGGAAACGCCTACTGTTTGGGAACACGCATAGCCACACACGCACCCTTAATAGCTTCCTTGTTCTTCAGGATGGTGGTAGACTTAGTGTACTGGTACTGGGACGCTGAGTCACACAAACGCACACCTCGTTCGTGTTTTTCAATGATCTCCGCCTGTGGTGGGGGCTTTTTCGGTCCCATAATAGCAAAAGTACACTCAATATGGTCCAAAATGTCTAGCAAACACAAACCACTTCCGCATTCAAAGAAAGGGGTGATTTAATTGTGACGCCGTGAGCGTGCGTCAGCTTCTCGTGGCCGCCACCGTGGCGCTGTTCGACCGCGTGGTTTGGTTCGTCCGCCGAAAAGTAGTTCGTCAGCCGAGACTATATTTTCGCGAATTTAAAGTTCTTGAGGCGAAAAGTTCGTGAGCTTAAGCGTTCGTCAGCCGAGGTTTGACTGTATATATATATATATATATATATATATATATATATATATATATACACACAGTCATTCCCTGCTTTACGTTCATTCGTTTTATGTATTTTTCGATTTTTCGTTTTAAAATAAAACGATATAATATATATATATGTGTGTGTGTGTGTGTGTGGGCATATGAACTTATTTGAAAGCTCATAAGTTTTTAAAAGCGACATTTTTCTTATTCAAGCAATGACACTGTTTTTAAACTTTTTTTCCATATAGATATATATATATATATATATATATATATATATATATATATACATATATATATATATATATATATTGTCATGTTTCTATTCAGGCCTAAACGGTTTGTGGCTTGAATCTAATTTAAGTCCATGGCTCATTCCTCCCATCTGTTGCCTACACACCCAGCTGAGCATGTGCACCTGCTATCAGGAGGATCTTGGGATTTGTACATGAACTTAAATAATATCTTAACATTGCTTATAAATTAAAGGAAACTGCATGGAGCAATGATTCATCATTTGTTAATCATAAGATACTAACCCCGAAGAACTCGTCATCTTCTATCATGTCATCCTCAAACATCTCCTCTTGGCCCTCTTCCATTTCTATAGCCAGCCTCATCTCTGGAGCCAAATCCTGCAAGGTTCTCAGCCCAGCCTGAGAAAACAACGGTGGAATAGACCGGTAGGATCTGACATTTAGTGCAGCTTGAAATTACTACATAAAGTCCATCAAATTCTAATCAACTAGTTATAGAGCGATGAATACAGACTGCATGTGCTCGTTTCGTTCAACCTCAAGTCATAAGGATTAAACGTTCAGTGGGTATTGAGATCATTTCTGACATTTAATTTCCTAGCTGTAATATCCACTTCGTCCATCAGTCAACACACAATAACTAAAGACATAGGCACCTGAAGTGAGGCTGACTTGTCTTTCCCCTTCTTCTTTTTCTCCTTTTCTTTCCTTTTACGGTACTTCTTGAAGTAATCCTGAATGAGGAAACTTGCATAGAATTTTCCTGCAGTCACCTCCTCACCTAAAAAAAATTATGTAACACAAATTACCATAAGTGAGCATGAAAGAGGTGGGGGGCGTTGGTGTAGTGGTTAGCACATCCACCACACAACAAGAAGGCCTTGGGTTCGAGTACCAGACTTAGGGCGTTGCCCGTGTGGCGTTTGCATGTTCTCCCCATGCTTTGTGTGGGTTTTCTCTGGGCACACCGGTTTCCTCCCACAGTCCAAAGACATGCAGTGAATGTTAGGTGTTAACGTGAGTGTGAATAGTTGTGAATGTGTTGGCCTGTGATGGTCTGGCGAGCTGTTCGGAGCGGACCCCTCCTTCGCCCAGTGTCAGCTGAGATATCGGCCCGATAGTAGGAATATGTGGAACGGCAATTGAGTTGAGCAAGAGGAGATAATCAAAAACCTCAAAGTTAAACACAGCATCATGTAAATCACGATGTGCAGACTCGTGAAGTTATTGAACTGAAATCCAGTGGATAATGCTGCGTGTTACCTGCAGGGGGTGGTATAACCTCATCAAGGAGTTTCGGCTTGGTGCGCTTCCAAATCTTTTTAATAATGGCTCTCAATTCTTCATTCTCCTTGTCAATTGTCCCTGGGGAGAAGTAGTGATTAAAACAAATCAAGAATTCAATTAAGGGGCTAAATTATTAATGGCAAAGTTATTCCACATTCAGTTCTGTGTTTGTGTTTCATTATTTTTGCCAAAAAATTAAATCTTAATGCTAATGTGTTTTTTTATTTTATGTAGTTGTACTTTTTTTTTTTTTACTCCAAGGCTTAAATGGAATTTTATGCAGTGGATATAAACTACTATTATTTGTGCTGTGCATGCAGACCTTCAGTTTTAATCTTGAGTGAAGATCTGACTAGAGCAAACAGGGTTGCATTGAAGGATACAGTACCATCAGGATGAAGAGGCACGTTCATAGCGACCAGCCTCTGCAGGAAATAAGAGATGGAGATGGGGGGAGAGAGAGAGAGAGAGAGAGAGAGAGAGAGAGAGAGAGAGAGAGTCTAATTGGATTGTCGAGGTAAGTGGAGCACCATATCTACTCCATTGGGACTTAAATACTGTTGACTGACTGAGTGTGTCAGCTGCTTGCTTGGTCCTTGAGACAACTACAGTGTTTAGAATACATCCACGATTCTTTAGCAATGTTTACCATGACAAATATGGGACAGTAGACTCTATCTGTACTGTCCCCTTTCTACATTAGTTCATATTTGTAATAAAACTGTACCACTTGCCTATGTAGTGTTGCTTACCCGACAGGCCACCCGATGAGGACACAGTTTACCAAAACCAAGAGGAGGCTGAATTCGGCGCAACATGGTCACAACCTCTAAGTGTTTGATTCTTCCCCTTTGCAAAAAAAAAAAAACAAAACAAAACAAACAAAAAACACCATACAAATATTCCATCTAGATCTGAAAAGGAGCCTTAATTATTATACTGTATCATCACGCACCTTATACACACAATTGTGCAATGTTTTATTTCCCACTGCTGTTGTTTTTTTTTTTTTTAAATCAGGATGTGCAGTACACTCTTTTTTTTTAATAAATACAGGGATCCCTCACTTTCCGCGGTTAATTGGGACCGAGATCCCAAACGCGACCATCGAAATCCGCGAAATAGGATCACCCCCCCCTCCATCCGACGTATACGTACATGTGTATGTGTATATAAAAACAATAAATACATATTCAATGCTATAAATGCTTATAATAAAAATTAAACATTAAAAAAATAACATAAGATGTAAATATAATATAAATAATAATATAAATACACACATACAGATGGTATTGCATGAGAAGAAGATGACACACATATATGTGCACGCACACACACACACACACATACGCATGTGCACACACAGATGCAACAATGTAAGCAGTTTTGATGGGAGATTTTGGATTGTTTTTATGTTTTGTGTTTGTTTAGATTTTTTTTTCTTTTTTTTTGCATAATTGTCCTTGTTTTTGAGGCATTTTCCTTAACTTTTTCTCTTATTCTTCCTTCATTTCCTTATTTTTTAATGCAATGAATATATATATGTATATATTTTTAAACAGTGATGTACTGAAGCCGCATGAATTGAAGCACGAAGTAGCGAGGGATCCCTGTATATTTGTGCATATGTTGGCTAATTAAATGTGTATGTGTATAGAAGCCACACGTGTGACAATATTAAATGCGTGTGCCCATGTATGTGTGTGTGTGTGTGTGTCTGTGTGTGTGTTTCTTTCTTTATAATTCATTCATTCATTCATTCAAGCCTCTTAATCCTACCAAGGACACATGGAGGCTCGAGCCTATCTCAGCCAACTCTGTGGCACACCATGAACAACTCGCTAAATTATCACAGGGCAAAACACACACACACACACACACACACACACACACACACACACACACACACACACATACTCCTACCTAGGGACCATTTCAAACCAGCGAATTAGCCTGATGTGCATGTGTTTGGAGTGTGGAAGAAAACAGAGTACCAAGGGGGAACCCACACAATCACAGAGAGAACATGCAAACTCCACACAAAAACACAGATGTCATTTCTGGGACTTGAACTCAGGACCTTTTTGTCGTGAGACTGACATGTTAAACCATTACGCCACCATGCCTTCCTCTGCTAATAATTGAATATGCTTATTTATATATAAGAAGATTTGATTTAGGTGGTGAAGCTGAATTTCATTGTAGGAGCGTGCACCGAAAACAAAAGAATCCGGAGTCCTGACTCTCTTACGTGGCTTCAGGATCATAATCTGACCACACCCTCTTGAACTCATCCAGATGGTGAGTACCGAGCACCGTCCAATCCCTGGTTAGATACTCGAAGTTGTCCATGATGACAGCAATGAACAAGTTAATGATCTGAAAAAGTAAAGATGCAATTTCTCATGACTCGCCTCACTTTTTCTTTCACTTCCTGTCTCTATCTCATTCTTACCAAGAAAGCACAGAGAGCAAAGAAGCTGATGAAATATAGGTAGGACAGATTGCTACCACAGCTGTACTCTTCCCCAGGCTCATAATCCGACTCAGGGTCACAGCGTCGGCCTGGCAGCGCTGCCAGCATAATCTCCTGCCATTGCTCTCCTGTTGCACATCTTAAGTAAAAATGATGGCAAAAAAAAAATCAGGCAAAATTCAAAATCTTATTTTTTATGCAGCAGTCTTTATATGTTTTATGAAACATGTGCTCAGACCTGAAGAGCAGAAGGACTGCCATGAAAAAGGTCTGGAAATTGTTATTGCGATTGAGCTCTGTGTCATCATCTATAGCAATCTTCCCGAACATCTGTCAATAATACAGAAGAGAAAAATGTTCAAGGTATGAAAACTCACCAGGTAGCTGATGAGCAGGAGGCATGCACATGAAGGAACTGATAAAGATGAGTTTACCTGCATCCCAATTACACCATAAATGAAAAAGATCATAGCGATGAGCAGACCGACATATGGTAAAGCCTTAGGAAAGAGAGGAAACTATAAATATAAGGTGTGGCTTCATCTGTACGGTTTCACAAAATATCACTTAACCCTTTAACGCCTGTAATATTTTTTGAAATTAAAATAAATTTATCGCGAGTTTTTCCGAATTAAAAAGGAATAGAGAAACACCCCAAACACATTTCTTTCAACAAAATTATAATAACACTTCTACTAATAATAACATGATAACACTCTCACAAATTCGTGAACATAATCCTGCGTACTCAAGGTCGTCTCACAGCTGACTGAGGCACGTGGGACCAAACTGTGTTGCATCAGGCCATGCCACAACAAGTATAGAACACATTTTGAACAGCAGCAGCACTGACTTAA
Organism: Plotosus lineatus; assembly: GCA_024760905.1. Classification (NCBI taxonomy): domain Eukaryota; kingdom Metazoa; phylum Chordata; class Actinopteri; order Siluriformes; family Plotosidae; genus Plotosus; species Plotosus lineatus. The sequence goes on from CM045729.1 coordinate 20,648,381, forward strand.
ATGTGTTTAGTAGTTATTAGCATTTTTTGAAAGAGGACCATATGGTCCTACTGGGCGCGAAAGGGTTAAAGATGTGTGTTGAGGCAGGTGGGACGCCCATCCCAGAATAAACAGGGTTAACCTTCTTTTAAAACCAGTAGTTCATTGTCAACCAATAAAATGCTAAGTTTTATTTTTAAACAATGGTACCTTTGGTAAAATTAACACTATGAGGTATTTAATTACGGAATAGTCATGTCATTCAGTGTGTGTGCAAACACATCGGTGTGCAGTCCATCTTTAACAATTTGACTCGGTATACTGACTGATATTCGACATCAACAATTAGGGTTTTTAAAAAGCTTTTGGAAAACTGGTGGACTACAAGCGGAGACTGATTTACATTTAAAACAGACCTGTAAGGATTTCACAAAAGTCCAGAGAAGTGTACGAATGCCCTCCCCTTTACTGAGTAGCTTGACCAATCTCATGACTCGAAAGAGACGAAAGAAAGTGATGGACACCTTGGAATTCTCCCCATCCCCCTTCCCCTATAAAAGATTTTGAATATGATTTAGTCACATCAACATACAGGTTTATATGTTACATACAGTATGTGCTATATTCTCTATATGTTACAGGTATATATATTATAACATACTACAACCTCATCTGATGATGTTACAATGTGGTAACATTGGCTTTGATAATTAATCTTTGCTTATAATGAGCACAGGTTAAGATAGACAGCAACTAAGACCTGATTTAGATGGTTAAGCCATTTTCACAAGTTATCACTTGACATACCTCTCCATGGTTTCCTCCACCCTGAGTGAGAATATGAGGGGATCAGAAACACAATGTAAAAAAGGAAAAATAAAAAACGTGGGAGACCAAACAGACAAATGAAGACATGTTGTGTGTATTTGTGTGTGTCTGCACAAGCATGACAATTGATAATTATGAATATGATTCAAACTGCATTCATAATATTAATATTAAAGCTGAGATTGGTCATCTGGAAAGCTAGCAAAATTTGAAATGGGATAATTCCCAGCGGACCGCAAGGCAGTGATTGGTCACAGTTTTTACAAGATGACAGTACCTGCCGGAAACAGATTTTTAGTTAGTGTTTCCTGTCAGCATGTAAAAACAAGTGTGTATATATATAGGGATGGCGGCACGGTGGCGTAGTGGTTAGCACGTTTGCCTCACAGCAAGAAGGCCCGGGTTCGATTCCCGGCCTGGGCGTTTCTGTGTGGAGTTTGCATGTTCTCCCCGTGCTTGTGCGGGTTTCCTCCGGGTGCTCCGGTTTCCCCCGCAATCCAAAGACGTGCACTGTAGGTTAATTGGCCGTTCTAAATTGACCGTAGTTTCTCTCCTGCAGCGGCACTGGAACCCAGTCGTATCGGCACTTGCCTTTCCAGTGGATCCTTCCGGTGGCGCCGAGACAGGGGGGGACCTGCTGCTTGGGTAACAGCCTGTCCCTCATTACTCCCTACCCAGGCTCTGTGCACTGGGGAGTATCACCAGTCGGGATACTGGCCAGAGCGCAGCCATAGTCCTTCGGGACTGACGGAGGCCTACGCTAATATATAGGGATCCCTCACTTTCCACGGTTAATTGACACCGAAATCCCTCACGACCACAGAATTCCATGAAGTAGGATCCACCCCCACCCCCCCACCCCACCAACTGACATATAGGTACATGAATATGTGTACTAGTATATCTTCTTCTTCTTCTTTTCCTTTCGGCTTTTCCCTTCAGGGGTCGCCACAGCGAATCATCTGCCTCCATCTCACCCTATCCTTTGCATCTTCTTCTCTTACACCAACGAACTTCATGTCCTCCTTCACCACATCCATGAATCGTCTCTTTGGTCTTCCTCTAGGCCTTCTGCCTGGTAGTTCCAACCTCAGCATTCTATTACCAATATACTCACTATCCCTCCTCTGTACATGTCCAAACCATCTCAATCTAGCCTCTCTGACTTTGTCTCCAAAACGTCTTACATGTGCTGTCCCCTCTGATGTACTCATTCCTGATCCTATCCATCCTCGTTACTCCCAAAGAGAACCTCAACATTTTCATCTCTGCTACCTCCAGCTCTGCCTCCTGTCTTTTCCCCAGGGACACTGTTTCTAAACCATACAACATCGTTGTAACCAACCATTCCAGCCTGCCTGCACACGCTTCTTGACCTCTTTTCCACACTCTCCATTGCTCTGGATTGTTGAGCCTAAGTACTTAAAATCCTCCACCTTTCTTATCTCTGCTCCCTGTAACCTCACCGTTCCTCTTGGGTCCTTGTCATTCATGCACATGTATTCTGAACAGCTTAAACCCTGCTCCTATGCTTCTAGCCTTGCTACCTTTCCACCTGGTCTCCTGAACACATAGTATGTCCACCTTCCTCCTCTGCATCATGTCAGCCAGCTCTCTACCTTTTCCTGCCATAGTTCCAACATTCAAAGTCCCTACTTTCAGTCCTAGACTCATGCCTTTCCTCTTCTCTCTCTGGCAACGGACACGCCTCCCGCCTCACCTTCTTCAACATCTTCGACCAACAGTAGTCCAATTTCCATCAGCACCCTGTTGGTTGACAGCACTGATGGCGGTCGTTGTTAACCCGGGCCTCGACCGATCCGGTATGTCATTCTTTCTTGTGATTCGCATACCGTGTTTCCCTGAAAATAAGACCTAACCATAAAATAAGACCCAGCGTGATTTTACAAGATGATTTTAATATAGGCCCTCCCCTTAAAATAAGCCCTAGTTGAGAGCGGCAGCAATTCATTGGCCTGCTACTCACTCAATCTAGGGCTCTAGGTGAAAGCGCTGACTCCTCTATTAGGCAGCTTTACCTAGGGTACGCTCTCAAAGCATCAATCCTTGCGCGTTGAGGCTCAGTCGATGACGGCAGCGGCTGCTTTAAGACGAGGACAAACACTTGCGTCCATAAAAATTGCTAAAATCGCTCGATATTAAAATATTAAAAAAAATAAAGAAATATAACGAAATAAGAATATATAAAGACAAAGATATATTATAAGACATGTAATAGAAAAAAATGTAAAATACATCATCACCTAAAAATAAGCCCTAGTATCATATTTTGGTAGGAAAATTAATATAAGCCCTGTCTTATTTTCGGGGAAACACGGTAGTTTATTTGGCATTTGTTTTACGCCGGATGCCCTTTCTGACGCAACCCTCTGCATTTATCCGGGCTTGGGACCGGCATGAGGGAGAGACACTGGTTTGTGCCCCCCTCACGGCTGCATTATGTGTACTAGTATATAATAACAATAAATACATATCCAATGTTATTAATGCTTATAGTAACAAACATTCAAAAGTAATCCATAAGATGTAAATAAAATATAAATACACACACATACAGATGCGCGCACGCACATAGGGCGTACCGGATTATAAGGCGAAGCAAGCGAAACAAAAGTCAGATAAGTCATACCTGATTCAACTAATTCACAATAACTCAAAATTGTTCAGTTGTAGTAACAACATAAAATATAAAATAATACACTTCACAACAACTCTCATCATTGTTCAACTGTAACAATATAAAACAATAAACTCACTTTTTCAGTTCATTCCTTTCCCACAAATCCATTAAATTCTTCATCTTCAGTGTCTGAGTTTAACAGTTGCGAAATTTCGACATGATGTCCGGATCCCTCTAACTAATGACCTGTTGACACCAATACCTAGCGGTTGGAGTTCTTTCATTAATTCATCGGAATGAAGGCAAGCTCTGAATTAGTTTGCTTCACTTGGGTTTTGACATATCAGTGAGATGGGCGTGTATGGAGTTGCAGATCAATGGAGATTAGGTGGAAAAAGACTTCCGGCCTCATGAAGTAAACTTCTCTCAGCCACTCACGTGTTACTCAGCGAGTCACCTGACTACGAAAGCAGTAATGCTGGTATTTGGACATAAAGCTCGGATCTCTCTAACCTATGACCTGTTGACAACAATATCTAGCAGTTGGAGTTCTTTGGTTTATCGAGTGGAATGATAGTAAGCTCTGAATTAGTTTGCTTCACTTGGGTTTTGACAGCGTCATTGAGATGCAGTCGCGCGGGCGCATCCACACACAAGGCGCACCGGATTATAAGGCGCACCGGCAATTTTTTGGGGACGATACATACATATAAATTTTATGTGTGTGTATATATATATATATATATATATATATATATATATAGAGGATTTCCTGAGTAGATCCTTCCGTAGGAGAGTGCTCAATACTTTTTGGTAGAGCAAATAACAAAAATAAAAGGACAGGACAAAGACTTTCTATTGAAACTCCATTTATCTACAGATCTGTTTCGAGGGGTGGTGAAACCATCCTCTCTCTTCAGGTGATTATAGAAGATTTCTTATATATAAATATACATACAGTCGGCCCTCTACTTACGAAATTAATCCGTTCCAGTGCTTTTTTCATAAACTGGAGTTTTCGTAAGTAGAGGTGTATCTACATGTAAAACGCGTGATTCATTCCAAGGCTCCCAAGACTATCCTACAGACCCTTTAAAAATTATAAAAGTACACCAATTTTGTATGAAATGTGTATGACATATGTGTTAAAAGTAAAAGAAAATTATTTACCTTTTTTAAAATCTCTCAAACCACCCATGCGATGCTTTAAAGTCCAGGGGTTTCTGGTCTGAAGAACCCTCACCCCCACCCTCCTTCACAAGGTCCTTAAATATGGTGGTTGCTATAATCGCCTCCATCACTGTATCTCCGTTTTTAATACCTCCTTCTGCTTCAATATCGTTCCGAAATAATCGCTTCTGTCACTGTATCTCCGCTTTTAAGGTCTCCTTCTGCTTCAATATCGTCCCGATTGTAGAGGGGTTTCGGCCATACTCCTTTGCGATTTTGCTTAACCGCATCCCACTTTCATATTTTTTTTATTATCTCCTGTTTCACTTCGATTAATAACGGAGCCAGCTTCTTCTTTTCTGTGTCACCGGGAATCACTTTCTTGGTGTCCATGATGGATAACGAAATATAACGCTGCAATGATCACTCTCAAAAAAAACTCACAAGGCAACAGTCCCGTTCAACTCTCCTTCACGCATGTGACAAACAGGAAGTATGGGTACAGGAAGTATGGGCACAGTTCAGCTGCCTCCTGGCCAATGGGAGGCCAGTGGGGCAAGATGTTGGGAGACAGCCAATGAGAAAGCATCTCGCACATTGTTTGAATTTTTGAATGGCGCATTTGGCGCTTTTTGTAAAAAGAGGTTGTTTTCGTAAAAGAGGACGAAAATTTAGGAAAATGTTTTTCGTAACCTGGATTTTTCATATTCAGAGGTTTTTGTAAGTAGAGGGCCGACTGTATATGAAATCTACCCCAGCTTTAATGATTAACATATTATGAAAGAAATTGAAATAAATGCTCACACTAAGCTCTGCAATCATGATGTCGACCAAACTTCCAACTACGATCAGGGCGTCAAAGGAATTCCAGGCATCTATAAAGTAATGCTATGTAGAGAAAAAATCAAAAAGGGTGTATAATAAATATTTGCACTCAGAACTTTCCTTAGGGACTGTTAAACATGTTTTCGTAGCATGTTAAAATGTGAACCGAATCTTACGTATGGCCTCAGAGCGAGCAGCTTTATGATCATTTCGATTGTGAAGAGCGTGGTGAAGATCATGTTCAGAATGTCCATGACAAAGTTGAAGAGCTTCGATTGGTCATAGTGCTGAGGGCACAAAAAATATATAGAAGGTTTGTACGGGACTGTAGCTCGACCTCGCCGTGTATTTGATGGAAGAAAAATGTGTCCTGGTGTCCATGTGACATGAGTGACTGCATTTAAGCTGCACGATAGTAAACCTGAGAGGAATATGACGGTGCTAAAATAATGCTGTATAAAAGATGACGTGTGTGTGTGATACACACCTGTACACCCAGCGTAAGTGTATTGAGCAGAATGAGAACAAACATCATGTATTCAAACTGAGATGAGTTGATTATCCTCCAGAACTTTAACTGAGATGGGTTTTTAGGTATGTAGATCTTTATAGGTTGGGCTTTCAGAGCATAATACACACACTGCCTCTGAAAAGAGAAAAAAATGGGGTAAGCACAGAAAATATGAACTTTACATTTATACAAACATCCTATAAGTGACATCATCCATTCATTCGTCGAAATGCTAAATCCTATTAAGGTTAGTCAAATTCAGTCAAATTTGGGTACACCCTGAACAACTTCAGACCATCGCAGGGCTACACAAACCGAACTGTTCATACTCACATCAAGAGGCAATTTGGAACAGCTTATCAGTCTCATGTGTATGTCTTTGGACTGTTGGAGGAAACCGACACAGGCACAGAGAGAACATGCAAACTAGATACAAAAATGCCTTCGCCAGGCCTGGGACTCAAACCCAGTAGCTTCTTGCTGCGGGTCCAACCACTACACCACTGGTAAGAACTTCAAAACTATAGAATAACGAATAATACCAACAAAATCTACTGTAGTATACATTTTAAATTATTTTATGCTAAAGACTTTGGGATTATTTTCATTCATACTTGATTTTTGTTCAACTCGCAGTTTTTGAACTCGACCTCTCCTTGCTCGCGGAACGTGATGATGACAAAGCCCACGAAGATGTTCATCATGAAGAAGGCAATGATGATGATGTAGATGACGAAAAAGATTGAGATCTCCACACGGCAGTTGTAGATCGGCCCTCTATTCTCAGCATTAGCATCGATAGCTTTATATAAAATCCTGCAATTGGTTACATTGAATGTACAATATAAATATCACGAGAAATACAGTATAAGGATCCACAGTATAGTGTCTTGTTGTCTTGGTAGTACTGTATCGGGTTTATGTTTAATAGGCACACATCCCATCAGCAGTTTAGTAGTTTCTCCTGTCTAACAGCATATCTGAAGTACTTTAGATGTTGTTCTCCAGAAACGTTTGGCTATGCTGTTACGTCAAATAATTCATGTGCCACAATATTTTCTGCTTTTTTATCAGAATAAATATCTGGCTTCCTCAAAAAACATATAGATGTCATTAATTTTAAAAATTATAACACAGATTTATGATGTATTGCAGTATACAGTTAAGTACCTATAACATATATTATATTGTCAACATACTTTTTACCCATTCATTCATTCACCCATTCATTCTTTCATTCTTTCATTCATTCATTTGTTTTCTAAGCTGCTCAATCCTAATTAGGGTCGCAGGTAGGTTGGCGCCCATTTCAGCCAACTCTGGACAAGGATGGGGTACACCTTAGACCAGGGGACCCCAATCACCGGGCCGCGGACCGATACCGGTCCCTGGCTCAATTGGTACCGGTCCGCAGAATAAATAATTAATTATTTCCGTTTTATTTATTATCTGAGTCTGAACGAGCTTTATTTATGAAAAATCTTTTATTTTGAAAAATGACCGAATTCTCTCGGTTAAATGTCAGTCATTCACGTGCTGAAAGGTAACCCATAAGGGGATGGCGTGTGAACAGAGGCGAGTTGGACATGTTTCAAACAATAGCGGGGATTTTTGGGTGAGACTGAGCCCGAGTCTTCATTCTCGCAGCTGGTGCACCATCACCTTTGTTTTTTTTTTTTTGTTTGTTTTTTTAAGAGGTGTTCAAGCTCTACTGCCCAACCAATTTTATTCCAGCTGTTGAAAAATAACATTAATGGAATGCTTATTATTATTATTATTATTATTATTATTATTATTACTACTACTGCTAATAATAATAATAATATTTTATATAAATAAAGAAATAATATTTACAATATAAACAATCTATGGAAACACCCACCCCCCTCCACCCCCACCCCCGGTCCGTGGTAAAACTGTCAAGCGTTTACCAGTCCTCGGTGATAAAAAGGTTGGGGATCACTGCCTTAGACACCTTTCCAGGCTATTGCAGGGCCAACACTCACACATCCATTCACTCTGACACTTACACCTAGGGGTGATATGGAACAACCAATTAGCCTTCTGTGCTTGTTTTTGGACTATGGGAGGAAACTAGAGTGCATGAAGGAAACCCACGCAAGCACGGGAGGAACATGCAAACGTTCCGCAAAAATTTCCAAGTTGGGAATCGAACCCAGGTCTTCTTGCTTTGAGGTGGACGCACTGACCACCGCGCCACTGTGCCGCCCACTATTTACCTAAATGAACCCTAATATTTATTAAATATATGAAATTGCTTGTTATTATTGACCCATTTATTCTCATGTATCAAAGTATTTTAAATTTTTATACTGAAAAATAAATACATTATCAGTATATTACCCAATGCACCAGCATTAATTTAATTTTATATTCCGTGACCACATTATCCTTCATTAGGGTCATTGGGGAGGCTGGAGCCGCAAAGTCGCCACCATAAATTAACATAAAAATGTATATTTTAGATATTAGTCCCTCACTCTACTTTATTATTCCCAGTAGTGATCGTAGGTTACGCATTAATTATTAATAAATGTGATATGAACTCACTGTGGCCAGCCTTCAAATGTAGAGACGGTGAAAAGCGCTAGCATTCCCATCAGCACATTATCAAAGTTAAAATCACTGTTCACCCAAAACCTTTCCTTCACCATTGGATGATTCATATCGCCCTCCTTATACACCACAAACGTGCCTCTGGACAAAGAAAAAAAACATAAACAAAGCAATACCTCAGTAATTAGCCTACAGATGCACACAATTGAACTTTTACATATAAACTGAGAAGAACACCGATGCGCACTTGCATTCCTCTGGTGTATGTTTGGCCTCATCCGTGCATCTATAAAAACGTCCCTGCAATAGCAAACAGCAGGCGTATGAGACCCAGATGTGCATTAAAAGCTTAGTGGAAGTGTTGTTTAGCATGAATAACGTTACCTTAAAGAGCTGCACTCCAATGCACGCAAACATGAACTGCAGTAGAGTGGTGACGATGAGGATGTTGCCGATGGTACGGATGGCCACAAACACACACTGGATCACACTCTGGAGAGACAAGCGGGGCACTTAGATTTCTCACTTGTATTTTATCATAACTAGTGTCATCATAGTGGAGTTATGTGTCTTGATAAGGAATGGAAGCTAATATATGACACTGCAGTAGAGTAGTGTTATGATTAGTAGTGTACATTATTCTGAGAATGTTGCAGTCAGTCAGATTGACACGTTGGCATTGTGGTTGCACATCTGCCTCACAGCACACAGGTCGTGTGTTTGGGTCTTTAGCTTAACGAGAGCATTTCTGTGTGGTGTTCACATGTTGTCGCTGTGCTTGTGTGGGTTTTCTCGGGGTGCTCCGGTTTCCTCCCAGACATGCTCAAAGACATGTACATTACGCTAGCAGACCTAAATTTCTCCAGGTATGAATAAGAATGTTACAAGTTTTTGTGAGTATGTGTGTGTGTGTGTGTGTGTGTGTGTGTGTGTGTGTGTGTGTGTTGGCCCTGGATTGGCAAGATAGGCTGAGATAGGCTCCTGGTAGGATTAAAAAAATTGATGAATGAATGATTGAATAAATTAATGAATGAAATGTCCATAGTCAGCTACCTTGAGTCCCTTTGCTCGGTTGATGGCTCGGAGAGGTCTGAGCACTCGCAGTACTCTCAGAATCTTTACTACAGAGATAGCACTCGAACTGAAGGGAAAAAAAAAACCTGATATGAAGAGTCAGATCCTTAAGATTGAATGGATATTTAATATAGTGGTTAATAGATGAAATATAATAGAGAATAATATAATAACTGAATGGATGTACAAGCAAACCTCTGTTCTCAAATACTTTAGACTTCGAACAAATCGGTATTCGACCAAAAAATTCGGAATTTTTTTTGTCCCAAAAGTCGAACAAAATTCAAAAGCCAAATGTGAAACAAGCGCGAATAAAGCTGAGAAAAGTTGAGAAAAAAACAAGACAAAACGAAAAAAAACCAAGAAAAAATGAGACCGAGGGGGAGGGGAAATGCATGCTTTCTGGAAGTCCAGAAGTTCGGAAGTTGTTGATACTATGTATCACCCTGATAAAGCTAAAGCTAGCAGCGCTGTGAACACCTTTAACAATGAAGTCATAAGCCACTTCTGTAAGGTTTTGAAAAGAAGAAAGAAACAAGCCACATTAGAAATGTTCTTCAAGAAAAGAAAGGGGCATCCTGAAGAAGCCAAATCCACGCCAAAGCAGTAGCAAGAGAAAAAAACACTTTTGGCTGATTCACCTAAAGCTGTTATGCAAGGGGATCCTCCTCCTCTCTCCCTCTCCAACATTTACGTATGCCAACTGCTCACCACCACAAAGGTTAAAATTCTTATTATTGTTCTTATGCTTTAACTGTACTGTCTGTCTGTCTTCCTTTCGGCTTTTTCCCTTTTACTCGGGAGTCGCCACAGCGAATCATCTGATTCGCACGTTTGATTTGGCAGAGGTTTTTACGTCGGATGCCCTTCCTGTCACAATCCTTTTAGCAAGGGACAGAAACATGTTGACGACTTTGTAGCCTACTCTTTACGAGCCTATGCTTTAACTGTACTGTGGCTTTTATTTTGGTGTACTGTATTCAATAATTTTTCACTTAATTTGCAGACCTATGGTACGAGTTACAATACCGTAAACTTGTGTTAAAAAGACGACACAATGGATTAAGACCATTTACATTATTTGTAATGGGAAAAATAGATCCGGAATTCAAACAAATCTCTATTCGAACAGCCTTCTGGAACGAATTGTGGTCGGAAACCGAGATTTGCTTGTATATGGATGTATTGATTTACAAGTTGATAATAGATCACTGTTAGCACTGAATAACTCATATAGATAGATTAATGGGTTGTGCGTACTGGAGGAAGAAAGACATTAGAGACACGCTGACAACTAGCAGGTCCAAGAGATTGAAAGCATTTCTGCAGAAGGAGCCTTGATGAAGGAAAGCACCATACACAGTCATCTACAAACAACAACAACAACAAAAATATAAATGAGTCTTGATACATTAATGACACTTTAAATATTCACAGCTTACACATTAACAGTATGTACAGGCTGGACATTGATTACCTTCAGTATAATCTCAATGGTGAAGACAGTGGTGAAGACATAATCAGCATAGCCAAGCATCTAAGAGTGGATGAAGGTATAGTTAACTGTTTTATTTGGTGTTTTCATGGAAAACATAGAGTCCCCTGGGGCATGATATCCATGATCTCCATGATTTGAGAGAATCCCGAGGAGTGTGGGAAATCGTGTGATGAAATTATGATGATCGCATCATGCATCACAAATCGATGTATAGCTAAACAGACCTTTACAGAGCGTGACACATCATGATGCGTCATCATAAGAGATCTTGAACTTGGAAATGTGATTCCTTCGAGTTTCATCTCTTGGATGCACCCGGCCTCCTTTCGATGCACCAATCATCCTCCAAATATGCTCATAAATCATGGGGCTCCACGTTTTTTGAATCATAGATATCACAGACATTGTGCCCCAATATAAGCCCCAAGGTGAGAAAACTTGGACTCTACTGGTGATGTCATGTAAGATGTAAACATTACTAACTAAAAACTAGACTATAAAAATAATTATCATCTAAAACAGGGGTCCCCAACCAATGGTTCGCACAACGAGACTGATCCGTGGCTCAATTGGTACCGGTTCGCAAAAGAAATTACCAGGGATTTAGCTCAGTTGGTAGAGCGTCCGCTTTATCCTCCGGAAGGTCGGAGTTCGAATCCGGCCGCGTCATACCATAAGACGTTAAAATTTGGCAGTTGTTGCTTCCTGCTTGGCGCTCAGCATCAAAAGGATAGAACAACGCAATAACTGGCACTGCACAGTGGCGACAGGTGCCTAGTGCACAAAGCAAATTTCAATGTATGTAAATGTACTTTGACAATAAAGATTTGTAAAAAAAAAATAATAATAATAATTAATTATTTCCATTTTATTTATTGTCTGAGTGTGAACAATCTTTATTTTTGAAAAATATTTTATTTTGAAAAATGACCAGATTCTCTCGGTTACATGTTGGTGATTTGAGCGCTAAAGTGGAACCCACAAGGTGACAGGACATGAACAAAGGCGAGTTGGAAATGTTTTAAACAATAGTGGGAATTTTGGGTGAGACTGAGCCTGAGCCTTCATTCTCTCAGCTGGTGCACCATCACCTGTGGTTTTTCTTTTTTTCTTCTTTTTTTTAATAGAAAAGTTCAAGCTTTACTTCCCAACCAACTTTTTTTCAGATGTTGAAAAATAACATTCATGGAATGCTTATTATTATTATTATTATTATATAATAATAATAATAATAATAATAATAATAATAAGAAGAAGAAGAAGAAGAAGAAGAAGAAGAATAAGAAGAAGAAGAAGAAGAATAGAAGAAGAAGAAGAAGAAGAAGAAGAAGAAGAAGAATCAAGAAGCCTTGGAGTAGTTTTCCAATCCACCATGTCAATGGATGAGCACATCACCTCTTTGTGTAGAATCTGCTACTTCCACATTCACAATATTGGCAAAATCAGATATCTGTTGACTTTCGACACTATCAAACTTCTTGTTCAAACGCTAATCATCAGCCGCCTGGATTACTGCAACTCCCTTCTTGTCAATCTTCCACAAAAATCCATATCACGCCTCCAAAGAGTACAAAATTCAGCAGCCAGACTCATCGCTCGTCAACGTCTCAATGACCCCATCACTCCAGTTCTACAGTCACTGCATTGGTTACCAGTCCAACAGCGAATCTCCTATAAAATTCTCCTACTAACCCATCGAGCACTATATCAGCCAAACTGCCCTCTTTACCTTCAAGAACTAATCAGTGTCTACAAGCCATCTAGAACCCTAAGATCTTCTGAACAGTCCTTCTTGTCCCAGCCTGTATGTGCCAATAAGATCGGCGAGAGCGCTTTCTCCATTGCAGCACCTTGACTATGGAACAATCTACCATTAGTCATTAAAACCAACATCTGTGAAAGCTCGTTTAAAAGCCAAATCAAAACTCATCTCTTCAGAACTGCTTATGACATTTCACAATTTTCTCAGCCTCCCTCATAAACCTTTTACAGCGCCAGTGAGCAACTAGCCAAACGGAGTCTAGGTGCAAGAGAAATTAATAATAATAATAATAATAATAATAATATTTTATGAAAAAAAAAAAATATATATATATATATATATAAAAACCATCTATGACACCCCACCCCCCCCAATCCGTGGTAAAATTGTCAAGCGTTGACTGGACCGCGGTGATATAAAGGTTGGGGACCCATGATCTAAAATTCCAGCGAACGTTCCCCCACAGGGACTAACATGTCTATCTTTTTATAAAGTGGCTAACTTACGATGTTCCGAACTGAATGAGTTTTGATTGGGTCCTCAGCAGCCAATGAGAAACTACTAAGAATGATGAAGAGGAGGATGAAGTTGGTAAAGTAAGGATGGTAAATGAGGTTGTGACAAGCAACTCGGAGGCTGGACAGAGAGAACCAGCGGGAAAAAGGTCAGCGATGAAATCTTCATCTTTTACATTTGAAGAGTTTATTTTTTGAAAACAGAGCAGTCTAATTGTTTTAATTATGAGAACAATTTTTTTTTGAGTGGCTTTACAAGTACCTTTCAGAAACTTTTTTGTCTTAAATTAAACAAATGGACTGATTTGTTTTCACAAGCAAACTCGTAATTTATTCATTTCATCTATAATTAAAAAATCAATCTATTTAGAGAAGACATGATGCAGGAATAAAAGCCTCACTGAGAGAAATACGATGTGCTCTATTTGCTAAATTGTTTTCTGCATATTTAAAGTATATTAAGCTTCAATTACCTACCAGTTTTTCTTGCCTAAAATGAAGAAGGAGCTCCCGTCAGGAATTGGAACAATTTTCTCTTTGGGCTGAAAACTTTCCACTTTCATTGGCACAGCACCTAAAGGACACAAAATACTGTATCATCAATTATTTTGAATCTACCACATTTTCTTCAATGTCGAAATGCATTATTTTATTTTTCCATTATAAAATATCAATTTAAAAAATACCGTTACCCTACAGTATATTAGCAGAGCTTGGAACTCTGTAGTTTAGAAAATAACCTCATAGTTACACCCCAGCCTGAGTTTCCGTGGTTGTTGTGACTATTATCTGTACATGCAGCCATACATATAACCGTCATAGGCCCTCACATAGGCTTTCAGTCTGCATGTTCATTTCAGATGCCCTCAAACCATACCTTCATTCATTCATTTTCTAAACCGCTTAATCCTAATTAAGGTCTAGGGGAGGCTGGCGCCCATCTCAGCCGACTCTGGGTGAAGGCGGAGAACACACTGGGCAGTTCGCCAGGCCATTGCAGGGCAGAAACATGCTGATGGTTAAGCGGCTATTCTTGATGAAAGTCAGCAATGGTTCTTTTACATGAACCTCCCACCATAGACAGTGAGAGACATGGCCGGCCTTTGATAACCCAGTTTGATGCACTGGTGGGGGGGGGGAGACAGTGGCAACCCTTTGAGAGTGGGGCTTGAAATAGGATCAGTGATCCAGCCCCTTTACCACCAGGCCACCACTGCCCAAAATGTACTGCATTTGATTAAAAAAAATACAAAAAAAAGTGGCTCAGGCGGCATGGTGGGGTTTTGTTTAGCATGTCCACCTGACAGCAAGAAGATCCTGGGTTCGATTCCCTGCTCGGTTTGATTCCCTGTTTCTGTGTGGAGTTTTCATGATCTCCCCGTGCTTGCGTGTGTTTACCCGAGGTACTCCGGTGGTACGGGACAGTAACAACCTTGTGGAGAGTGGAACTCGAACCCCCAACCTTAGGATCAGCGATCCAGCACCCTATACCACTAGGCCACCACTGCCCCCTAACTAATATATTTTTAGATTAAATTTAACCCTCCAGGAAATTATCACGGCTGAGTGGCCCAATGATGTAGTGGTTAGCACATCCACCTTATGGCAAAAAGGTCCTGGGTTCAAACCTCAGGCTCAGTGGGAGTGTTTCTGTGTGGAGTTTGCATGTCCTCCCAGGCTTGAGTGAGTTTTCTCTGGGTAGTCCGGTTCCCTTCCACAGTCCTCAGACATGCACATTAGGCTAATTATCTCTTCGAAATGGACCTAGGTGTAAATAGATGGTGTGCGTTGGTAGTGTGAATGGTTTTGTGTGTGTTGCTCTGCTTATGGTGAAGTCCATTGGACTTTTTACACCCGAGCCAAGTGGCTCATTGGGCCGATGCTTATTCCCGGTTTCCGTAGCATGAAGCCACTAGGAGTTGAACTCCTCCTGGATGGAACGCTAGTCCATCGCAGGTGATCTTCCCAGTATATTTTTACTGGTATCCATTTATACTGCTGGGTGGACAGAGGCACACTTGTGGTTGAGACCTTGCCCAGGAGTCTTAGCACAGTGAGGGTCTCAGTGGGATTTGAACTCACAACCTCCCGATCATGAGCCCAGCACCCAAACCACTCCACCACCGGCCCCATTCTCTGCTTATGGATTGATGAGCTATTCAGGGTGTACCCCCACCTTTGATCAGAGTTGGCTAAGATAGCTTCCAGCCTCCCCAAGATCTAGTAGGAAGAAAATTTCAGTTGAAGAAAATGCAATTTAAAAAGATTTGTGAAGAAAACCACTTTGCAGACACTTACTCACTCATCTGCCAAACCACATAGCCCTACCAGGGCCACAGCAAGGCTGGAGCATATGTCAGCCAGCACCAGGCAAAGGCAGGGTCCCTATGACTATTACCCCCTGTGCATTACTGTAACTAATAGGTTAATTATTTACCTTCAAGACCCTCAATTGCTCTCAATTCTTCACTCTCCTCCCAGTCATCTGCATCATTCTATCAGAAAGAAGACACAAGAGAATAAAATTCAAAATACAGGAAATTGATAGAAAACATGAGATGGTAAAGACATGGAAAAAGAACAGAGTTAAAATTAGTTAGGGGGGAAAAAAAGAAAATTGAAAACCCTTACTCCGGTTTCATCATCTTCCCTGTCTTCATCATCTTCCCACTCTTCCTCTTCTGGTTTTTCTCTTTAGAACACATCGACTAGTTAAAGCTCGAATGCTACAGTACTGTATACTCTATCAATGATACACACAGGACAGTACACGTACGTACTCTTTTTTCTTTTTGCCATTTCCTGCCAAGTTATCCACAGCAATAGCCAAGAAGACATTCAGCAGAATGTCTGAGCACAAGTTGAGGTTAAGGATACAATCGAAAAACTAGCGAGACAGAATAACCTTTGTCTAATTATCTGATTCGGCGGCAGGGTAGCGTACAGGTTCACATAGCCGCAAAGTAGACAAGTCTGGCTCACAGCGAGAAGGTCCTGGAACTTGACTCAGGTGTTCCTGTGCAGAGTTAGCATGTCCTCCACATGTTTGCTATCTTCTGTGTACTTTGGTTTCCTCCCACGATCCAAATATATTCAAATTACCCCTAAGTGTGAGGGTGAGGGTGAATGGATGTGTGCATGTTGGCCCTGCAATGGTTTGGCGAGCTGCTCAGGTTGTACTTTGCTCAGAGTGGGCTGTGTGTATAATCACTACCCACCCAGAGACCCAAATAGGATTAAAAGGTTCAACAAATGAATGGTTAACTGAATGAATGTTTGAATGAATTAATAAATGAATTGTTATTTTGTTAATTTGCTAATTTATCTGTGTCTGTGTTGTAGAACTGAGTGCCAAAAACCCCAAGTTAAAAGGATACAGTTACCACAGACAAAAAGAATAACAAAGTAGATGCAAACAATCATGTTGGGGAAAATTGGTCCTCCATATGCCATGATGCCATCATACATAACCGAGTTCCAGTCCTCTCCAGTAAGAATCTAAGTAAGACACACACACACACATATACAGTATATATATATATATATATCTTCTTTTCCTTTCGGCTTTTCCCTTCAGGGGTTGCCACAGCGAATCATCTGCCTCCATCTCACCCTATCCTTTGCATCTTCTTCTCTTACACCAATGACCTTCATGTCCTCCTTCACCACATCCATGAATCGTCTCTTTGATCTTCCTCTAGGCCTTTTGCCTGGTAGTTCCAGCCTCAGCATCCTATTACCAATATACTCACTATCCCTCCTCTGTACATGTCCAAACCATCTCAATCTAGCCTCTCTGACTTTGTCTCCAAAACGTCTTACATGTGCTGTCCCTCTGATGTGCTCATTCCTAATCCTATCCATCCTCGTTACTCCCAAAGAGAACCTCAACATTTTCATCTCTGCTACTTCCAGCTCTGCCTCCTGTCTTTTCCCTAGGGCCACTGTTTCTAAACCATACAACATCGTTGGCCTCAACACCGTCTTGTACACTTTTCCCTTCATTCTTGCCGATACCCTCCTATCACACATCACACCGGACACTTTTCTCCAACCATTCCAACCTGCCTGCACACGCTTCTTGACCTCTTTTCCACACTCTCCATTGCTCTGGATTGTTGAGCCTAAGTACTTAAAATCCTCCACCTTTCTTATCCCTGCTCCCTGTAATCTCACCGTTCCTCTTGGGTCCTTGTCATTCATGCACATGTATTCTGTCTTACTGAGGCTAATCTTCATTCCCCTCCTTTCCAGGGCATACCTCCACCTCTCTAGATTTTCCTGCACTTGTTCTCTGCTCTCACTACAGATCACAATGTCATCTGCAAACATCATAGTCCATGGGGAATCTTGTCTAACCTCGTCTGTCAGCCTGTCCATCAACATAGCAAACAAGAAGGGGCTGAGAGCTGACCCTTGATGCAGTCCCACCTCCACCTTGAACTCTTCTGTCACACCGACAGCACACCTCACCACTGTCTTACATCTCTCATACATGTCCTGCACCACTCTAACATACTTCTCTGCCACTCCAGACTTCCTCATGCAATACCACAGTTCTTTTCTCAGCACCCTATCATATGCTTTCTCTAGATCCACAAAGGCACAATGCAGCTCCCTCTGACCTTCTCTGTACTTCTCCATTAACATCCTCAAGGCAAACACTGCATCTGTGGTGCTCTTTCTTGGCATGAAACCAAACTGTTGTTCACAAATGCTGACCTCTGCCCTTAGTCTAGCTTCCACTGTTCTTTCCCATAACTTCATCGTATGGCTCATCAACTTTATCCCTCTGTAGTTGCCACAACTCTGCACGTCTCCCTTGTTCTTAAAAATGGGCACCAGCACACTTCTCCTCCATTCCTCTGGCATCCTTTCACTCTCTAAGACCCTGTTAAATGTTCTTGTCAGAAAATCTACTGCTACCTCTCCTAGACACTTCCATAGCTCCACCGGTATGTCATCAGGACCAACTGCCTTTCCATTCTTCATCCTCTTCAATGCCTCCTCACTTCACCCTTACTAATCTTTGCTACTTCCTGGTCCTCAACTGTCACCTTTTCTACTCTTTTTTCTCTCATTTTCCTTATTCATCAGCTCTTCAAAGTACTCTTTCCATCTTCCCAGCACACTTCTGTCATCAGTCAATACATTTCCCTCTCTGTCCTTTATCAATGTAACTTGCTGCATGTCCTTCCCATCTCTATTTCTCTGCTGTGCCAACCTGTATAAATCATTTTCTCCCTCTTTACTTTCCAACCGAGCATACAAGTCATCAAACGCGCTCTGTTTGGCCTTTGACACTGCTACCGTTGCCTTACGCTGTGTCTCCCTGTACTCCTGTTTACTCTCTTCGGTTTTCTCAATGTCCCACTTCTTCTTAGCTAACCTCTTCCTTTGTACACACTCCTGCACTTCCTCATTCCACCACCAAGTCTCCTTATCTACTTTCCTTCCAGATGACACACCAAGTATTCTCCTACCTGTCTCCCTGATCACATTAGCTGTAGTTGTCCAGTCATCTGGAAGCACTTCCTGACCACCCAAAGCCTGTTTGAACTCCTCCTTGAAGACAACCCGACACTCTTCCTTTTTCAACTTCCACCACTTTGTCTTCTGCTCTGCCTTTGCCTTCTTCACCTTCCTCACCATCAGCATCATCCTGCACACCACCATCCTATGCTGTTTGGCAACACTCTCACCCGCTACTACTTTGCAGTCACTGACTTCCTTTAAATTACATCGCCTGTGTGTGAAATGTGAAAATGTGAAAATACCGGTTATGTGCAATAAAAACCCCACGCACTTTAATCAACCACATCTACCCCACTGACTGTGAACATCAACCCATCTACTCTGCACTCAGATACATTACACTTTAATATAGGCCAGTCTATAAAGTCGTTCCCTTCTTTTCTTTTATTGTTTATTAATTTATACTATTTATGTATCTATTTATTTATTTACTTATATAACATATATGTATGTGTGTATGTTTGTATATGTATCTATTTTTGCACCCCCTACTGCTGGTACCTCAGGAGCCTGTAACAGTGAATTTCTCCATTGTGAGATTAATAAAGCTGTATCTTATCTTATCTGTACAAGATGTAGTCTACCTGTGTGCTCCTACCTCCACTTTTATAAGTCACCCTATGCTCCTCTCTCTTCTGGAAGAAAGTATTCACCACAGCCATTTCCATCCTTTTTGCAAAATCTACCAACATCTGTCCTTCTGCGTTCCTGTCCTGGATACCAAACCTACCCATCACTTCCTCATCCCCTCTGTTTCCTGCACCAACATGTCCATTGAAATCTGCACCAATGACCACTCTTTCACCTCTGGGGGTACTCTGCATCATTTCATCTAACTCCCTCCAGAATCTCTCCTTCTCTTCTCGCTCACATCCTGTCTGTGGGGCATAAGCACTAACAACATTGACCATCACACCTTCAATTTCTAACTTGAGACTCATCACTCTGTCTGACACTCTTTTCACTTTTAGAACATTCCTGACAAACTCCTCCTTCAAGATGACTCCGACTCCATTTCTCTTCCCATCCACACCATGATAAAACATCTTAAACCCTGCTCCTATGCTTCTAGCCTCGTTACCTTTCCACCTGGTCTCCTGAACACACAGTATGTCCACCTTCCTCCTCTGAATCATGTCAGCCAGCTCTCTACCTTTTCCTGCCATAGTTCCAACGTTCAAAGTCCCTACTTTCAGTCCTAGACTCATGCCTTTCCTCTTCTCTCTCTGGCAACGGACACGCCTCCCGCCTCTCCTTCTTCGACGTCTTCGACCAACAGTAGTCCAATTTCCATCAGCACCCTGTTGGTTGACGGCACTGATGGCGGTCGTTGTTAACCCGGGCCTCGACCAATCCGGTATGTCATTCTTTCTTGTGATTCGCATAGTTTATTTGGCATTTGTTTTACGCCGGATGCCCTTCCTGACGCAACCCTCTGCATTTATCCGGGCTTGGGACCAGCGTGAGGGCTTAGACACTGGTTTGTGCCCCTCACGGCTGCATTGTATATATATATATATATATATATATATATATATATATATATATATATATATATATATATATATATATATATCAGTATATAAAAATAAAAATAAAAGGACAGGACAAAGACTTCTATTCAAACTTCATTTATCACTACAGATCTGTTTTGAAGAAGAATCTTCTTCTATAATCACCTGAAGAGAGAGGATGGTTTCGCACCCCTCGAAACAGATCTGTAGTGATAAATGAAGTTTCAATAGAAATCTTTGTCCTGTCCTTTTATTTTTATTTGCTCTCTGAAAAAGTATTGAGCACTCTCTTATGGAAGGATCTACTCAGAAAATTCTCTATATACAGTATATATATATATATATATATATATATATATATATATATATATCTGTCTGTCTTCCTTTCGGCTTTTTCCCTTTTACTTGGGAGTCGCCACAGTGAATCATCTGATTCGCACATTTTCATTTGGCAGAGGTTTTTATGTCGGATGCCCTTCCTGTCACAACCCTTTTAGCAAGGGACAGAAACACGCTGACGACTTTGCAGCCTACTCTTTACGAAAGTCAGAAATGGTTCTTTTACATGCCTCTCACCATAGACAGTGACAGACATGGCCCGCCTTTGATAACCCAGTTAGCCGCACTGGGGGGGACAGTGACAACCTTGTGGAGAGTGGGACTTGAACCCCCAACCTTTGGATCAGCGATCCAGCGCCCTATACCACTAGACCACCACTGCCCCACATATATATATATATATATATATATATATATATATATATATATATATATATATATATATATATATATATATATATATATATATATATATCGGCTGCAAAGTCAAAGTCGTCAGCGTGTTTCTGTCCCTTGCTCAAAGGGTTGTGACAGGAAGGGCATCCGATGTAAAACCCTCTGCCAAATCAAACGTGCGAATCAGATGATTCGCTGTGGCGACTCCCGAGTAAAAGGGAAAAAGCCGAAAGGAAGACAGACAGACCAATGAGATGAGAGAGATTTCCTTTCGGCTTTTTCCCTTTACCAGGGGACGTCACAGCGAATGATTCGCACGTTTGATTTGGCAGAGGTTTTTACGTCGAGTGCCCTTCCTGACACAACCCTTTAGCAAGGGACAGAAACACGCTGACGGCTTTGCAGCCACTCTTTACGAAAGTCAGCAATGGTTCTTTTACATGAACCTCTCACCATAGACAGTGAGAGACATGGAAGGCCTTTGATAACCCAGTCAGCTGCACTGAGGGGACAGTGACAACCTTGTGGAGAGTGGGACTCGAACCTTAGGATCAGCGATCCAGTGCCCTATACCACTAGACCACCACTGCCCCTATATATATATATATATATATATATATATATATATATATATATATATATATATATATATATATATATATATATATACACACACACACACACCGTATATACTTTGTATACAGTCGTAACAATATATGTAGTCACACCAATCACTCATAACATTAAAACTACTTTACTTTTATCATGTATCATGCAGGTCTTCACTGAGTTACTGACACAGCTTTACTCCATCAACTGAGGGACTTCTCAAGACCACAATTGTGGGATATGCAATAATTGTAAGATGGAGCCTCCATGGTTTGAACTTGTTTGTTGTAGACTTTTTGCCACTTTTTCCAGCTCTTCCAGGGGGACACTGAGGAAATCCCAGAACAGCCAACAGACATAGTCCCTCCAGCATGTTCTGGGTTGATAGTGGGGTCTTTTCCTGGTTGGACATGCCCAAGACGCCACACCAGGGAAGCACTTGGGCCATTACAAGCTCCGCTTTACAGCAGAGGCTGCAGCGATCTGCCTATCAATCTTAAATTCCATTCTTCCCTCGCAAGTGAACATGACCCTGAGATACCTGAACTCCTCCACTTGGGACAGAATCTGATTCCACTCAAAGAGGTATTCTGCCCTTTTCCGGTTGAGAACCATGGCCTCGGACTTGGAGGTGCTGATTCTCATCTTGGCAGCTTCACAATCAGCTGTTAATCACTCCAGGAAGTTGGTAGGATTGAGAAAGTCCCCGCAGCATTTCTTCCACCTTCTGACAACATCCCCAGTCAGTTTGAGCAGTTTAAAACTTCCACTGCAGACAGTGTTTGTGGAGTACTGCTTCACTCTTCTGAGATGTCAGATGGTGATTCAGAACCTTTTCGAGGCCAACTCATGGTCCCTTTCCAGGCTCTCATTGAACTCCTCCACACCACTGAGAATTTGCATCCGTAACAGCCCAGGCTGCGGCACATTTTGCTTGTCAGTACCGGTGCAGTGCCTCGACAGTCTCGTTGGCCAAAAATAACCAATATGTTTCCTTCTTCAGCTCCTCACCCTCGGTGCCCACCACTTGGTTCAGTGGTTGCTCACATGACAGGCACCAATAACATTCCAGCCACAGCTTCGGGCCGCTGCCTCAATAATGGAGACAGAACATGACTCAGTCGAACTCTATTTCCTCTGCCTCGACTGGAATGTGGTGGTAGTTCTGGCAGAGTTAAGAGTAAAAGGCTGTTCTGATAGGTCTGATATGACTCACCCTTGCACACCAACTCATGCTTCTTTCCCACCAGAGAGGTGACATTTCATGTTCCAAAAGCAACAGTTAGCAGCTGAGGATCGGTCCAGCAGATACCACACCTATGGCTGCCACCCAGCTCACACTGTACACAACCCCTATAGCCTCTAGCACAGGTAGTGAGTCCATGAAGGGCGGATCCATCTTTCCTCTTTGGGGTGGACCCAGCCAGGCTCCATAGGTGGAAGCTCAACCACCAGAAACTCACCTTTGAGCCCCTGCCCCCAGGTCTGGATCCAGGGGGGCCCGACGAGGCAACTTAAGGGCAAAGGAAACTGTCCTTGTACTTGTTCTGACCAAAGGGGTCTTCTGAACTTCACATAGTGTGGACCTTCTCCAATTACCTGTTTGCCTTGGGTTACCCTCCCAGGGCCATAATGTCCTTGGCCACATAGCTCCCAGAATCATTAGAACACGCAAACCTCTCCACCACGATAAGGTGATGATTTAAGGAGGGATAAATGAGGTCTCAGTGGGATTCGAACTCACAACCTTGGAGGCCAAGTTTCCTCATAATGTTTCTGAACGGGTGCATTGTGTTGTTGAAAGAGGTTACGGCTGTTAAGGAACACTCCTGATATAAAAATGTGTATTTATAAAGAGCTGCAATAATGCTCATTTAGGTATTGTGTATAAAAGTAATATCCACATGAACTGGGGGACCCTAGGTTTGTCCAGGACATCAAACTTCTGGTGACTTACCTTTTTGTCATCGTCTATCCCGTTGGCATGTTATAAAAGCAACACACATGCACTCAGCTGTCCAAACAATGTTAAAGAAAATGTGATTCATCAGATCAGTACAACATTATGCCCAATGCTACATAGTCTGGTTTTGATTTTCATGAGCCCATTATAGGCTCCTTCAGTGATGGAAAGAGTGAAGCATGTGTACTCTGATTGGCCTGCAGCTGCACAGCTTCATATGCAGTAATGTGGGATGCACTATGTATTCAGACACCACTTTTGGTAAGTACAATTAACTGCATATCTGGAAGACCCCAAAAGACTTGTCGTTTTGAACCTGCTTTGACCCAGTCTTCTAACCCTAATTTGGCCCTTGTCATAGTCATGCAGATCCATATGTTTGCCCATTTTCCCTGCTTCCAAAAAAATCAACTTTGAGAACTGACCATACACTTGCTGCATAACATACATACACTATAATAAAATAAATAATTGGTAACTTTACCTCTCTGCGGTTTTAAAGTTATAGCTGATCACTGTATATTTACTTCATTTCTCCATGTTATAGAATATAAGTAGGAACAAATACCGTATTACAAGGCAGCATATACATGTTATAGTTTTCATAGAATTCCACACGCGCTCACTTGAGTATAGAGGCAAAAACCTAGCAAGAGGCATGGTTACCTGGAAACAAGTGAGCAAAGCAGAGGGAAAGGTGTCGAATGTGCTTCTCTTCATCTGGGTCTCATCAAAGTTGAACTTGCCTCCAAACAGCTGCATACCCAGCAGGGCAAAGATGATGAGGAAGAGGAAGAGTAGCAGCAAGAGGGAACAAATGGCTTTCATCGAGTTCAGCAGAGAAGTGACCAGGTCTGATAGAGCAGCCCAGTGACTGAGAGAGAAAGCGTTGACCATAAAACTACATTTGTGATGCAGAATAATATACAGACAGTACCTCTAATCAATATTATTTTTCTGACTGAAATATAGTACCATACCTGTACAATCTTCAAAGGTTCTGAGCGATATCCATTTTAAAGGTCAGATATTATACCCTTTTTCAGACCTTTCTTTTTATATTTTGGACACTAATGGAGCATCATGTATACTAGTAGTTCCTAATCTAAAAAAAAATGCACAGATCTTCAGGAAGCTGCTTCCTCTCCTCCTCCTGAAATGCTGATTTTGAGTGTGTATACTGGAAAGCCTGTTTGGATTCCTCCTCACATGTATGTTTTTTCCTCCCTTTCTGCCCCCTTTACCTTTTTTTTATTTTTCCACATTTTCTCCCTAATTTAGTCATTTCCAATTCACATCCATCAAGTATTGCCTTCTCTATCACACGACCAACAGCGATCAGGGAAGGGCAAAAGTATGCCAATGACCCCTCTGTGACATGCAATGCTAGAAACCCACGTCTTTTCAAACTGCGGCGCATGCGTATTTGGGGGCGGTCTAACACACTCTGACGGAAAGCGCTATCTGCCCCCTCAAACAAATGAGCTCACAGAGGCCCATGATTGGGTGGTGATCGCTGTGAGTGACAGGGATCTTCCTATGAGAGCTCTGCCAATTAGTTTCTATGGACTCCAGGCTATGGAGGGCTGTGGCATTAACCCAGATTCAAAGTTGCAATCTCTGTTTTAGCCTACTATGCTTTGATTGGTCACCTGAAAATGCTAAGCATGCGCTGAGAGGCAGAGCAGGATGGATGGAGATTTATATTTACATTTTTAGCATTTGGCAGATGCCCTTATCCAGAGAAACATATCTGATTTATACCACTGAGAAATTGAGGGTTAAAGGCCTTGCTCAAGGGCCCAACTGGAGAAATGGGTGTTTGAAGCACCATCCTACAGATAAGTAATCTAAAGTCTTAACAATTGAGCCACCAATGGAGCAGTGAAGAAATCCAAGCTACTCATAAGGCCCAGCACACTGTGACATACTAATGTGCCAAAAAAAATGAATAAATTTGCCCCAAACTTTGTGTTGTGTCCAGATCAAACAATTTGGAGGGAAAACTTAAACTAGTGCTAAATTTATTTTGTGACACATCTAATATGTTTTTTTTTTAACGGTGCAGGATCCTTTCTAGGTAAAAAAGAATTTAAAAAACATAATGACCCCCCCTTTAAGTAAATGACCTCACCGGGTAACTTTGAAGATGCGAAGAAGACGAACACAACGCAACACAGATATACCGATAGGTGGAATCACATCTAACTCCACAAGTACAGTCTCGAGTATCCCAGCACAAACCACAAAGCAATCAAAACGGTTAAAAAGTGCTATAAAGTAGATCTGGAAGCCGAAGCTGTACATCTTCATCAGCATCTCTAAGGTAAACAGGGCCAGCAGGATCTTGTTGGCTCGGTCTGAGATGGAACACAAAAACAAAACAATTTAACAAAAAAAAATTGAATGACGTAGTCTCATGAAAATAGTTTAAAATACAGGAAGTGTGTACAAAATGCACTTTACAAGTGTGTGTGTGTGTGTGTGTGTGTGTGTGTGTGTGTGTGTGTGTAGACACCTTGTATATCAGTGAGCCACTGTGGTTGACCATAATGCTCTGAGGCACTTGCTGCTGTGTTGAGAAAAACCAACAGCAACACCAGCCAGTAGAAGTTAGCAGACTTCACAGCCACGCGGCAGTTCTTCCTTAGAACTAAGTTCAAATGGTACAGCTGCTCACTGTGCAGAAAACCAGACGAGATAAAACATTAAGTGCTCAAATATTTCTAACATACTTCCATGATCTTTATTCCAGAAGGCCCTTGACAGATTGCCGAGCAACTGTCACGCGATTCAAATTCAGCCAATGCCTGTCTTCCTTCCTCCTTCCTGCTGATTGGCTGAGATGATGTATACACCCCTTTTTCCTCATTCGTGCACAAATTGTCAATGAGCTTTTTTTTAGTGTGTTTTAATTACCAGTTAAGCTCTATGATGCCACTCAAATGCCGGCTAAGCGCCAGAAAAGGGTAATGACGTTGGATGTCTCTTCTGAAGAAATAAGACTTTCTCCTGAAGAAACGACAGTTTCCTCTGAAGTGTCTGAAGAGGAATAAT
This sequence comes from Plotosus lineatus, assembly GCA_024760905.1. Classification (NCBI taxonomy): domain Eukaryota; kingdom Metazoa; phylum Chordata; class Actinopteri; order Siluriformes; family Plotosidae; genus Plotosus; species Plotosus lineatus. The sequence goes on from CM045729.1 coordinate 20,675,174, forward strand.
CATCTGAACCGTTGTAAATCACTGTCGTATTAAAGTCTTTTTCAATTATTATTCCAGCACAGTACTGTACTTTCATTTTGGGCTGCAGGTGGTAACTGTTATTTCCATCGTTTTTTTTTTTGTTGTTGCATTGTTTCAGTGTTCAGTCATGTCATTTGCTGAGCCGCTTTATCGATTACGGTCACGACAGGGGTTACAGCCCATTCCAGTCGACTTGAGGTAAAGATAGGGTACATCCTGAACAGTTCACAGATCGTTGCAGTACCGACGCACACAAAGCCATTCACACTCACACAGACTCCATATTCATTTAACACCCAATTGGTCTAATGCGCACATCTTTGGATAGTGAAAGGAAACGAGAGCACATGGAGGAAACCATTCAAGCATAGGGAGAACATGCAAACTCCACACATGGCTCGAGCACAGGGTTTGAACCCAGGACCCTCTTACTATGATGCAGATGTGCTAATCACTATTCCACCACTATCTTTTTCCCCCCACTTTCTCCCCAAATTAGTTGTATCCAATTCCCTCACATCAAGTATTTCCTTTCACTATCACACGACCACCACCAACCATGAAAGGACATAGTAATGCACATGCCCCCTAACTGACATGCTGTGCTGTTACCTGGCTAGATTTGAAGGTGACCCAAACAAAACACATGGGCTCACAGATACCCATGTTTGGCTGGGGATCACTGTGAGTGACAGGGAAGTGAGCATATGCCATCCCTCCCTTGAGAGCTGGGCCAATTAGTTACTATAGAATTCCGGCTGTAGCATCAACCTGATTCTCCAGGTTGATAGTTATGCATCACGTCTATGCGCCACACGGGAGCTGACCCTGCTAATCTTTTTAATACGCTTTATTAATTAAGTCAAAACTGCTTGAGGATCAGATAACCTACTAGTACACTGCACAAAGTGAGATATGAACAAAAAAAATTTTTTTTGTCTGACTTACCAGAAGCTTATAGTCAGTAGTTTGGCCCTGAGTAAAAATAAAAAAAAGAAAGGAAAAAAAAAAAGATTAGATTTACTGTACTGTAGTTTATCAGTTACAAGAAAATAATTAAAAGTATATAATATTAAATGTTAATATACTGTATAATATTACTGTATAGAGGCGCAGCAGCCATTATCTTCATCTAGAAAAGCCTCGAACTCAGAGTCAGAATCTGATTCTGCAAAAAATTGCAAACAGTGTACCGATAATAAATGAATTATAATCAATGATCATTCATTAATTTCTGAACTGCTGAATCCTACTTAGGGTCACAAGTTCTGGCGCCATGTCAGTGAAGGCAGAGTATACCCTGGACAGTTTCTCAGGCCGCTGCAGGGTGGAAACATGCTGACGGCTATGCAGCCTACTCCTGACGAAAGTCAGCAATGGTTCTTTTACATGCCTCTCACGAAACATACTTGATAACCCAGTTAGCTGCACTGCTAATGGGCAGCAGTTACAACCCGTTGATAGTGGGGCTTGAACCCCCAACCTTGGGATCAGTAACCCAACACCCCACTTCTGGGCCTCCACTGCCCCAATAATCAATGTTCCTATACTAAATGTACTTCTAATAAATGTACTATAATCAATGTACCTGTACTAAATGTACTATAGTCAATTAATCTATACTAAATGTACTATAATCAACATATTTAAATAAAATGTACTATGATAAATTTACCTATAATAAATGTACTATAACCAATGCACCTATATTAAATGCACTATAATCAATGTACCTGTACTAAATGTATGATCATCAATGTACCTAAACCAAATGTAATCCAATAAATGTATATACACTTAACGCAGTGGTTCTTAACATGGGTTCGATCGAACCCTAGGGGTTCGGTGAGTCAGTCTCAGGGTTTCGGTGGAGATCAAGACACACACCCAACTCATATTCATAACGACACGTCCCGCTTGGCCATCACTGGCTGCAGGTGATCACACTACATTGCTTGGCCAATCTGTGCTGCAGGAAATTTGGTGTGCTCAATAGTCGAATTGTGACTGTTGTGATGGTACGTCGTGTGATTTCTTTCTTAATGTTTTAATCCATACTATGTTAAGAAAAAAAGAAAGTGGTCGGACGAACATGTACAACATGGATTCACATATAGAACGGAATCAACCCTCCGCTGATTGACGTATATGTACATGTATATGTGAATATATTAATAAATACATAATCAATGCTAATAATGCTTATAATAACCATTAAACATTCAAAAATAATCCATAAGATATAAATAAAAAATAAATACACACACATGCAGACACGCGCGTGCACACACAGATGCGCGCCTCAAATAAAAATGTAAGTCATTTTGATGGGGGAGTTCATGCATTTTATTGGTTTTGTTCTTTGAACACAGTGATGTTAATGCACGGTTCATTTTGGTGCCCCAGTAAAAATATATACCTATGTCGTGAATTTGAAAAAAAAAAAAATCATATTTTATTTTTCAATAAAGAAGGGTTCGGTGAATAAGCATATGAAACTGGTGGGGTTCAGTACCGCCAACAAGGTGAAGAACCACTGACTTAATGTAATGTAATCAATGTACCTGAACTTAGTGTATGATGAGTGGGGCCGGTGGCGTAGTGGTTGTGAGTTCGAATCCCACTGAGACCCTCACTGTGCTAAGACCCCTGGGCAAGGTCGCAACCACAAGTGTGCATCTGTTCATCCAGCAGTATAAATGGGTACCAGTAAAAATATACTGGGAAGGTAACCTGCGATGGACTAGCGTCCCATCCAGGGGAAGTTGAACTCCTGGTCGCTTCACGCTATGGAAACCGGGGATAAGCACCGGCCTGATGAGCCACGAGGCTCAGGTGTAAACCCCCCCCAACAGACTTTACCTTAGTGTGTGATAATCAATGTACCTATACTAAATGTATAATGATCACATGTTCAATTTTCTGAACCGCTTAATCCTAATTTGGGTCGCAGGGATGCTGGCGCCCATCTCAGCGGACTCTGGTCAAGGGCAGAATGAACCTCGGGCAGCACATAAAAGTATCAAGTGAATTATTATTTTTAGGATTTCAGAATACCTCCATCTTCACTGTGTTTGTACCAGCCATATTTCTTCATCATCTTCTTCTTTGCCACCACAGCACCTAAGAAGATAGACCTTATTAATTCTCGGTTGACGATATAATAATAACCAAATCTTCTTTTCCTTTCGGCTGTTCCCTTCAGGGGTCGCCACAGCAAATGATCTGCCTCCATCTCTCCCTATCCTCTGCATCTTCTACTCTTACTCCAACGACCTTCATGTCCGCCTTCGCCGCATCCATAAATCTTCTCTTTGGTCTTCCTCTGGGCCTTTTGCCTGGTAGTTCCAACCTCAGCATCCTACGACCAATATACTCACTATCCCTCCTCTGTACATGTCCAAACCATCTCAATCTAATAATAATAACCAAATACGATAGAATATTGTACTGTATATATATATATATATACACATAGTATATAATAGAATATTGTACTGTATTTGGTTGTTATTATGGTTATTTGGTTATAATAATAATAACCAAATACAGTACAATATTCTATTATAACTCGAATGGGTGTTTGTACGCATGTCTGTTTAGGTTGCTGCCTCACGTTTATTGCCATCTTCATCCATATCCTCAGCTTCGATGAGCCAGTCCATGTAGCCCACCATGTCCTCTTCCATCTGTTGTTTCTCCTGAGCTTTTTGAAGCTCACCACGACACACGGCTTTCTCTCTTTCCTTCGAGAACTCACTGAGTGTAAATGTAAATGTGCCAAATAACCACACACATCCAAAAAAATGTCGTCTACATTCAAGGCAAAGCTCTTCATTCAGTTACATGCAGTTTGACCAAACAAAACTAAGCAACATATAATATATAACAACGTTTAGCCTTGAGGACTGTTACCCGCTCAAAACACCCAGTACAAGGTTTAGAACAAAGAAGGAGCCGAAGATGACTAGAGACACAAAATAAATCCAAGGCAGCTCAAGACCGATCGCATCATTCATCTGGAGACATAAAGAGACATAACAAGGGGAGAAAAGAGAGTGAGAAAAGTGTGTTAAAATCATTTGATTCTTGATTTCTCTTCTTTATGATATCATTTATAATGTATAAGAGTGCAGTGCATTATGCTAATCTATTATAGTATATACTACACAGAAACAATCCATTCCAACTGGGTTAATAAACAAGTACTGAGGGAGGCTGCCGCTCTCACTCATTCATTCATTCATTTTCTGTAACCGTTTAATCCTAATTAGGGTGGCGAGGAGGCTGGTGCCCATCCCAGCTGACTCCGGGCGAGGGCAGAGTACACCCTGGACAGCTCGCCAGGCCATCGCAGGGCGGAAACACGCTGACGGCTACGCAGCTACTCTTGTTGAAAGTCAGCAATGGTTCTTTTACAGCCTCACACCATCGACAGTAAGAGACGTGGCCGGCCTTTGATCACCCAGTTAGCCGCACCAGGGGGACAGTGACAACCCATGAAGAGTCGGATTTGAACCCCCAACCTTAGGATCAGTGATCCAGCACCTTTTACCACCAGGTCACTCATTCACCGAATTGTTTAATTCTACTATGGTCACGAGGAGACTGATGCCCATCCCAGCCAACTAGTGGTAAAGGTGGGGTATACAGACAGTCACAGCACCAAAACACACACCCATTCAACAGTCACAGTCATACCTAGGGCCAATTTGGAACAGCTAATCGCCTTATGTTCATGCTGTCGGTGAAAACCATAGTACCAGGAGGAAACCCAAGCAAACATGGGCAGAAAGTCCAAATTACACACAGAAATGGCCTTGACAAGCCCAAGGCTCAAACCCAGGGCCTTCTTGCAGTGTGGTAGACGTGCTAACCGCTACGTCACCGTGCCGCCCTAACAGTCTTATTATTCATTCAAAACTATGATGCGCGTGCCAATCATGCAGCAAGCATTCAAATTACAATGATGCAACACCAAGAATTATTGGATGGCTTTCTCTCAATCAATGAGAGTGATATGAATGAATAATAATAATATCATCATCATTTTCTGTAACCGCTTAATCCTAATTAAGGTCGCGGGGAGGCTGGCACCCATCCCAGCCAACTTCGGGTGAGGGCAAAGTACACCCTGGACAGCTCACCAGGTCATCGCAGGACGGAAACACACTGACGCGTTTGTTTGTTTGTTTGTTTTAAGTTTGAATGAGTTCCATGAATGCTGGAACGGAGCATGTCTATGCACCTTTGCATTGTAAAAATGAAAATTTAAACATCAGAATCTTGTTTTGGTTGCATGTCTTATGTTGCTGCATAGTACATGCTACAATTATTATTATGTATTCTGGTGGGTATCTCTAAGTATTTCCTGAATGTCAGTAGGACGATTCACTGATATCAAACAATATGGAGTGAATACACTATGTACAGACACTCCCCGCTTTACGTTCATTCGTTTTACGTATTTTTTGATTTTACGTTTAAAAAAATTATGTCAAATTTTGAGTTTAGCGTGCTCTCTATAGTACGAGATGTACCTACGTAGTACGCTGACATAATATGCTACTTACGCATGACGCTGCATCCATTGCTTACAAACGACAGACTGAACGTGCCCCTCCTTCTTCCCAGTTCACTGCGTGTTACCCTTGTGTTAAGACGTCATCTCTGTGATCTTTGTGTTTACACTGTTTTGCAGACTTTTGTCACCCTAAGCGAATATGGTTGGTCAGAAGCGTAAGCCTACTAGTGATAGTGGGAATCAGAAAAAGCGGCAAGCCATCTCGTTAGAAACAAAGATGGCTATTATCAGGAAAATCGATGCTGGTGAAAAACACGTGAATGTTGCAAATTTTTTCCAAATGGCTCCGTCGACCCACGGAACCATTTAAAAGCAGAAAGATCGCATCACAGAGAATGTTAAAGGTTATATTTGATACTGTATTTGATATTTGATGAGTGAATTTGATTAAAATCGATCTATTTGAAATTATTTTGCTTGAATTTAATTTATTTGAAATCAATGTTGATATTATTTGATATATTTGATATTATTTTACAATGTTATGTTTATAATAATTGATTTAGGGGTGTTTTATGAGATACAGTAATGGGATTTATGGATGTATAGTATGAGCGTTATACGTCACTGGAACATATAGTAAGAACTTACGTTTTTTTCCACCTTACGTTCGGCCGTCCGGAACCAAACTAAAATGTAAGTCGGGGAGCGTCTGTATATGGATCTATTGTATACAGTATGAATTCTGGTATTTTTAGGTATGTCTGCCAAAAATGTATATTGAAACGTTGTAGATAATGCTTCCATTGTTTTCACGACAGGATCTCACTATGTCTAGTGTATTACAACTAATTTCTTATCACGCACATACTATTTATTTTTTTCTTCTAATTTCCTCACTAACAAATTCGTGCTGTATGTTTTATTACATATTCAGAATTCAACCTCATCCTCAACACCATTGAAGATGACACCAAATCCTTATTGGTTGTTACTGCATTTCTACAATGTGGTACAAGCTCTTAGTGTATCAACCAGATTGTTCAGAACATAGCTAGAACATGACAGAGTCAGACAAGGGTTTAAAAGGAAAAAAGTGCACACATGGCAGAAATTCCTAAATGAAGCAACAGAATGTCAAACAATCTAGGAATTTTCCCCTGAAGACTCCAAAATCAACTCATAGCAGTGAAAGAATTTGCCTTGGTGGAGAACATCTGAGACCCAGCATAACCTCTAATCCCAGTCACAGTGTAACATTGACGCAGAAGGAGGACAGAGAGAGACAAAAGGCATGAAAGATAACAGAAAATGAAATAATAAAATGGATGATAAATACCCAGTACAAGACATCAGTCCATCCCTCCATGGTAACGCACTGGAAAACAGTCAGCATGGCAAAAAAGATGTTATCAAAGTTCGTGATGCCACCGTTAGGACCTTCCCAGACTCCTCTGCACGCTGTATTGTTACCTACACAGAATCGGCCGTTACCGGCAAATGCACATGGTGTCGGGTCATCTTCCACATAAAGCTCTGTGGGGTACAGCAACACCACCCATTAATTTAATAAAACTCTCTATTTATATTCTATATATCATTAATCTACATACAAACATGCAGTCTTGACATCTGTAATGTTCTGCGTTATTTCAGAATAGCATCCTGCAAGCAGCGTGGAAAGTGTGAGGATGGTAGTATTGGATAAAAGTCATCTAAACCAGGACTTGGCAGTCTAATATCAGTAGAATGTGAAACATAAAATTTAAAAAAATAATAAAAGATCGTAAAGTGTAATACACTGATATGCTTCACTTCTGTTCAGATAAAAATTCAAGAAGAGAACAGATGCACTCTTGTTACACTCGGTGTAAAGCTCTAAAGTGTTCAGCAGCATTTTTGATAAAGTGACTTCTATGGCCTTGAAAAAAATTAGCTAAGGTGACCCATTTTCAATAGACTGGTAGGACATGCCGTAGGGACCATTCATCATATATATTTATAAATATAAAATAAATCCATAAAGAGTCGGCACTCATAGAGTGTTAAGAAGACGTGTCTGCGATGGTGGAGGATGGATGCGGACAGCTCCTGAAAACATAATATCCCGTACGCTTTGTGGAGTATACAAAATAATATATATATATATATATATATATATATATATATATATATGAGGATTTTCTGAGTAGATCCTTCCATAGGAGAGTGCTCAATACTTTTTGGTAGAGCAAATAACAATAAAAATAAAAGGACAGGACAAAGACTTTCTATTGAACTCCATATCTGTAGTGATAAATGGAGTTTCAATAGAAAGTCTTTGTCCTGTCCTTTTATTTTTATTATATATATATATATATATATATATATATATATATATATATGTGTGTGTGTGTGTGTGTGTGTGTGTGTGTGTGCGTACGTACATGTTTATCAGTGTGTGTGTGTATCTGTGTGTGTTACCTGTTCCAACAAAGTAACATGTTTTGTGCATTCTGCCGATGAAAAGTTCCAGGCCAATAATAGCATAAATGATGATAACGAACATGACCAGCAGACCAATATGAAACAGAGGAACCATAGCCTTCATGATGGAGTTCAGAACAATCTGCAGACCTACACACACTCACACACACACACACACACACACACACACACACACACACACACACATTCAGTTACAACAAACATTTAGAATTCTTATAATTAAGAAATACATTATTCACATTCGTACACAAAAGCACCACACACACACACACACACACACACACACACACACACACACACACACAAACACAATTACAACAAACAATTATAATTCTTATAATTAAGAAATACAACATTATACACATTAGTGCACATATATAAAAGCACCACACACACACACGTACACAAAATCTAGATTCCCAAGGCAATAACCTTAACCTTCACAACTACGTAGATGTTCAAATTAAGCCTTTACCCTTAATCTAGTTCTAACCTGAACACTAAAACCATGTCTTAAGCCTGAAACAACCCTTTGAACTGCGGTGAACTGAGGAACAGTTAAGATTCCCGTATCTTCATACACCATTTGTTCATTTTCTAAACCGCTTAATTTTAATTGGGGTCGTAGGGAGGCTACCATTCATACCTAGGAGAGACTGGGAGCCGCCAATTAACCTACCATGCATGTTTTTGGACTGTGGGATGAAACCAGAGTACCTGGACGAAACCCACGCAAGCACAGGGAGAACATACAAACTCCACACAGAAATGCCCAGGCTGGGAATCGAACCCAGGTTTTCTTGTTGTGAGGCGGCCATGCTATCCACTACCCCACGGTGCCACCCCTTCATATACCAAAAATGTTCTATTACTGCTGGTAAATATTCCTGTCCCAAATATTTAAAAAGTACAAGTATAGGGATACACACACACACACTCACACACACTTACTGGGCACGCCCGAGACCAAGCGCAGAGGTCTGAGTACCCTGAAGGCCCTGAGAGCTTTTACATCCAGTCCTCCTGGTTTACCAGATGCATGATGGGCATCTCCAGGTTTGTGTTCCCCCATCTCTGCAATAACGCTAAAGAGTCTGCACACACACACACACACACACACACACACACATACACACACAATGAAATTCAGGTAACTAATTTAACCTTTATTATTACTCACCTTCTCTTTACCTTAAACAAAAACAAAGTTCTTCTAAGAAATCATACAAACCCGACAATGACAATGACAAAATCCAACAGGTTCCAGCCACTGCGGATGTAGGCACTAGGGTGCATAACCAGACCATAGGCCAGGATCTTTGTGAAGGTTTCAATGGTGAAAATAACAAGAAAGATATATTCCACTTTTTCCTGAGGAAAAGAGTAGAAAGATTGGAATAGAATATATACAGTGGTACCTCACCTTACGATAGTCCCAGCAAACGAAAAATCCAGTTTACGAAAAACATTTTCCAAAATTTTTTTGTTTCTGTATATGTACAAGTTCTTACGAAACACGCCAAATGCGCCATTCAAACATTCAAACGCAGTATTCAAACATTCAAACAATGCACGAGTTGCTCTCACATTGACTATCTTCCAACATCCCGCCCCGCTGGCCTCCCATTGGCTAGGAGGGATGACGCAGCTCCCTCTCATTGGCTATTATGGAGCTGCATCTCCCATAATGCTTTTCATGTGAAGGACAGAGTTACTGTTGTTTCATGAATTTTTTGAGTGTGCTCATTGCTTTATTTTTTGACTCAGGCTTTTAACCTTCCATAAACATTTGTAAGATTATAACTCTGCTAAGAAGACATGGTCAACACACGTGCACACACACACACACGCGCGCGCGTGTGTGATTTCCGGTGGGAGTGAAAAGAAGAAGCGGGCTCGTGGCATGTGGTTGAGTGATATTGCAAAGGAATATGGCCAAACCCGTCTCCCATCGGTATGATATTGAAGCAGAAGGAGGTCTGAAAAGGTATGTTTTTATAATTTTTAAAGGGTTTAGGGGGTAGTATTGGGGGTCTTGGAATGAATAAAACGTTTTACGTGTAAAATGCCGTTCAATTTACGAAAAATCCAGGTTAAGAAAAAGGCTCTGGAACGGATTAATTTCGTAAGGTGAGGTACCACTGTATATAGTTTAAAAAAACACTGTTAAGCTTCAAACTCCCCCTGAGGGTCTTTATAGGTAGTGACTGGGTCAACAGGTCAAGAAGTTACTGAGCCCAGGGCTTCTGCTGTATGGTACAACCTATACACTGGAGAAGTGGTTAACATGGCTACCTTACAGCAAAATGATCCTGGGTCCGGGTCCTGGGCTCAGCGAAGGCGTTTCTGTGTGGGATTGCATATTCTCCATATGCTTGCATGGGTTTCTTCTGAGTAGTTGTGATATGCACATTAGGCTAACTGGTTGCTCAAAATTGTGCCAAGGTGTGAAATGTAACTGTGAATGGTGGCGTGTATTGGTCCGGTGATGATCTGGCAAGCTTTTCAGGGTGTACAACAAAATCAATGACAATTTAACAGAAGCCACAGCCAAGGGCAGAAGAATGCTATGGGTTCGATTTACACCTTTGCCCAGTGTCAGCTGAAATTGACTCCAGCCTCCCTGTGATAGTAGCAGGGTTTAAGAAACGTGTGTGAGTGAATGAGTGAGTACACAGAAACATTCATTCATTCATTTTCTGAACCGCTTAATCCTAATTAGGGTCGCGGGGAGGCTGGCGCCAATCTCAGCCAACTCTGGGAGAGGGTGGGGTACACCCTGGACAGCTCACCAGGCCATCTCAGGGCTGACACTCATACATCCATTCATACACACATCACACCTAGGGATGATTTGGAGCAGCTAATTAACCTACTGTGCATGTTTTTGGACTGTGGGGGAAACTGGAGTACCCGGAGGAAACCCCCGCAAGCACATGCAAACTCCACAGAGACCCAAACTGGGAATTGAAGCCAGGACACACGCAAATATAAGAAATGAAAATGTGTTAGTACTGGTTTATTTTGATTATTTTAAAGCATGGTGGTGGTCACACATGCTCCATGATGAAATCCTTTGATACTCATTCAAAGTATGAAAAAATATTTATTTGTTTTTACCTAGAAAAACCACAAAGGCCATATGGCGTAGAGTTCTTCATAATTTTGCAAGTGGTTTTGTTGAGGGTTCAGGGTTTCCTCCAAAGTTTGAGAGATGAATAATGTCTGCTGCAGTAATGACTAGCAATGACTTACCAGATTGTGGTTAGTGGCATTGGAATCATCTTCGGGAAACGGCCGTGATACACCAAGGGCTACACAGTTAGCAATAATGGCTACTAAGATGAATATATCAAACGGCTTAAGGGACAGTGGTTAAGGGCCACATACTTTCAGACACTGTTTACAGAGTAAATCCACATTATCCACCTAATTCATTCACATTATTATATTCATTCATTTTCTGTACCCGCTTAATCCTAATTTGGGTCGCGGGGAGGCTGGTGCCCATCCCAGCCAACTTCGGGCGAGGGCAGAGTACACCCTGGACAGCTCGCCAGGCCATCGCAGGGCGGAAACACGCTGACGGCTTTGCAGCTACTCTTTACAAAAGTCAGCAATGGTTCTTTTACATGCCTCACACCATAGACAGTGAGAGACATGGCCGGCCTTTGATAACCCAGTTAGCTCTACTGGGGGGACAGTGACAACCTTGTGCAGAGTGGGACTCGAACCCCCAACCTTTGGATCAGCGATCCAGCGCCCTATACCACTAGACCACCACTGCTCCCACATTATTATACTGTATATTAATTTGTCTACTTTTGATGTAGATATTTATATTTATTTGGGGCAATACCTACATTTCTCCAAAATTTGCAAATTCCTGCTCATCAGCAAACACACCACTATCTTACCAAACCTACAAAACTACTAATCTCTACCAAGAATGAGACATGTCAAGTCAGCTAGCACATGAACTGGTACTTATTCTGCATCACATAGCACCAAAAGCAATGCAAAACCCTCAGAGGGAAGCACTATCTTCAACATGCATGAGCTTAGAGACACGTGATTGGTTCATATCATTGTGACAGACAGGGAAGAGAAATCAAAAATTTCTTCAAGATATATTAATATATAATTTTGACCATGGTTGATGTGAGTTAGCATTAAAGCTCTTGAAGGACAAGGATCCCATAACATACCGGTAGGTTGAATAATTATATTCATTTGTTGGCACTGATAGTCAAGTATTATGATTATTTGGTCTGAAAAACTTTCCAGGACTCACTCACTCACTCACACACACACAGACAAGTAAACAAAGGATATTTCCACTCAACGAGGGCTAGGGCGGCCATGCGGATAGGGTTGCTGAGTGTAAGGCAGCAGAGAGCTCTTGGTGCTCGGAGTTTGGACTTGTTGGCTTGCATCTGTTTCTTGGCTCCTCCAGTCCTCCTGCGCGCCCCAGCCGAACTTGTGGAGTTGAGAGTGTCTGACTGCTGGAGCTTGCTTGCAGCCCCCACTGGAGCCCCATCTGTAGAGAACATATAAAAATATAAGTCTAATTTTGTTTATATTTAGTATTTAATTGGCAAATTGGGAAGTGGAGGCCTGGAGGTAAAGGTACTGGATCACTGATCGTAAGGTTGGAGGTTCAAGTCCCTCTCTCAACGGGTTGTCACTGCCCCCCAGTGCTGCTAACTGGGTTATCAAAGGCCGGCTATGTCTCTCACTGTCTATGGTGAGACGTGTAAAAGAGCCATTGCTGACTTTCGACAAGAGTAGCTGCATAGCTGTCAGCGTGTTTCTGCCCTGAAATGGCCTGGCGAGCTGTCCAAGGTGTACGCTGCCCTCACCTGGAGTCGGCTAGGATGGGCGCTAGCCTCCCTGTGACCCTAATTAGGATTAAGTGGTTACAGAAAATAAATGAATGAATTGGCAAATTTACTTAAAGTAACACAGAACTGGAAAAGTGATCAGCTGAAAAGTTTTTCTTTCTCAATAAAAAACATTATGCATATACGTGATGTTGTGGTTAACACAGACAGCTCACAGCAAGAATGCCTGGGTTTGAATCCCAGCTCAAGTGTTTCTGTATGGAGTTTACTTGTGTGGGTTTCCTCCGGGTACTGTGATTTCCTCCCACAATCCAAAAACTTGCACAGTAGGCTAATTAGCTGTTTCAAATCATGCCTAGGTGTGGATGTGAAAGTAAATATGATGGTCCAGCAGGATGTCCAGGGTCATCATAAATACAGTCACTTGCAGAACCGCTTATCCTATTCGGGTTGCAGGGAGGCTGAAGCCTATATCAGTTAACACTGAGCAAAGGTGGAGTACACCCTGAACAGTTCACCAGATCATCACAGGTCAACACACACAACCATTCACACTCACTCACACTTACAGGCAGTTTGAAACAGACAGTTTGCACAATGATCATGTCAATCCCACACAAGCACAGGAAGAACATGGAAACGCCACTGAACTCCCTTACCAAAGCCCAGAACTCAAACCTACATCTTTGCTAGGAGGCTGAAACGCATCTTGATAATAAAACAAGAATAAACAATAAGTCAACTAACCCTTCCGATCATCAACTGTGGCAAAGATGTCACATGGGCACCAAGATGTCATGTGGGCAGGCATGAGGTGGTGCATAACAGAGAAGGAGGAAGAGGAGAATTTTGTGCATGTTCACGCGAAAAATGCTAGCGAGGAAGGGCTTGTGGTGAGCTCCCACAAGGCCAGTGCTTCTCAAATAGTGTGGCGTGCCCCCCTTGGGAGGTGCGGTGTGATGCTGGGGAGTGAGTATGACCCTGGGGAACATGCTTTTTTGCCATACTGTACTAGAATTAAGTGTAATTGCGCATCCTCTACAGTAGGTGGCAGTGCTGTTCTCACTGTGTTCCCTCTGTTGTAAGGATCAATGTGAGCGCGCCACTGCCACCTAATGTAGAGGATGTGCAATTACACTAGGTGGCAGTGGCGCTTTCACTGTGGTCCCTATGGTGTTGGAAAAAAGAACCAAGCAAACGATATGAACTGCACTAAACACTATTTATAGTCACGTGTGGGGCGCTGGTGGGGGGGGGGGGTGAAATGTTTTTCTTCCTTCCTATAGGGGGCATCACAGAAAATAATTCAGAAGCATTGCACAAGGTGTTCACGGAGGGCGGAGGAATACACGTGGAAGGATACAAGGCTAATTGGCTCGGAAAAGCCATTTTCCCAGCAGTGCTCGTAAATCAAAATTTTGCTCATTGGATGGGACAGATTATCATGGAAAATTCTTTATAAAAGACACCCGTAAGTCAAGGTACCACTGTAATATACAGGAACCCAGAACCGACCATAAGCACTACTCCAAATCCCCTTGCAGCTACAGCGACTGTTATTAGAAAACTAATAGTTGGTAACATTAGTCCTCACAGTGAAGCCCACACACACAAACCCACCCACACACACACACACACACACTCTTTGTTTCCTCACCTTTAGACACCACATCCATGTTCTTCCTTCAGAAGGGATATCTCCTCTTTCACTTGTTATCGAAGTGACCCGACCTTTTTCCTCTCTGCTTTTCTTCTACACGTCTCATAGGGAAAATAAATAAATAAATAAATCAACCCACTTCCCATTGATAAAAGAAATACATAAAACAAAATAAAACTGCTAAATATTAAGTGTCTGCTCTAGTTACCTGTATACTCCAGGTGACACCCAGCAGGTTCACAGGATCAGTCTGGGATTTAAAGTCCTATAAAGCGTGACGAAGGGTTGGCCATAACTCGTACATTATTTATTTAATAAAAACCTTTGTGTAAATATTTTTTTTCCCAAGGCTGTGTGAAGGAGTGCAGCATTGCGAGCTCTGTGTTGAGGATAATCCTGGCCTGAGCCGGTTAACAGTAAACCGTTTTAAGGGGGGCGCGTGCGGTACAGAGAGAAACTTCTAGACGTCCCTCTGAGTCACTGTAGTCGCAAATGCAGCTCTGAACACCTTCAACTACAGTACAGGTAATTTAATGACAAAATAATAATAATTAAAGGATTGCTCAGGCTTTTAAAGCAATAAAACAAGAAATTAAAAATTACATAATATAATAATAAAAATAATATGACAGCCTGTAAGAATTATGAATGAGACCCAAATTAAGCCCTACATAATGAAGCTCCGACTGCAATTTAAAATTAGATTAATGGAGTCTAATAGAACCAGCATGCCAAGATTGAGATGGTTTGGACATGTACAGAGGAGGGATAGTGAATATATTGGAAGTAGGATGTTGAGGTTGGAACTACAAGGCAGACGGCCTAGAGGAAGACCAATGAAGAGCTTTATGGATGTGGTGAAGGAGGACATGAAGGTAATTTGGTGTAGAGGACAGGCTGAGATGGAGGCAGATGATTCGCTGTGGCGACCCCTGAAGGAAAAGCATGCCATGACATAGTGGCTGCACCACTGTCTGCCTCACAGCATGAAGGTCCAGGATTTGGCTCAGGCGTGTCTCTGGAGTTTGCATATTCTCCTTGTGCTTGCGTGGTTTTCCTTGGAGTACTCTGGTTTCCTCCCACAGTCCAAAGACATGCATATTGCAGCACATTGTCTGTTGAACGTCGACCCTAATTGTATGTGGGAATGATTATGTGTGCATGTGTGTGTGTGTGTGTGTGTGTGTGTGTGTGTGTGTGTGTGTAGGCCCTGCACTAGTGTATATTTTCATGGTACCCCTCCTTAGCCATTTGTTGGCTGAGATAGGCTGCAGCCTACCTGTAACCCTAAAAATTTTAAGCGGTTCAGCAAATGAATCAACTGTAAAAAAAAAAAAAAAAAAAAAAAAAAAAAATCTATTGTTTTTATGGTAAAATACTTGCAGCTGTGGTTGCCAGAACTTCATCGTTACACCGACATTTTTTATCTTCTTCTTTTTCTTTCGGCCGTTGCCTTCAGGGGTCGCCACAGCAAATCATCCGCCTTCATCTCACCCTGTCCTCTGCATCTTCTTCTCTTACTCCAACGACCTTCATGTCTTCCTTTGTCTTCGACCAACAGTAGTCCAATTTCCATCAGCACCCTGTTGGTTGACAGCACTGATGGCGGTCGTTGTTAACCAACAGGTCGAGTTAGAATATTGGCCGCTGAGAGTCTTAAGGTAAATTTCCTTTATCCACACAAGCAGATGTACGTTTACAAGTTATTAACTGTATTCTTTGCTGGAATTAAATGTGAAAATTATGGTATGTTGAGCTATAAAAGTTACAGTATACTGTATTTCTGTTGAAAGCAGAACATGACTTTTATTATGGAAAGTCAATGTATATATTTCTGGAAAACATCTAAGAATAACAATTTCCCCTGATTAACTTGTTTACAGTGACTGTGTAGTGTATTTTTTTTTTTTAAGTTTAAAACTCATTAAGTTTACAAGTTTTTCTTAATTGTTGTCATTTACATTTTTGACTGTAAAACCTACTTTTATTTTTTTTTACAGTGTAAATGTACACTAATGCTACAGCTGTATAGAATGCAGCTGTCTTCTTCTTTTGGCTTTTTCCCGTTCTCAGGGGTCGCCACAGTGAATCATCTGATTCGCACGTTTTGATTTGGCAGAGGTTTTTACCTCGGATGCCCTTCCTGACACAACCCTTCAGCGAGGGACAGAAACACGCCGACGGCTTTGCAGCTACTCTTTACGAAAGTCAGCAATGGTTCTTTTACATGAACCTCTCACCATAGACAGTGAGAGAGAGAGACATGGCCGGCCTTTGATAACCCAGTCTGCTGCACTGGGAGGGACAGTGACAACCCTGTGGAGAGTGGGACTCAAACCCCTAACCTTAGAATCAGCGATCCAGCGCCCTTTACCACCAGGCCACCACTGCCCCTTATAGTATGCAGCTGTATGCTGTAGGAATAAGTTTTGCCTGGAACAACACAAATGTGACGCGCTCCACTGAATATCGGCGCTTGACGCAACTGACACACGGAGCTTTTGAGACAAAGCGCGGCTTATCCGGACTTCCGATCTTTCAAGTAAGCAAGTGAATGTTGAGTACTAAACAAGTATTCAAAGCGCACTTGTCTACTTGAAAGATCGGAAGTCCGGATAAGCCGCGCTTTGTCTCAAAAGCTCCGTGTGTCAGTTGCGTCAAGCGCCTGCATTCGGTGGAGCGCATCACAAATGCTCCGATGCTTTTGTACATTCAGTGAATAAGATGTGTCACCGCCTTATTGGACTTCCTGTGGTGGGCCCACAAACACCAAACAGGACACGGAACAACCATTCAAGCCATATTCCATGACCATGGTGCTCCGCTTGGAAGCTCCGATAACATGCAAACTATGGAAGCAAATAACCCAATTGGAATTGAGGTGAAAAAATCATGGTGGTTTTATTTGAAAAAAAAAAAAAAAGAAAAAAGAAAGATGACATTCAATTGCAGATTGGCAAACTGACACAAATTCAAATGTAGAAATAAATTCAAATACATCTTCATCACACTTCTGGACAACATGTGGATCATCATTTGGTCAGAAGATCAACTCGGAAAATTCGCTCAGATTGTAGGAATTGAGTGATTCATTTAAAGGGAATTTCTCGGGATAATTTTCGTTAGTTCTCTGTTGCACGTTGATCAGACAAATAGCACATAAATAACTGGAGTGTTTATGCATCATCGACAAAATGCCATCGTATAAATATAAACATAAGACTGTGAGTTATTAGCGCACTAATACAACTGTAAGGAAATAAAAAGTCCTCGTGACTGACACTGCATTCACATTGAAGGCCACAATCTCCATGATTCAAAAAAAAAAAAAAAAAAAAAAAAAAAAAAAAAAATGGAATGGATCTCCACAATTTATGAGCACGCTTGGGGTACAAAAGGAAGGCGGGGTGCATCCAATAGATACAACTTAAACAAAACATATTTTCATCAGGATCCCCTATGACGGCACATCGAGGTCTGTTAGGCTCTGTTAAGGTCTAATACAATTTTAACATTCTATTATGAGAGATGTCATTTCGGCCTTTTCCCTTTCTCAGGGGTCACCACAGCGAATCATTCGCACGTTTGATTTGGCAGAGGTTTTTACGTCGGGTGCCCTTCCTGACACAACCCTTTAGCAAGGGACAGAAACACGCCGATGGCTTTGCAGCTCCTCTTTACGAAAGTCAGCGATGGTTCTTTTACATGAACCTCCCACCATAGACAGTGAGAGAAACATGGCCGGCCTTCGATAACCCAGTTAGCTGCACTGAGGGAGGGGGGGCGGGGGGTTTGCAGTGACAACCTTGCGGAGAGTGGGACTCGAACCCCCAACCATAGGATCAGCGATCCAGCACCTTTACCACCAGACCACCACTGCCCCCTTTAACATTCTATTATGACGGGTGTCAAATCAGAATATTTTAGGCAGAAGGATTGACAGTTAAAAATTTTGTCACAATCATCATGATTCCACCAAGTTCCATCAAGATCAGCCCGATTCCATCAAGATCCCACCAAGAACATTACGAGTTGATCCCACAAACCCCCACGTTCATCGTACGTCTCAAGTTGTGGACACTGTGACTCCAGAGTAAATCCAGTTGTGAGGGAATGTTGGTGCTAATGTTAAAAAAAATAATGCACTAGAGTGTGTATGTGCAAGAGCAGAAATAATAATAATAATAATAATAATAATAATAATAATAAAGAGGCAGATTCAATGATTGGCTAAAGATAAAATGTCCATTTTCGATGCAGTAACATCATGTTGAAGGCAAGTACAGTCACTGTGTGTTCATTCAACTCTTTCACTTAAAACAACGTTGAGTGGAGAAAGTTTGTCTACCCTTCGTTTAAAATGTAAAATTGAATTTAAAATACTTAGTGTTTACATTTCACAGATGCTCCTTCATCATCACGAATAAAAATGGTCAAATTGTTCACGTAAAGAAAATAATCAGAAATAACAAAAACAATACTAAAACATTTTGATAGTTCCAACATTTCAGGTGAAACTTTTCTTTGTTAACTTTGGCTTTTTCCTTTTCGTCATTAATCACCATGGGGATGCAAACTTTTTGTGCTCAATTGTATATTATCCCCCCCCCCCCCTTAAGCCCTTTGTGTTTGTATAGAAACCATGGTGTGATGGTAACATTGTACTGCTTGTAGTGTTTAGGACTTAAGGGAAGGTTGCTTTGAGACAGGTCCGAACACTATGAACCTGCTTCTTGCTCTTGCCCAAGTGCTTCCAGCAGCAGACCCATTGGTGTCCTCTTCAGCCCAATGCTCTCCAGCTTGTTCTCCACTTTATTCTTTAAGCTCCGTAGTCTTACTGAGGCATGGACCAGAATCACTAAAAGAAGGTTAATGCAAAATATTAGCATTATTAACAGAGTATTGATGAAGGTGATCTGTATTATCAGAAAACCAATGCAGAAGAAAGTGTCAAGGAAATTCGGGAAGTTTCTAGTAACCACTGATTACTAATACAGTGGTACCTCACCTTATGAAATTAATCCGTTCCAGAGCCTTATTCTTAACCTGGATTTTTCGTAAATTGAAACGCATTTTACATGTAAAACATGTGATTCGTTCCAAGGCTCCCAATACTACCCCATAAACCCTTTAAAAATGATAAAAGTATCCCTTTTCAGACCTCCTTTTGCTTCAATATCGTACCGATGGTAGACGGGTTTGGCCATATTCCTTTGTAATATCACTCAACCACATGCCACGAGCCCGCTTCTTCTTTTCACTCGCACCGGAAATCACACGTGCGTGCGTGTGTGTGTGTGTGTGTGTGTGTGTTGACCATGTCTTCTTAGCAGAGTTATAATCTTACAAATGTTTATGGAAGGTTAAAAGCCTGAGTCAAAAAATAAAGCAATGAGCACACTCAAAAAGCTCATGAAACAACAGGAACTCTATCCTTTACACTAAAAGCATTATGGGAGATGCAGTTCCATAATAGCCTATGGGAGGCCAGCAGGGCGAGATGTTGGGAGATGGCCAATGGGAGGCCAGCAGGGCGGGATGTTGGGAGATAGCCAATGGGAGTGAGCTGCGTCATCCCTCCTAGCCAATGGGAGGCTAGCGGGGCGGAATGTTGAAAGATAGTCAATGGGAGAGCAGCTCGTTCATTGTTTGAATGGCGCGTTTGAATGTTTGGCGCGTTTCGGAAGGAGAACTTGTTTCGTATACAGAGACAAAAAATTTTGGAAAATGTTTTTCATAACCTGGATTTTTCGTTTGCTGGGACTATTGTAAGATGAGGTACCACTGTACTTAGTAAATTAAGTGGGTGGTGTGGCACGTCCACCCTTACAGCAAGAAGGTCCTGGCTTCGATTCTCGGACTTTGCTTGTTTTGCATGGGTTTCCTCCGTGTACTTTGTTTTCCTGACACAGGCCAAAGACATGCCCATTATGCTAATTAGTTGTTTCAAACTGCCCCTAGGTGAAAGTTTGAATGTGTGTGTGTTTTGCCCTGCGATGGCCAGATGAACTGTTCTTGGTGTGTCAGGCCTTTGCCCAGCGATGGCGGGAATAGGCTTTAGCTACTCTGCGACTCTTGTAGGATTAACCAGTTTGACAAATAAAGTGCTCAGCACACATTTATCAATTCACTGATTTTAGGACAATGACATTACCATTCGTAGATGATATCAAGTCAGAGAGCTGATGAATAAAATATGTTTAGCATGATACAATATTGAATTTTTACAAGGTTTCTAGTAAATTGACTGGTTTCGCAAAAACAAACAAATAAAAAAACATCCATATAAACATGACGTTACCCATAAATCTTGTATAAATCAGGATTTATACATTTGGAGAACCTTTGTTTTAAGATCCCAACAGTCGCAGAAGATTATCGCAGCACTAACTTCATACAGTGTACTAAGATACTAACTTAAAATAGGGAAGGTGATGCCAAAGAGAAAGATGGCCACCCCTCCTAGGATGGACAGCAGAAAGTAGCTGGAGCCCAAGATGCCAATCAGACAAAGAGAAGGATGGGTTCTCCGGAAACGACGCACTGTAGCCTTGTTTTCTGCAGCCCAGACAAAGCCCAGAAACACAGAGGTCACCACTGCTGCTCCAAGGAAAAGCTGAAAGGGCCGGAAATACCTGCATGCAGTGAGGAAAGATTACGTGAGGAGCAAGGCTGAACGTACACCTCGGCATGTTTGAGGTAACTAAAGGTACAGTGTGTAAGATTTAGTGGTACCAAGAGACATCTAGTGGTAAGGCTCCAGATTGCATGCAACCAACAGAAATTTTATTCTTCACTCCACCCCTCTGAATCCTGTATGGATTTGGGCTGCTGTAGAAACATGATGGTGCAAGATGGCGGCCATCATGAGAGTGGACCCGCTCCTCATGTCGATATAACCGTAATATATTCGAGGTTTCAATACTGTACCTTTTTGTTTTTGATTACAGATCAATGAAAACGTATTTATTCATAACGTACATAATTTACGTGTATAAATCCGCCAATATGTTACACATTGTACCTTTAAAAAGTTAGGTTGCCATTTAGGAGTATTGTATATATACAAACAAATGAGCATATAACAAAGGCATGTTATACATTGTGTTTGTTATGATATAACATTTACATGTTTATGAAAACTTGAATAAAAAAACAAAAAAGGCAGCATAGTGGCGAAGTTCTTAATAGTGTCACCTCTCGGCAAGAAGGTTCTGTGTTCGAATCCCAGGTCAGGGGCTTTCTGATTAGAGTTTGGATAGTCTCCCTGTGCTTGCACGGGTTTGCTCTGGGTACTCTGCTTTCCTCCCACAATCCAAAAACATATACTTTAGATTAATTGGCTGTTCCAAATGTTATGTTCGAGATAAGAGTGTCCATAAGTGCACTTGGCACAAGGACACTCTCAGCCGTAGTTCGATCATAAACTTTTCAGTCATGTCACCAGACTTGCAGACACATGTTATGGACACACGGGTGAAGAGAGGAGCGGAACTGTCACCCGATCATCACTTGGTGGTGAGATGGCTTCGATGGCAGGGGAGGCCACCCTCCAGACCAGTCAAGGCACAATCATGTAGATAGGTGTAGATAGGGTCTCCTGTGAACATTTGCTGGAGTCTACTGTCGGAGACGCCTTCAACTCCCACCTCTGGCAGTGCTACAACCACACCCCAAAGGAGGCTGGGAACATGGAATCCGAATGGGCCATGTTTCGTGCCTCAATTATTGAGGTGGCAACCAATTGCTGTGGAAGGAAGGTCATCGATGCCCATCGTGACGGCGATCCCCGAACACAGTGGCAGACACTTTTCTATCTGAACAGGACGCCACGAAAAGATTATGGATCACCATCCGATGCATCAGGAGGGGGAAGCAGTTTTTCCACAAATAATGCTCCCATTGGCTATCTTCCAACATCCTGCCCCGCTGGCCTCCCATTGGCTAGGAGTGATGACGCAACTTAATCCCATTTGCTGTCTCTCAACACCCCGCCCCGCTGGCCTCCCATTGGCTGGGAGGGATGAAGCAGCTTCCTCCCATTGGCTATTACGGAGCTGAATCTCCCATAATGCTTTTCGTGTAAAGGACAGAGTTACTGTTGTTTCATGAGTTTTTTTGAGTGTGCCATTGCAGCTTTATTTTTTGACGGGCTTTTAACCTTACATAAACATTTGCAAGATTATAACTCTGCTAAGAAGACATGGTCAACACACACGCACGTGTGATTTCCAGTGCAACTAAAAGGAAGGAGCGGGCTCATGGCATGCGGTTGAGTGATATCGCAAAGGAATATGGCCAAACCCGTCCACCACTGGTACGATATTGAAGCAGACGGAGGTCTTAAAATGTCTACTTTTATAATTTTTAAAGGGTTTAGTGGGTAGTATTGGGGGCCTTGGAATGAATCACACGTTTTACATGTAAAATGCAGTTCATCCGATTCGCACGTTTGATTTGACATAGGTTTTTACATCAGATGCCCTTCCTCACACAACCCTTTAGCAAGAGATAGAAACACGCTGAAGGCTTTGCAGCTACTCTTTACAAAAGTCAGCAATGGTTCTTTTTCAGCCTCTCACCATAGACAGTGAGAGACATGGCCGACCTTTGATAACCCAGTTAGCTGCATTGGGGGGTGGGGGGTGGAGAGAGAGTGAGAGAGCCTTGTGGAGAATGGGATTCGAACCCCCAACCTTAGGATCAGCAATCCAGCGCCCTTTACCACCAGGACACCACTGCCCCTTTTCATGTTTACTGTAACCGCTGAATAAAGGAGGGCCTGACAGCAAGAAGCTCCTGGGACAAGGTCTGTGGTTAGGTACTTCTGTGTGGACTCTACATGCTCTCCATGTGCTTGTGTGGGTTCCTCCGGGTACTCCGGTTTCCTCCCACAGTCCATAAACATACACATTTGGCTAACTAGCTGCTCCAAATTGCCATAAGGTACAAGGGTGAATTGCTGTGTGTTGGCACTATGATGGTCTGGGAAGTTGCTCTGGGTGTACGCCACCTTCACCCAGTGTTGGCTGAAATAGGCTCCAGCCTCCACGTGATCTTAAGAGAATAAAGTGGTTTGGCAAATGAATGAGTGATGAGTAACAATTTAAGAGGTGAATTCATGGTTTAACAGAAGGAAAACAGGGAAGCATGACACTAGATGTAGGCTTTTTGGGTCAAATAAATAATTGTTTGATGAATACAGTATTTGGAATATAACCAGCACTCGAGCTTTGTGAACACAGCTTTATTAGAAGAGAGCTGCCAGGTTTTAACCCAAATACAACACACAAAAGGTCACTTCATGAGGTGCTAATCTTTTTAATTATTTACAGAAATCATCACTAAATGGAGTTTAGACAATAGATTTGTTCAGAAGGATGAATTATTGGCCGAGTCAGAACATTTAAAGGTTTGTTATTGGTGTAAAAGCATTAAATTGAGAGGTCTGTGTTTGTGGAAAACACTCCACAACACATCGATGAAAGTGAACACGTCACGGCTGGTTCCTTACCCGACTATCAGAAGGAAAGCCAAAGCAGAGCCAAAATAGTTCGTCTGGTAATACAGCAGGTTGTTAATTATCCGATTGTTCCACCTTTCTAAATTACGGACATCAGGCACGGAGAATCGAGCCGAACTAAAAAGAAAATCATCAAGGCTACGGAAAGGCGGAGGCTGAACGTCCACCATTTTGGATACGTCTACGAGACTACATTACCCAATGTGCACCGCGAGCGTGTCGTTTCAAGCGCCGTTCAAGCGCTCAAGATGTCACAATTTTCGCAATAAGGAGAAGGCAAAGACGACGCCTCTTTCTGAAAGGTCAGTTTGGGGAGTGAAATTCAGGTGTCCAGATTTCCAGGGATTAAAAATAATAATTATTATTATTCTGCATTTGAGACAGCAGAGTTTTTGCTGACATTATATTGCATCAAAATCCGGTCTCAGCTGGAGACTTTCCCCTCAGTAAATTTACAAACCAGATTCCAAAAAAGTTGGGACACTACAAATGTGAATAAAAACTGAATGCAATGATGATGTGGAAGTGACAAATTTCAATATTTTATTCTGAATAGAATTATAGATAATGGGTCAAAAGTTTAGACCAGGGGTGTCAAACTCATGTCACAAAGGGCCATGTGGCTGCAGGTTTTTGTTTCAACCAAGCAGCAGCACACATGACTTGACTCATTTAATCAACTGATCTAGGTCTTCAGGCAGCTGATTGGTCAATCTGTGTGCTCTGTACAGAGACTGACCAATCAACTGGCTGAACACTGGCTCAATTGATGAAATGAGCCAAGTCAGGTGTGCTGCTGCTTGGTTGAAGCAAAAACCTGCAGCCACATGGCCCTTTGTGGCAGGACACCCCTGGTTTAGACAAAGACAATGTATCATTTTAAGAAAAAAATATGTTGATTTTAAAATTTATGGTGTCAACAAATCTCAAAAAAATTGGGACAAGGCCATTTTCACCACTTTGAGGCCGCCCCTCTTCTTTTTACAACAGTCTGCAAACGTCTGGGGACTGACGAGACAAATTTTTCAAGTTTTAGAAATAGGAATGCTGTCACATTCTTGTCTAATACAGGCCTCGAACTGTTCAACTGTCTTCGGCCTTCTTTGTTGCACCTTCCTCTTTATGATGCGCCAAATGTTCTCTATAGGTGAAAGATCTGGACTGCAGGCGGGCCATTTCAATACCCGGATCCTTTTCCTACACAGCCATGATGTAATTAATGCTGCATGTAGTCTGGTATTATCATGTTGAAAAATGCAAGGTCTTCTCAGAAAGACACGTCGTCTGGATGGGAGCATATGTTGTTCTAGAACCTGAATATACTTTTCTGCATTGACGGTGCCTTTCTAGATGTGCAAGCTGCCCATGCCACACTCACTCATGAAACCCCATACCATCACAGATGCAGCTTCTGAACTGAGCGCTTATAACAACTTGGGTTGTCCTTGTCTTATTTAGTCCGGATGACATGGTGTCCCAGTTTTCCACAAAGAATTTTGACCACATCTTCTGACCACAGAACAGTTTTCCACTTTTACCACACTCCATTTTAAATGACCCCTGGCCCAGAGAAAACGGCTGCGCTTCTGGGTCCTGTTTAGAAATGGCTTCTTCTTTGTATTGTAGAGTTTCAGCTGGCAATGGCGGATGGCACGATGGATTGTGTTCACCGGCAATGGTTTCTGTGATTTCCCTTACAGTAGCATTCCTGTTTGTGGTGCAGTGCCGTTCAAGGGCCCAAAGATCACGGTCATCCAGTATGGTTTTTCGACCTTCACCCTTACACACACAGATTGTTCCAGATTCTCTGAATCTTTGGATGATGATAACTTCAAAGTCTTTGCAATTTTTCGCTGGGAAACACCTTTCTGATATTTCTCCACTATCTTTCTGCGCAACATTGGATGAATTGGTGATCCTCTATCCATCTTCACTTCTGAGAGACACTGCCACTCTGAGAAGCTCTTTTAATACAGTCATATTGCCAATGGAGCGCATTGGTCTTACAGCTGTTCATTATAAGTGCAATTGATTTTTCCAGCCTTTTATTGCTACCTGTCCCAACTTTTTTGAGATTTGTTGACACCATGGAATTTAAAATCAACATACAGTGGTACCTCACTTTATAAAATTAATCCATTCCAGAGCCTTTTTCGTAACTTGCATTTTTCGTAAATTGAACAGCATTTTACATGTAAAACGTGTGATTTTTTCCAAGGCTACCCCTTAAACCCTTTAAAAATTATAAAAGCATCCCTTTTAAGACTTCCTTCTGCTTCAATATCGTACCGATGGTAGAGAGGTTTGACCATATTCCTTTGCGATATCACTCAAGTCCGTTTCTTCATGTCACTCGCCCCGGAAATCACACGTGTGTGTGTGTGTGTGTGTTGACCATGTTTTCTTAGCAGAGCTATAATCTTACAAATGTTTATGGAAGGTTAAAAGCCTGAGTCAAGAAATAAAGCATGAAACAACAGTAACTGTCCTTTACACGCAAAGCATGGTAGCTGGGAAGGAGCTGGGTCATCCCTCCTAGCCAATGGGAGGTCAGCGGGGTGAGATGTTGGGAGATAAAAAATGGGAGGTAGCTGCGTCATTCCTCCAAGCCAATGGGAGACCAGCAAGGCGGGATGCTTGAATGTCATTGATGGGAGAGCAGCTCATGCATTGTTTGAATGGCGCGTTTGAATTTTTAAGACGGCGCTTTTGTAATGTGAACTTTTTTTCATATCCAGAGACAAAAATTTTAAGAAAATGCATTTCGTAACCTGCATTTTTCGTTTGGTGAGACTTTCGTAAAGTGAGGTACCACTGTACTTTTTCTTAAAATGATACATTTTCTCAGTTTAAACTTTTGACCTGTCATCTATTTTATTCAGAATGAGATTTCCTTTCGGCCTTTTCCCCTTTATCAGGGGTCGCCACAGCGAATCATTCGCATGTTTGATTTGGCATAGGTTTTTACGTCGGATGCCCTTCCTGACACAACCCTTTAGCAAGGAACAGAAACACACTGACGGCTTTGCAGCGACTCTTTACGAAAGTCAGCAATGGTTCTTTTACATGCTTCTCACCATAGACAGTGAGAGACATGGCCGGCCTTTGATAACCCAGTCAGCTGCACTGGGGGGGCGGGGGGAGCAGTAACAACCTTGTGGAGAGTGGGAATCGAACCCCCAACCTTAGGATCAGCGATCTAGCGCCCTTTACCACCAGGCCACCACTGCCCCCATACATATATACATACATACACAAACCAGATTCCAAAAAAAAGTTGGCACACTATACAAATTGTGAATAAAAACTGAATACAATGATGTGGAAGTGCCAAATTTTAATACAGTGGTACCTCACTTTACGAAAGTGTCAATAAACGAAAAATGCAGGTTACGAAACGCATTTTCCTAAAATTTTTGTCTCTGGATACAAAAACTCACGTTACGAAAGCGTCATCTTAAAAATTCAATCGCGTCATTCAAACATTCAAACAATACGCGAGTTGCTTTCCCATTCGTTGTCTCCCAACACCCCGCCCTGCTGGCCTCCCATTGGCTAGGAGGGAGCTGAATCTCCATAATACAGTACTGTACCCATAATGTTTTGCATGTGCCTTCAACCCATTGTTCGACACACACGCATGAAGGACAGTTGTACTGTTGGTTCGTGAGGTTTTTTGAGTGTGAAATAGCGAAGGACTATGGCTGAAACCCCTCTACAATCGGAACGATATTGAAGCAGAAGGAGACCTTAAAAGCGGAGATACAGTGACAGAGGTGATTATTGAAGCAGAAGGAGGCATTACAAGCGGAGATACAGTGATGGAGGCATTAAAAGCGACAGAGGTGATCATTTCGGAAAAAGCAACCGCCATATTGAAGGACCTCGTGAAGGAGGGTGGGGGTGACGGTTCTACAGACCAGCAACCCCCGGACTTTAAAGCGTCACATGGGTGGTTCGAGAGATTTAAAAAAGGTAAATAATTTTCTTTCTTTTAACACATTTCATACAAAATTGGTGTACTTTTATCATTTTTAAAGCGTTTATGGGGTAGTCTTAGGAGCCTTGGAACAAATCACACGTTTTACATGTAAAATGCACCTCTACTTACGAAAACTCCAGGTTCTGAAAAAGGCACTAGAACGGATTAATTCCGTAAGAAGGGGGCCCGACTATATACATATATATA
The DNA here is from genome assembly GCA_024760905.1 of Plotosus lineatus. Taxonomy (NCBI): domain Eukaryota; kingdom Metazoa; phylum Chordata; class Actinopteri; order Siluriformes; family Plotosidae; genus Plotosus; species Plotosus lineatus. Next base: position 20,703,422 of record CM045729.1, read on the forward strand.
TACACACACACATACAGTCACTATCCGAGTTACAACCTAGATCAGTTCCGACCAACCAGTCGTAAGTCGGATATTTAACACAATGAAACTGAAACCACCCAGCACTCGCGATGAATTCATGTGAAGCGTATTCTTCACCTGCAAGTTCTTTCAACATGCGAATTAAACTTGTAGCCTTACTTTGCACTGCTCACATCATCACTTTCACATTTCTTTGCCTATTACATTCCAACCACATGTATCGCAACTTTCACTGCTTTCTTAATGCTGTCCTTGTCCTTTAAAATTGTAGACAGAGTGGAGTGGGAGAGAAGGAGATTTCACTTTGGTCGTGGACATGGTCGTAACTTGCGTACATTGTAACTCGGATAGTGACTGTATATATTATAGCAGCCATGCTCTCAGTTCAAATATGACAAATGGAGAACTGTGTGCTTCCATCTTCGTAGTAACAGTTTGGAGAAGCAAAATGTATGGTGTAATGGAACAACCTTTAGTCACGCAGGGTATGTACAAAAAAAAAAAAAAAAACAAGAAATCACAAAAATCTCTTTTACTTTGTACTTTCATTTGAATTAACATCATAAACGAGTAATGTATAATAACCATGTGAATTACTCCCTTAAAGAAAAGACAGATCCAATCAACTAGGTTTTTTAAAAAGTCTACATTAACAATCTCTGTCTTGTTGGAATTCATAAATAAATATGAAATAAACAAAGAAAGCGTAAAGTTTGAATCGCTTGAAATAAAAGAAAGTAGAAAAGTCTCAGAAAACTAATTCTCATGTTTCACTTCAATCCATTCATATTTTAAAGAAAAAACTGCCCAAGTACTTTAAATGGTATTTGAGGATTCAGGTTTTAATAAAATACTGAAGGCTGCTGTACGTACATACAAAAACAAACAAACAAAAAAAGAAAGTAAACAAGCAACTTGGACAGGAAGATCTGATACCAAGACACTGACTGTACTGTAAGTTAAAACTGGTTTCATATAGAAAATTGGGTATAATTAATTAATGAATGTAATAATATAATTATTCTTATAATAATGCAGATAGAACTTCACTGTTCACTTTACAAGTGAAAGCATGACCCTGAGGGATTAGCATCATACCAATTTTAAGCAGGAAAACCTACCAAAGCACTGATTGGAATCTAAGATATAAAGCTTTTTCAGCATCCTTCCCAGTCTGTAATGTCAAAGTCAAACTTGCAACATGGCAAATTTACTGAAACTGTCCATAGCCGTGAGTCTCCTGTCCGCGACCTCCATCTTTCGGAGGGAGCTGATTTGGATCCTCCATAAATGGACTCGCTAAAAACAAGGAGAGGCAAATTTACAGCAAGTTCTTTCAATACACGAGAATATCAAATGAATCCATTTAAAAATGATGAGAGTCTTAACAAACATATGTTCTTACACATGTTCATTCATGGGATTGACTATCCAATCATGTCGTAGAAGCACAACATAAAACCATGAGTCAAGAGCTTGGGCCAATCTTCAAGACAAGCGTCAGAATGGGGGAGAAATGCAATCTTAAGGAATTGGACGGAAACTTGGTACAGTGGAACATCACCTTACGATAGTTCCAGCAAACGAAAAATCCAGGTTACGAAAAACATTTTTCTAAAATATTTGTCTCTGAATACGAAACAAGTTCATGTTACGAAAGCACCATCTCAAAAATTCAAACAATGCACGAGTTGCTCTCCCATTGGCTGTCTCCCATTCCCATTGGCTAGGAGGGATGACGCAGCTCCCTCCCATTGGCTATCTCCCAACATTCCACCCCACTGGCCTCCCAGTGGCGAGGAGGGATGACGCAGCTCCCTCCCATTGGCTATTATGGAGCTGTATCTCCATAATACCCTTGATGCTTTTCGTGTAAAGGACAGAGTTACTGTTGTTTCATGAGTTTTTTGAGTGTGCTCATTGCAGCTATATTTTTTGGCTCAGGCTTTTAACCTTGCATAAACATTTGTAAGATTATAACTCTGCTAAGAAGACATGGTCAACACGAAGTAAGTACCTTATAAGGTATGCTTTTATAGTTTTTAATGGGTTTATGGGTAGTATTGGGGGCCTTGGAACGAATCAGGCGTTTTACATGTAAAATGCGGTTCTACTTACGAAAAATTCAGGTTACGAAACTGCCTCTGGAACGGATTAATTTTGTAATTTGAGGTACCACTGTCCTTAAAAATTGGAAAAAAACACTTGATGTTTCTTGAAATTTTAACTTTTCCAGCTATAGCCTTGGATTCCTGTTCGTGGTTAAAAAAATTGAAATCCAATACTGCTGTTGTTACCAATCCAACAAATTGTTTGGTATCCTCTACATTCCGAGAAGCTTTTCAGCTCAGCATTGTTGTATAGTTTATATTTATGGAAGTGACCATTGTCTTCGCCTCACACAAGTGAAAATAAGTTGTTTCCATCTAGAGAGCTCAGTGAATGAGTCGGTTTTCCAGATTACTGCACTGGAATATGCCAGGAGTTTTTGGAATAGCTGAACCAAGCCATCTCACGCCAACAAACTCCAGTCTCACACCAATAACCTTCACACCCAATTATCTTTAAATCATATCTTAACATGTCAAGACTCTACAAATGTTGTATCTATTGGTGTGGTACTTACGATTCTGGAATTGTTGTGCCGTGTATCTGGTGAGTAATATACCCACTCCCTCGATCAGAGCCAGTAGAACCCCTCCCATCACGGCAGAACCCACCATAGCCAAAGGTCCACCTGAGAAAGCATACATCATTCATTAATTCATTTTCTGAACCGCTTAATCCTAATTAGGGTCACTGTGAGACTGGCACATATCTCAGCCGACTCTGGGCGAGGGCAGAGCACACCATGGACAGCTCGCCAGGCCATCGCAGGGCAGAAACATGCTGACCGCTATGCAGCTACTCTATACGAAAGTCAGCAATGGTTCTTTTACATGAACCTCTCACCATAGACAGTGAGAGACATGGCCGGCCTTTGATAACCAAGTTAGCGGCACTGGGGGAGGGGGGCGGGACTCGAAGCCCCAGTTCTGGGATCAATGATCCAGCGCCCTTTACCACCAGGCCACTACTGCCAGAAAGCATATCTGTAATGTTGAATTATGCCAAAAGGTGAATGTTTTTCATTCATTTAGTTTCTGAATGGCTTACTCTAATTAGGGTCGTGGGGAGGATGACACCCATCTCAGCCAACTCTGGGCAAATGCAGAGAACAGCTAAATAGCTCACCAGGCCATTACACGGAAGGTGGATGTTTGTGACAGGAAAAAATATATATATATACACAATCATATTTGAAGATGTTTTACACAATGTAATTAAGAACACTATGACTTTGATATTTTATACACTGTATTTACAAAAGTAATAGTATGATATTTACACATTAATTCCTGTAATTTAGAGTAGGGAGGTAGGATTGGACACCGCTGGTTTTGAACATAATACACGAGAATGGTGCAAACTGATTGGTTTGTTATTTGGGGGGTAATAGATATTTTAATGCTGGAAATGAAATGTCTGACACACAGTCACTGTTTTTCATGGTGACTTGAAGTAGGTGGGATCATCACTGTCATGCTTTCATTAGATTTACACTCGGAGAGCTCCACCAAGGACGTGCAATGTCTTTCAATCTAGGTATTGGCAAACTTCTCATAATGGCAACTCTGAAAAGCCTTAGTTTATCTAAAGGGAGTTTATAAAAGTTGTTTATATCTGCCATAACATGCGGGACCAGGAAATAACGAACATTTAATGTGTCGTCTTCTTTTCCTTTCGGCTGTTCCCTTCAGGGGTCGCCAGCAAACCATCCGCCTCCATCTCACCCTGTCCTCTGCATCTTCTCTTACTCCAATGACCTTCATGTCCTCCTTCACCACATCCATAAATCTCTTCTTTGGTCTTCCTCTCGGCCTTCTGCCTGGTAGTTCCAGCCTCAGAATCCTACTGCCAATATACTCACTATCCCGCCTCTGCACATGTCCAAACCATCTCAATCTAGCCTCTCTGACTTTGTCTCCAAAACTTCGCACATGGGCTGTCCCTCTGATGTACTCCTTTCTAATCCTATTCATCCTCGTTACTCCCAAAGAGAACCTCAACATTTTCATCTCTGCTACCTCCAGCTCTGCCTCCTGCCTTTTCCTCAGCGCCACCGTTTCTAAGCCATACAACATCACTGGCCTCACCATCATCTTGTACACTTTTCCTTTCATTCTTGCTGACACTCTCCTGTCGCACATCACACCGGACACTTTTCTCCAACCATTCCAGCCTGCCTGCACACGCTTCTTCACCTCTTTTCCACACTCTCCATTGCTATGGACTGTTGAGCCTAAGTACTTAAAATCCTCCATCTTCTTTATCTATGCTCCCTATAATATCACCGTTCCTCCTGGGTCTCTCTCTCATTTACACACATGTATTCTGATTTTCTGAGGCTAACCTTCATTCCTCTACTTTCCAGGGCATACCTCCACCTCTCTAGATTTTCCTCCACTTGTTCTCTGCTCTCACTACAGATCACAATGTCATCTGCAATCATCATAGTCCATGGAGATTCTTGTCTAACCTCGTCTGTCAGCCTGTCCATCACCATCGCAAACAAGAAGGGGCTCAGAGCTGATCCTTGATGCAGTCCCACCTCCACCTTGAACTCTTCTGTCACGCCGACAGCACACCTCACCACTGTCTTACATCTCTCATACATGTCCTGCACCACTCTAACATACTTCTCTGCCACTCCAGACTTCCTCATGCAATACTACAGTTCTTCTCTTGGCACCCTGTCATATGCTTTTTCCAGATCCACAAAGGCACAATGCCGTTCCCTCTGACCTTCTCTGTACTTCTCTATTAACATCCTCAAAGCAAACATTGCATCTGTGGTGCTCTTTCTTGGCATGAAACCAAACTGTTGCTCACAAATGCTGACCTCTGCCCTTAGTCTTGCTTCCACTATTCTTTCCCATAACTTCATCGTATGGCTCATCAACTTTATCCCTCTGTAGTTGCCGCAACTCTGCACGTCTCCCTTGTTCTTAAAAATGGGCACCAGCACACTTCTCCATTCCTCTGGCATCTGCTCACTCTCTAAGACCTTGTTGAACGTTCTTGTCAGAAAATCTACTGCTACCTCTCCTAGACACTTCCATACCTCCACAGGTATATCATCAGGACCAACTGCCTTTCCACTCTTCATCCTCTTCAGTGCCCTCCTCACTTCACCCTTCTAATCTTTGCTACTTCCTGCTCCTCGATGGTCATCTCTTCTACTCTTTTTTCTCTCTCATTTTCCTCATTCATCAGCTCTTCAAAGTACTCTTTCCATCTTCCCAGCACACTTCTGTCATCAGTCAATACATTTCCCTCTCTGTCCTTTATCAATCTAACTTGTTGAACATTGAATGTGTCTATCAGTGGATTTAGGAATGGATGAGTAGAGAGATTGGGGCAGTGCCCCATACCACCACAGCCCCAATCTCTCTACTCATCCATTCCTAAATCCACTGATAGACCTGGTGGTAAAAGGTGCTGGATCGCTGCTCCTAGGGTTGGGGGTTCAAGTCCCACTCTCCACAAGGTTGTCACTGTCCCTCAGTGCAGCTAACTGGGTTATCAAAGGCCGGCCATGTCTCTCACTGTCTATGGTGAGAAGTTCATGTAAAAGAACCATTGCTGATTTTTGACAAGAGTAGCTGCATAGCTGTCAGTGTGTTTCTGTCCCTCACTAAAGGGTTGTGCCAGGAAGGGCATCCGACGTAAAAACCTATGCCAAATCGAATATGCGATTCATTAATACGATATCTATGAAGATGAAGGCAGATGATTCGCTGTGGCGACTCCTGAAACGAAACATCCAAAAGGAAAAGTAGAAGAACAATCTGTTCACTTCAATTAAACATAATGTGTTGCCTGTGAAAATTTTCTCTTAAAAGTCTTTGCAAATTCATGATTGAAAATCAATTGAACCATTTCCTTTCAGAGTGTAACACAGAGAGGTGTTTAATCGGTCCTAGTCAAAACGGGACCGATGCGGAAATCGGATGCTGAGCAATTGCACACTCACTGCGTGAGGCCAGTATGGCGCCTGTCATGGCTCCGCTGGTGATGGAGTTCCACGGGTCCTCTTTCCCTCTGATTCGCACCAGACCACAGTCTATAGTGGAGAAGAGGCCTCCCCAGACGGCAAAACTACCTGTGAGACACACCGCAAAGGCACATTGAAATGATGAAGGTATTTCAGGAGTAGCTCTACCCTTTCATTTTGCCTCTGAGGGTTGTATTAAAAATGACTCTACTCCCAGTAGCCTTTGATTATGCAGCCATCAACTCAGGATGGATGGTTCTTTTACATGAACCTCACACCATAGATAGTGAAGAGACATGGCTGGCCTTTGATAACCCAGTAATGGGGGGAGGGGAACCCCGTGAGAGTGGGGCTTGAACCCCCAACCTTAGGATCAGTGATCCAGCACCTTTACCATCAGGCCACCACTACCCTATAAAAAGACATGTTTTTTCCAATTTTTAATTGCATTACAGTCGGCCCTCTACTTAGGAAATTAATCCGTTCCAGCGCCTTTTTCAGAACCTGGAATTTTCATAAGTAGAGGCGCATTTTACATGTAAAATGTGTGATTCATTCCAAGGCTCCCAAGACTACCCCATAAACCCTTTAAAAATTATAAAAGAACACCAATTTTGTATGAAATGTGTGTTAAGTAAAAGAAAATTAATTATTAAACCATTTAAACATTTTATTAACATATTAAACCATTTTATTAACAAATGTATTAATTAAACCATTATTAAACATTTTTTATTAACGCACGCACACACACACATACACAAAACTCTCTCTCTCTCTGGTGTGCTTTATGGAATGGCATGTTTTGCCGAATGCGGGCTCCGCCCACATGCAGCGCGCAGCCGACGGAGCTTTTGAGACGGTGTGTTGTATTTAAAGCGGAATTACAGCACAGTACCCGTTTGGAAGGTTGGGATTCAAAAATTCAAACAATGCATGAGTTGTAGTCTCATTGACTGTCTCCCAACATCCCACCCCGCTGGCCTCCCACTGGCCAGGAGGGAGCTGAACTGTACCCATACTTCCTGTTTGTCACATGTGTGAAGGAGAGTTGAACAGGACTGTTGGCTCATGAGTTTTTTTGAGAGTGATCATTGCAGCGTTATATTTCATTATCCATCATGGACCCCAAGAAAGTGATTCCCGGTGACACCGAAAAGAAGAAGCGGGCTCCATTATCAATTGAAGTGAAGCAGGAATAAAAATACGAAAGTGGGATGCGGTTGAGTGAAATCACAAAGGAGTATGGCCGAAACCCCTCTACAATCAGGAAGATATTGAAGCAGGAGACCTTAAAAGCGGAGATACAGTGACGGAGGCGATTATTTCGGAACGATATTGAAGCAGAAGGAGGCATTAAAAGCGGAGATACAGTGACGGAGAAAAGCAACCACTATATTTAAGGACCTCGTGAAGGGGGGTGGGGGTGAGGGTTCTTCAGACCAGCAACCCCTGAACTTTAAAGCATCGCATGGGTGATTTGAGAGATTTAAAGAAAGGTAAATAAGTTTCTTTTACTTTTAACACATATTTCATACAAAATGGTGTACTTTTATAATTTTTAAAGGGTTTATGGAGTCGTCTTGGGAGCCTTGGAACGAATCACACGTTTTACATGTAAAAATGCACCTCGACTTACGAAAACTCAAGGTTACGAAAAAGGTACTGGAACGGATTAATTTCGTAAGTAGTGGGCGGACTGTATCTGATTTTTTTTTTTTTTTTTTGCTGCTTATGAATTCTGAGCCTCATATTTTTAAATAATTTATTTTGGCTTTTTTTCAGTGCTTCAAAATTCATGACTAAAAATGACAGCGTTAAAAATTCCAAGTCTTCTTTTTTTTTGTCAGTGACACAAATTCGACGGGCTGAATTCAGTGTCAAAAATACGTTGTAAACATCCAAAATTTGTGCAATCAAACAGAGAATAAAAAATAAGGAAATGAATGGAAAAAAAACAAATGGGGAAAAGTTAAGGAAAATGCCACATTTTTGTGCCCCCTGCCACAAAACAAGGCTAATTGTGAAAAAAACAAAATAAACAACAACAACAATAAAACAACTCAAAACCCTCCAACAAAACTGCAGTCAGCCCCCTACTTACGAAACCCCCTGGGTACGAAAATTCCGGGTTACAAAAAACATTTTCCTAAGTTTTCGTCCCCGGGATACAAAAACAACCTCTTACGAAATGTGCCATTCAAAATTCAAACGCGCCAATCAAAATTTCTCACGATGTGCGAGTTGCTCTTTCATTGGCTGTCTCCCAACATCCCACCCCGCTGGCCTCCTATTGGCGAGGAGGGATGACGCAGCTGAACTTCCTGTACCCATACTTCCTGTTTGTCACACGTGTGAAGGAGAGTTGACTGTTGGCTTGTTTTGAGATTGATCATGCAGCGTTATATTTCGTTATTGCTGAAACCCCTCTACAATCAGGACGATATTGAACCAGAAGGAGACCTTAAAGCGGAAATACAGTGACGGAGGCAATTATTTTGGCACGATATTAAACCAGAGTGCTCTGTGGGAGAAGACCTCCGATCTCGCAAGGAAGCAAGTTAATATTGAATGAGGACCTCTGATCTTTCAAACAGGCACTGTAATTCCGCTTTAAATAAAACAGCCCGTCCATTTACACAGAATTGTTCCATCAGCTGTTGCGTGTGTGTGTGTGTGTGAGAGAGAGAGAGAGAGAGAGAGAGAGAGAGAGTGTGCGCGAGCGAGAGATAGAGACAGAAGGAGGCTTAACTCGTTAGTTTAGTTTTTTAAAGTTGTTTAATTCAGTAAATTTTTAATAAATGTGGCGCATCCCTCAAGAAATCAAGTTAAAGTTGAGTTTGGATCTCCGATCTGTCAAGCAGGGAATGCGCTTTGAATTCCATGTCTTAAAATGCTCCCGGCGTCCTGCTTGTTCTCCCTCACATCAGACCAGGTGAGGAGACAGCTGAGGCGACTAAATCAGAGGAAATCTGAAGGACCAGATGGCATCAGTCCCAGGCTGCTGAGGACCTGCGCAGACCAGCTCTGTGAGGTACTATGCTACCTGTACAACCTGAGCCTCAGCCTGGAGAAGGTTCCCGTCCTATGGAAGACCTCCTGTGTGGTTCCGGTTCCCAAAACAGCTCAAGCGAAGGAACCAGCCCACTACAGACCTGTCGCCCTGACCTCCCACCTTATGAAGACCATGGAAAGGCTCCTCCTCATACACCTCCGCTCTATGGTGAGCCCCACCCTAGATCCGCTGCAGTTTGCCTACAGGCCCAACATCGGGGTAGAAGACGCCGTCATCTACCTTCTGCAGCGGGCACTCACCCACCTGGAAATCGCTGGCAGCGCTGTGAGGGTCATGTTCTTTGACTTCTCCAGCGCCTTCAACACCATCAGGCCAGCGCTTCTGCGAGGGAAGCTGGAGGATGTGGGAGTGGACTGGCATCTTGCTGCCTGGATCACCGACTACCTTACTAACCGTCCACAGTACGTGCGGCTGCACGGCTGTAAGTCAAAGGTGGCAGTCTGCAGCACGGGGGCACCGCAGGGCACCGTCCTCTCACCCTTCCTTTTCAACATTTGTACCTCAGACTTCAGCTATAGCACAGACAGCTGCCACCTCCAGAAGTTCTCGGATGACTCCGCCATCGTGGGCCGTGTGTCAGAGGGGAACGAGCTGGAGTACCGGTCGGTCATCGTTGAATTCGTGGACTGGTGTGAGCGCAACCACTTGTGCTTGAACACCAGAAAGATGAAGGAGATGGTGGTCGACTTCAGAAGAAGCACACTAACACACACACACACTCACTAGTGAACGTCCAGGGACAGAACATTGAGATAATGGACAGTTTCAAATACCTGGGCGTTCACCTTAACAATAAACTGGACTGGTCCCACAACACCAACGCCCTGTACAAGAAGGGCCAGAGTCGCCTCCACCTTCTGAGGAGACTCAGGTCCTTCGGAGTATGCAGACCTCTGCTCAGGACATTTTATGACTCTGTGGTAGCCTCTGCAATCCTCTACGCTGCCATCTGCTGGGCCCCGGGCAGCACAGAGCGGGACAGAAAGAGACTGAACAAGCTGGTCAGGAGGGCCAGCTCTGTCCTCGGCTGCCCACTGGACTCTGTGGAGGAGGTGAGTGAGAGGAGGATGGTAGCAAAGCTCACATCCATCTTGGTCAACAGCTCTCACCCACTGCACCAGACTGTAGAGAAGCCGAGTAGCTCCTTCAGTGGACGACTGAGACATCCTCAGTGCAGGAAGGAGCGCTACCGCAGGTCGTTCATTGCCACCGCTGTCAGACTGTACAACGCCACTTTGTAACTGTCTGTGAAAATACCGGTCATGGGCAATAAAAACCCAGAGCACTTTAATCAACCACATCTACCCCACTGACTGTGGACCATATCAACCCATCTACTCTGCCCTCAGATACATATACACTTTAATATAGGCCAGTCTACAAAGTCGTTCCCTTCTTTTCTTTTATTGTTTATTAATTTATACTATTTATGTATCTATTTATTTATTTACTTATATAATATATATGTATGTGTGTACGTTTGTATCTATTTTTGCACCCCCTACTGATGGTACCTCAAGAGCCTGTAACAGTGAATTTCTCCATTGTGAGATTAATAAAGCTGTATCTTATCTTATATAGCATTGTATATGAATTTATTGATATTATAGACACATATACATGTATGTCTACGTCAGTCACGTCGATCCCACTTTGCGGAAATTTGGCGTTCGCTGGTGGATCTCGGTCCCCATTAACTGTGAAAAGTGAGGAATCACTGCACTGCATTCTACAATCCCATTCGTTCTTTCATTTTCTGAGCTGCTTAATCTTAATTAGGGTCATGAGAAGGCTGGCGCCCATCTCAGCCGACTGTGGGTGTGGGCAGAGTATACTCTGGACTGTTCGCAAGGCCATCACAGGGCAGAAACAGTCTGACGGCTTTGCGGCTACTCTTGTCAAAAGTCAGCAATGGTTCTTTCACATGAACCTCACACCATAGACAGTGAGATACATGGCCAGCCTTTGATAACCCAGATAGCTGCACTGGGGGTATTCTACAGTCTGATTTTTCTATTTATTTTGTTATAAACCAAGTAAATAGCAGAGATTATTTCATCATTTTTGCATCACAAAAATTCACTTTTAAATTGATTGCTTAGTAAGTCACTGCATTACCAGCAGAAGATACAACGAGTCCGTTAGTGCAAACCAAACCACCTCAGGGTGATTCCCTTCTGCTTCATCCGGGGGTCCTGCTTCACACCATCGTGATTTACTTCACAATAATGACTGCTTGATGTACATTATCCTTTACATAGCCAATGATTTAGTGATAACAGGAACTCCACAATAAGCTACCTCTCCATTGATTCATTTCATGGAAGAGCCAGATTCTGGTGTTTTATTCCTCAGATAGTGTGTTTCCTGTTTATTCCCCAAGTATAAGCCATTTGAGGACAGTACACTGAAATAATAAGTTAAGTTTCACATCGGAAAAGGGGATGTCAACAAGAAAAGATTAAAACAATGTACAGTGGTACCTCACTTTACGAAATTAATCCGTTACAGCACCTTTTTTGTAACCTGCATTTTTCGTAAATTGAACTGCATTTTACATGCAAAACGTGTGATTCGTTCCAAGGCCCCCAATACTACCCCATAAACCATTTAAAATTATAAAAGCATTCCTTTGAAGACCTTCTGCTTCAATATCGTACCGATGGTGGACGGGTTTGGCCATATTCTTTTGCGATATCATTTGAGCCCGTTTCTTCTTCTCACTCACACCGGAAATTACACGCACGTGCGTGTGTTGACCATATCTTCTTGGCAGAGTTCTAATCTGACAAATGTTTATGGAAGGTTAAAACATGAAACAACAGTAACTCTGTCCTTTACACGCAAAGCATTATAGTAGCTGGGAAGGAGGTGCGTCAACCCTCCTAGCCAATGGGAGGCCAGCGGGGCAGGATGTTGGGAGATAGTCAATAAGAGGGAGTTGCATCATCCCTCCTAGCCAATGGGAGGCCAGCGGGGCAGGATGTTTGAACATCATTGATGGGAGAGCAGCTCGTGCATTGTTTGAATGGTGCGTTTTAATGTTTGAATTTTTCAGATGGCGCTTTCGTAACATGAACTTGTTTTGTATCCAGAGACAAAAATTTTAGGAAAATGCGTTTCGTAACCTGCATTTTTCGTTTGGTGAGACTTTCATAAAGTGAAGTACCACTGTATTTTGTGTAAGCCCCCAACCCTGGCCAGTTCTTATTTATTCATAGTCACATGATCATTATAGGAACAGGTCATACCATACTGGAATTCAGCCCAAATACTGTTCGTATACTTTTTAAAAGCGCGTCAATGTTCACTTTGGATAATGAATGGAAAGTAAGACAAATTATACAGACCTCCAATCTGTGGCGCTCTGATTCGCACAGCATTTGCACTGCCTTTCAGTCGATGCCGTGCACCCTGAAAAACAAGAACTGTCATTCATAGTTTTCAAGAGTAAATGAGAGTAATAAAACTTTTTATGTTTCACTGACTGAAACTCACCACAGGGGCATTTCGGAAGCCTTTGATAGACTGAAAAATCCCACCCCCAATGGCTCCCATTGTGAAAGCACCCCCACAGTCATCTACTATTCTCCATGGACTGAACACAAGGAGAGAGAGAGAGAGAGAGAGAGAGAGGGAGAGTAACAGTGACAGAAAGAGACAGAGAGCCACAGACAGAGAGAGAGACAGAGACAGAATGAGAGCAAGACACACAGAAAGAGACAGAGCGAGTGAGAGATATAAAGAGACAGAGCGAGTGAGAGATATAAAGAGACAGAGCGAGAGAGACAGAGAGAGTAAGAGAGAGAAACAGAGCGGGAGACACAGAAAGAGAGAGCGAGTGAGACAGAGCGAGAGAGACAGATAGACAGACAGAGACACAGACAGACAGAGACAGACAGAGAGCGCGAGAGACAGACAGAGAGCGAGAGAGAGAGACAGACAGAGCGCGAGAGCGCGACAGACAGAGCGCGAGAGCGCGACAGACAGAGCGCGAGAGCGCGACAGACAGACAGACAGACAGAGAGAGACAGAGACAGACAGAGAGAGAGAGACAGACAGAGAGAGAGAGAGAGAGAGATCATGTTTTGATACTACAGATTGCATTTCTTGTCTTTCTTATTTGCTCGTATTGTCTGTACTCCTTTATCCATATTATCAGCCAAACCTGGTTGTGTTTTGTATGCATGTGTTATGACCTGCACGGATCTATTTCATTTCTGAATGCAAAAGTATCACATGATATTACACACTGCAGTAACACTGACCTGGCTGTAGGTTCACAGGGTCTGAGTGTATCATATGCAGTCGTGCTACAGGAAGTTCTCGCTTTCTATATTTCTTCTTCTTCTGCTTTTGGCTGTTCCCTTTTTTCTCAGGGGTCGCCACGGTGATGTTTGATTTGGCATAGGTTTTTACCTTGGATGCTCTTCCTGACACAAGCCTTAGCAAGGGGCAGAAACACGCTGACGGCTATGCGGCTACTCTTGTTGAAAGTCAGCAATGGTTCTTTTACATGAACCTCTCACCATAGACAGTGAGAGACATGGCCCGCCTTTGATAACCTAGTTAGCTGCACCAGGATGGGGGGGGGGGGGGGGGGGCAGTGACAACCTTCTGGAGAGTGGCTCTCGAACCCCCAACCTTAGGTTAAGCGATCTAGCACCTTTTACCTCCAGGCCACCACTGCCCACTTTCTGTATTTCTATTGCTATTTATTTTAATAATTTTGTGAAGTTATTCTCCACTCTCAGCTGAAACGTTGCCAGGACAGTAAGTTGTCAATCAGCCTGATCGAAGTTGCCCTTAAGTATGAGTATGAGTCTTCTTTTCCTTTCGGCTGTTCCCTTCAGGGGTCGCCACAGCAAATCATCTGCCTCCATCTCACCCTATCTTCTACATCTTCTTCTCTTACTCCAACTACCTGTCTTACTACATGTCCTCCTTCACCACATCCATGAATCGTCTCTTTGATCTTCCTCGAAGCCTTCTGCCTGGTAGTTCCAACCTCAACATCCTACTACCAATATACTCACTATCCCTCCTCTGTACATGTCCAAACCATCTCAATCTAGCCTCTCTGACTGTCTCAAAAACGTCTTACATGTGCTGTCCCTCTGATTCCTGATCCTATCCATCCTCGTTACTCACAAAGAGAACCTCAACATTTTCATCTCTGCTCCCTCCAGGTCTGCCACCTGTCTTTTCGCCAGTGCTACTGTTTCTAAACCATACAACATCGCTGGCCTCAACACCGTATTGTACACTTTTCTTTTCATTCTTGCCGATACTCTCCTATCACACGTCACACTTTTCTCCAACCATTCCAACCTGCCTGCACACGCTTCTTCACCTCTTTTCCACACTCTCCATTGCTCTGGATTTTTGAGCCTTCTTCTTTTCCTTTCGGCTTTTCCCTTCAGGGGTCGCCACAGCGAATCATCTGCCTCCATCTCACCCTTTCCTTTGCATCTTCTTCTCTTCCACCAACGACCTTCATGTCCTCCTTCACCACATCCATGAATCGTCTCTTTGGTCTTCCTCTAGGCCTTTTGCCTGGTAGTTCCAGCCTCAGCATCCTATTACCAATATACTCACTATCCCTCCTCTGTACATGTCCAAACCATCTCAATCTAGCCTCTCTGACTTTGTCTCCAAAACGTCTTACATGTGCTGTCCCTCTGATGTGCTCATTCCTAATCCTATCCATCCTCGTTACTCCCAAAGAGAACCTCAACATTTTCATCTCTGCTACCTCCAGCTCTGCCTCCTGTCTTTTCCCCAGGGCCACTGTTTCTAACCCATACAACATCGTTGGCCTCAACACCGTCTTGTACACTTTTCCTTTCATTCTTGCCGATACCCTCCTATCACACATCACACCGGACACTTTTCTCCAACCATTCCAACCTGCCTGCACACGCTTCTTGACCTCTTTTCCACACTCTCCATTGCTCTGGAGCCTAAGTACTTAAAATCCTCCACCTTCCTTATCTCTGCTCCCTGTAATCTCACCGTTCCTCTTTGGTCCTTGTCATTCATGCACATGTATTCTGTCTTACTGAGGCTAATCTTCATTCCCCTCCTTTCCAGGGCATACCTCCACCTCTCTAGATTTTCCTGCACTTGTTCTCTGCTCTCACTACAGATCACAATGTCATCTGCAATCATCATAGTCCATGGAGATTCTTGTCTAACCTCGTCTGTCAGCCTGTCCATCACCATCGCAAACAAGAAGGGGCTGAGAGCTGACCCTTGATGCAGTCCCACCTCCACCTTGAACTCTTGTGTCACACCGACAGCACACCTCACCACTGTCTTACATCTCTCATACATGTCCTGCACCACTCTAACATACTTCTCTGCCACTCCAGACTTCCTCATGCAATACCACAGTTCTTCTCTCGGCACCCTGTCATATGCTTTCTCCAGATCCACAAAGGCACAATGCAGCTCCCTCTGACCTTCTCTGTACTTCTCCATTAACATCCTCAAGGCAAACACTGCATCTGTGGTGCTCTTTCTTGGCATGAAACCAAACTGTTGTTCACAAATGCTGACTTCTGCCCTTAGTCTAGCTTCCACTATTCTTTCCCATAACTTCATCGTATGGCTCATCAACTTTATCCCTCTGTAGTTGCCACAACTCTGCACGTCTCCCTTGTTCTTAAAAATGGGCACTAGCACACTTCTCCTCCATTCCTCTGGCATCCTCTCACTCTCTAAGACCTTGTTAAATGTTCTTGTCAGAAAATCTACTGCTACCTCTCCTAGACACTTCCATACCTCCACCGGTATATCATCAGGACCAACTGCCTTTCCATTCTTCATCCTCTTCAATGCCCTCCTCACTTCACCCTTACTAATCTTTGCTACTTCCTGGTTCTCAACAGTCACCTCTTCTACTCTTTTTTCTCTCTCATTTTCCTCATTCATCAGCTCTTCAAAGTACTCTTTCCATCTTCCCAGCACACTTCTGTCATCAGTCAATACATTTCCCTCTCTGTCCTTTATCAATCTAACTTGCTGCACGTCCTTCCCATCTCTATTTCTCTGCTGTGCCAACCTATATAAATCATTTTCTCCTTACTTTCCAACCGAGCATACAAGTCATCAAACGCGCTCTGTTTGGCCTTTGACACTGCTACCTTTGCCTTACGCTGTGTCTCCCTGTACTCCTGTTTACTCTCTTCGGTTTTCTCAATGTCCCACTTCTTCTTAGCTAATCTCTTCCTTTGTACACACTCCTGCACTTCCTCATTCCACCACCAAGTCTCCTTATCTACTTTCCTTCCAGATGACACACCAAGTATTCTCCTACCTGTCTCCCTGATCACATTAGCTGTAGTTGTCCAGTCACCTGGAAGCACTTCCTGACCACCCAAAGCCTGTTTCAACTCCTCCTTGAAGACAACCTGACACTCTTCCATTTTCAACTTCCACCACTTTGTCTTCTGCTCTACCTTTGCCTTCTTCACCTTCCTCACCATCAGCATCATCCTGCACACCACCATCCTATGCTGTTTGGCAACACTCTCACCCACTACTACTTTGCAGTCACTGACTTCCTTTAAATTACATCGCCTGCACAAGATGTAGTCTACCTGTGTGCTCCTACCTCCACTTTTATAAGTCACCCTATGCTCCTCTCTCTTCTGAAAGAAAGTATTTACCACAGCCATTTCCATCCTTTTCGCAAAATCTACCAACATCTGTCCTTCTGCGTTCCTGTCCTGGATATCAAACCTACCCATCACTTCCTCGTCCCCTCTGTTTCCTGCACCAACATGTCCATTGAAGTCTGCCCCAATGACCACTCTTCACCTCTGGGGGTACTCTGCATCACTTCATCTAACTCCCTCCGGAATCTCTCCTTCTCTTCTCGCTCACATCCTGTCTGTGGGGCATAAGCACTAACAACATTGACCATCACACCTTTAATTTCTAACTTGAGACTCATCACTTTGTCTGACACTCTTTTCACTTCTAGAACATTCCTGGCAAACTCCTCCTTCAAGATGACTCCGACTCCATTTCTCTTCCCATCCACACCATGATAAAACAGCTTAAACCCTGCTCCTATGCTTCTAGCCTTGCGACCTTTCCACCTGGTCTCCTGAACACACAGTATGTCCACCTTCCTCCTCTGCATCATGTCAGCCAGCTCTCTACCTTTTCCTGTCATAGTTCCAACATTCAAAGTCCCTACTTTCAGTCCTAGACTCATGCCTTTCCTCTTCTCTCTCTGGCAACGGACACGCCTCCCGCCTCTCCTTCTTCGACGTCTTCGACCAACAGTAGTCCAATTTCCATCAGCACCCTGTTGGTTGACGGTACTGATGGCGGTCGTTGTTAACCCAGGCCTCGACCGATCCGGTATGTGATTCTTTCTTGTGATTCGCATAGTTTATTTGGCATTTGTTTTACGCCGGATGCCCTTCCTGACGCAACCCTCTGCATTTATCCGGGCTTGGGACCGGCGTGAGGGAGAGACACTGGTTTGTGCCCCCCCCCTTCACGGCTGCATTCTGGATTTTTGAGCCTAAGTACTTAATCCTCCACCTTCCTTATCTCTGCTCCCTGTAACCTTACCGTTCCTCCTAGGTCCTTCTCATTCACACACATGTACTGTATTCTGATTTACTGAGGCTAACCTTCATTCCCCTCCTTTCCAGGGCATACCTCCACCTCTAGATTTTCCTCCACTTGTTCTCTGCTCTCACTACAGATCAGTTTCATCTGCAAACATCATAGTCCATGGAGATTCTTTCCTAACGTCTGTCAGCCTGTCCATCACCATCACAAACAAGAAGGGGCTCAGATCTGACCCTTGATGCAGTCCCACCTTCACGTTGAATTCGTCGGTCACGCCAACAGCACACCTCACCACTGTCTTACATCTCTCATACATGTCCTGCACCACTCTAACATACTTCTCTGCCACTCCAGACTTCCTCATGCAATACCACAGTTCCTCTCTCAACACCCTGGCATATGCTTTCTCCAGATCCACAAAGGCACACTGCAGCTCCCTCTGACCTTCTCTGTACTTCTCTATTAAGATCCTCAAAGCAAACACTGCATCTGTGCTGCTCTTTCTTGGCATGAACCCAAACTGTTGTTCACAAATGCTGACCTCTGCCCTTAGTCTAGCGTCCACTATTCTTTCCCATAACGTCAGCGTGTGGCTCATCCAATAGTTAATAGGTAGGTGTGTGTGTGTATCCAGTGATGGACTGATGTGCTGTTCAGGGTGTACTCTGTATTTGACCAGTGCCAGCTGAGATTGGGTCCAACCTCCCCACAACCTTAATAAAGGAGAATGCGACTTGCAAATTAAATTAAGTTTCAAAAGAGATGATAAATAAGGAGTGGTGACCTAATAATAAAGTTATTATACTAACAAGCATGGAACTTTAATATGAACTCTGATCATCGTGTGAGCGTAAAACTTCCCTAAAGTGGTTCAGGAAAGTACAATACTGTACAAAAGTAAATTAAATAAAATGAGAGATCAGTCGATGCGTTCAAACATGCAAAGTGAAGGAGCCACTTATCATCGCCACCAGCCATAGCATGTCACGTGACGCAAATACACTCATTGTACTGATGTTATTATTCTAATATTGTGCACGGTGTGGTCTGATCTGGAAAACAATACAATACACCTGTTACGTGTGAAATTATGCACATGCTAATTAAAGGCCACCAACTGGTAATGAAACACGACCCTGAAGTGTTTATTACTCTTAAATAAACAAGCACACTGTGTCCTTCAAATGTTAAGAACTCATCATAAAATTTAAACAGCACAATACGTGATTCATTTTTTAAAAAATATTTCCTAGTCATGATAACTCGACCAATTAATAAATAAAGTTGTTACGTTATACTATACAGTACTTTACCAAGGTTCACGGGCATATTCCTCCATGATAATCTGGAGCGACGGAAACTGTTGCTGTGATGCGATATTTTCGCGACGGTACCTTATGGTAATGAAGATATAGCACACTAAATAGCGTACATTGTTGTACCGGATTCTCATAGATTACACTCACTATATAGGGCACTGAGATAGTACGTTGATTGCTGATTGAAAGTCAACCATAGTCCATAAACCTAAATGAGCAGATATACTTAAAAACATGGGGTTATAAGGGTTGATGTGAATAGCATTTAGTTTATGTTTTATATATAAAATATATATTTTATACAAATAATACATACACAATGTAAAATAAAAAAATAAATATAAAATAGTAAATACGGGAATAAAAACAAAAGCGACCGGTTGTGACGTTATCTTTGTGCGTCAGGCGAGGGAATATTCTTCAGTTGAATGAAACGTTACGAGTGCTAAGAACTATAAAGGTACATTTACAGATGTTTTCGCTTGTTGTTGTTTTTTAAAACAACTATGTACAACGTGTAATACTCCTATGTTATGGAATAATGATAACCAAGGCATTAACGCTGCAACTTTAAGCTAGTAGCTAAGCTAGGCTAGGCTAAAGCTAACTCGCACTATTCTTTCCTAGATGCCTCTGCCTCCAGCTCTTCTGGCTCGTCTGGCTAAGAGAGGAATAGTAAAACATTCAGAGCATGGTAAGAGGTTTACCTGCATTATTGTGATGAGTAATACGCATTAAATGTACGCCCACTACAGTTCTGGGTGCTGTATGGATGTATACTGTATAGAGTATGTACAGTAATTAGCTGTTTTTTGTTTGTTTTTGTCACTTGCCAGAAACTGAAGAAGAAATCATTGCTGAGGATTATGATGACAATAATGTAGATTATGAAGCTACTCGACTTGAAAATCTACCCACCAGTTGGTATAAAGTGTTTGACCCAAACTGGTAAGTACTTCATGGTGTCTGGTAATAGTCAACAGTCTAAGTCAGAGGTGTGAAAATTATTTTCACTGTGGGCCACATCACAAAATTTCTACGATAGTCACTGAATAGAATCTATTCACAAAGGAAAAGCATGAAATCTGTCAGAAAAATGATAAGGTGCTGCAGTGCCCCCTTTCTTTCTTCCACGGTGTAGTAGTCAGCATGTGTGTTTCACAGTAATATGGTCCTCGGTTCGAGTCCCAGATTCAGCAAGGGCATTTTTTTCATCGTTCGTTCATTTTCTGTAACCACTTAATCCTAGTTTGGGTCACGGAGAGGCTGGCGCCTGTCCCAGCCGACTCCGGGCGAGGGAAGAGTACACCCTGGACGGCTCACCAGGCCATCGCAGGGCAGAAACACGCCGACAGCTTTGCAGCTACTCTTGTCGAAAGCCAGCAATGGTTCTTTTACAGCCTCACACCATAGACCAGGGATCACCAACGTGGTGCCCGTGGGCACCAGGTAGCCCGCAAGGACACTATAAGTTGCCCGCGGACCTGTTCACTGCTAGTTTTAGGACAGGCCCACAGCTCCATAGCGCCACTCTCCATTGAGCTGCATCTAATTTTTTTGAATATATTTTAAATCAAATCAATATCTTCACATAGATAAATATCATTAATTATTAATGATAACATATAATTAAAGGTAAATTGAGCAAATTTGTAATTTCAGAGGTGTGTTTTGACCTGGTAGCCCTTCGCATTAATTGGTACCCAAGAAGTAGCTCTCGGTTTCAAAAAGGTCGGTGACCCCTGCCATAGACAGTGAGAGACACGGCTGGCCTTTGATAACCCAGTTAGCTGCACTGGGGGGACAGCGACAACCTGTTGAGAGTGGGGCTTGAACCCCCGACCGTAGGATCAGTGATCCAGCACCTTTATCACCAGGCCACGACTGCTCTTGGGCATTTCTGTGTATCCATATTCATCCTCCCACAGTCTAAAGACATGCACATGAGGCTGAGTGGCTGTTCCAGATTGCCTCTAGGTCTGAGTGTGTGAATAGTTGTATGTGTGTTTGCCCGGTGATGGCCTGGTGAGCTATTCAGAGTGCACCCAGCCTTTGCCCACTGTCAGTCTTTGACCTTAATTGAGCGATTACACAATGTAATGTAGGAGAATCATATACAGTGGTACCTCACCTTACGAAATTAATCCGTTCCAGAGCCTTTTTCTTAACCTGGATTTTTTGTAAATTGAACCACATTTTACATGTAAAACGTGTGATTCGTTCCAAGGCCCCCAATACTACCACCTAAACATTTTAAAAATTATAAAAGTATACCTTTTAAGACCTCCTTCTGCTTCAATATCGTACCGATGGTAGATGGGTTTGGCCATATTCCTTTACGATATCACTCAACCGCATGCAACAAGCCCGCTTCTTCATTTCACTCGCACCGGGAATCACACGCGCGCGTGATGACCATGTCTTCTTACAAATGTTTATGGAAGGTTAAAATAGCCATTGGGAGGGAGCTGCAGCTCCATAATAGCCATTGGGAGGGAGCTGCAGCTCCATAATAGCCAATGGGAGGGAGCTGCAGCTCCATAATAGCCAATGGGAGGGAGCTGCAGCTCCATAGGAGCCAATGGGAGGGAGCTGTGTCATCCCTCCTAGTCAATGGGAGGCCAGTGGTGCGGCATGTTAGAAGATAGTCAATGAGAGAGCAGCTCGCGCATTGTTTGAATGGCGCGTTTCGTAAGGAGAACTTGTTTTGTATACAGAGACAAAAAATTTTGGAAAATGTTTTTCGTAGCCTGGATTTTTCGTTTGCTGGGACTATCGTAAGGTGAGGTACCACTGTGTGTGTGTGTGTATATATATATATATATATATGTGTGTGTGTGTGTGTGTTTTTATGTATATATATATGTGTGTGTGTGTATATCTATATATGTGTGTGTGTGTGTGTGTATGTATATATATATATATACATATATATATATATATATATATATATATATATATATATATACAGTGTGTGTATGTGTGTGTGTATATATACATATATACAGTGTGTGTATGTGTGTGTGTGTATATATATATATATATATATATATATATATATATATATATATATGCTGATGGTGAGGAAGGTGAAGAAGGCAAAGGCAGAGCAGAAGACAAAGTGGTGGAAGTTGAAAAAGGAAGAGTGTCAGGTTGCCTTCAAGGAGGAGTTGAAACAGGCTTTGGGTGGTCGGGAAGTGCTTCCAAATGACTGGACAACCACAGCAAATGTGATCAGGGACACAGGTAGGAGAGTACTTGGTGTGTCCTCTGGAAGGAAAGTAGATAAGGAGACTTGGTGGTGGAATGAGGAAGTGCAGGAGTGTGTACAAAGGAAGAGGTTAGCTAAGAAGAAGTGGGACATTGAGAGGACCGAAGAGAGTAAACAGGAGTACAGGGAGACACAGCGTAAGGCGAAAGTAGCAGTGACTAAGGCCAAACAGAGGGCGTATGATGACTTGTATGATAGGTTGGAGAGTAAAGGGGGAGAAAATAATCTATACAGGTTGGCACAGCAGAGAAATAGAGATGGGAAGGACGTGCAGCAAGTTAGATTGATAAAGGACAGAGAGGGAAATGTATTGACTGACAGAAGTGTGCTGGGAAGATGGAAAGAGTACTTTGAAGAGCTGATGAATGAGGAAAATGAGAGAGAGAAAAGCAGTAGATGAAAATGTTGATATGTAGATATAGTTCTCTCTGGGAGTAACGAGGATGGATAGGATCAGAAATGAGTATATCAGAGGGTCAGCCCACATAAGATGATTTGGAGACAAAGTCAGAGAGGCTAGATTGAGATGGTTTGGACATGTGCAGAGGAGGGATAGTGAGTATATTGGCAGTAGGATGCTGAGGTTGGAACTACCAGGCAGAAGGCCTTGAGGAAGACCAAAGAAGAGATTTATGGATGTGGTGAAGGAAGACATGAAGGTCGTTGGAGTCAGAAAAGAAGATGCGGCGGACAGGGTGAGGTGGAGGCGGATGATTTGCTGTGGCGACCCCTGAAGGGAGCAGCCGAAAGTAAAAGATGATGATGTGTGTGTATATATATATATATATATATATATATATATATATATGAGTGTGTGTGTGTGTATGTATGTATATGTGTGTGTATGTGTGTGTGTGTGTGTGTATATATATATATATATATATATATATATATATATATATATATATATATATTTAAAGCGCTCACCTATGACTTGAAATGAGTAAGCATGTTCTAAATTCTTGATTCTGATTGGTCAGACAGGAGCTGGGCCAATGGAGTTCCAGCTGTAATTGAATCCACATGTTGTGGTAGCATTTCACACTGGATGTGCAATATCCACAGATAAATGTGGGATTGTATTGTTGGAGTGAGTCTTCAATGTTTGTACATTGTGTTGGTCAATGGTAAAGCAGCAACCTTTATTTTATACATGAAGAATTGTTTTTATTTAAAAAAAAAAAAAAAGAAGTAGAAATGCTGCTGAAGGAATAGTTATTTATATCGATGGTGTTCTGTATGTGGTGCTTGTTGATGTTGGACCAGACAGTCTGACTCCCTGGTGTGATGCTGTTGGCTGTTCATCCTCTTCATCCTGTGCTCTTCCTCCTCTCTCTCTCTCTCCTTATCGTTCTGCTTTTTCTCTTCTTCATCCTCCCTTCTTTCTGTTTTTCATTCTCCCTCATCTTCCTGTTCTCTTGTTTTTCTTTCTCTTCCTCCTGTTTGGTTCTTCTTTGATAGAATTCAGGTCTGTATATCTCTTGACCCAGAATCCTTTTGTGCTTGTTTAAGTGGACTTCCGTATTACTGGAATGTGGAAACGGACTTGGTGTCTTGGCTTTCCCCTAACGACCCCGCCGCGGTCATCACCAAAGCAGTGAAGAAGCAGAGAGGTAAAGATGCTTTTGTCAGCTTTGTGAGGGTTCCTGGTACCAAAAGTATTTTTGCCGGAATAATGCAAGTTAGTTTTAATGACCTGCCATCAGGGCAGTGTAAACACCCAGCGGGCTTTTTATAAATTCCAAAAGGTTCCCACACTAGAGCAGCATTATTACTCATCATTAAGGTCTGCTCGTCAGATCAAGTAATGAGCCGCTAAAATGTGCCTTTCGGGATAGTCTTGTGTTTCTCGGCATAATGTATGCTCAACAATTATAGATCGGGATGAGACAGATGTGAGAGATACAGTAAATGCAGATGTTTTGTTAACGCTACGGAAGCACTGTGGTGGAGAATATGATTAGAAGTTGTGGTTGAACTGCTCATTTGTTTTTTCCTGTGCTGTCAGTGGAGATCGCAGATGACAGAGGGAACGGTTACCAAGAGAAATCAGACAGGGAGCGTGATCGGGAGAGAGATCGAGACCGTGATCGAGATGATGGGCGAGACCGAGACAGAGATCGGGATCGGGACAGAGACCGGGACCGAGACAGGGATCGGGACAGACGACTGAGAAGAGAGGACATCGGACCATACGGCAAATCAAAGAGAGGTAATAGAGCTGAAGAACTTTTGATGAATTCCTGGAGAGCACTGCATGATGTGCGGTGATCTGTCATTCAGTGGGAGGGGCGTTAATAATCAGCTTCTCTTTTATTTTTCAAACACGTTTCTGTTTCTTTATGCAGGTGGAAGCCGGAAGCAGGACGAGTTGGATCCCATGGATCCCAGTGCCTACTCAGATGCACCAAGGTGATCACCAAATTTAATCCTGTCTGTTTATTATGGGATGTTCCATGTGATAAGTAGCCCATGTGGCAGGTCTGTACCAAATTACATGTCGTTCGATCACAATTTTCCATTAGTGTGTCACATGACTTATACACTGACATTATCACCTGGTGATGATGGGTTTTTATTTCTAGACAGGGACATCTGACTCGCACAGCTGTAAGCACTGCTTTTAGTTTAAAATGAACAAACGGTGCTGATATACGTCTGTGTGTACGTGTGCGTGTGTTTTAGGGGCTTGTGGTCCACCGGGCTGCCAAAACGTAACGAGGCTAAAACAGGAGCAGACACGACGGCGGCCGGACCACTGTTCCAGCAGAGGCCGTACCCCAGCCCTGGGGCCGTGCTCAGAGCCAACGCCGAACATACCAGACGTCTGGAAAAGGACGACGACGACGACGATGACTAAGCGGGAAGAAAACAGCTGTTAAACCTTTATGACAACCCGGAGAGTAATCAATGTGAACTTTTCATAATAATCACCCCCTCTTGCTTTAGTAAGAAGCCCAGTCACATCAGGAAAAAGATCCTGTTCATGTCATGGTGCTGAAAGTAACTGAATTCTGCACCTCCACCAATTCTAACATCTGGCAAGAATCTAAACTAAAAACCGCTGTATACCCGCATCACCTCTGTACTCGGGAAAGATAAAGTCC
This sequence comes from Plotosus lineatus, assembly GCA_024760905.1. Taxonomy (NCBI): domain Eukaryota; kingdom Metazoa; phylum Chordata; class Actinopteri; order Siluriformes; family Plotosidae; genus Plotosus; species Plotosus lineatus. The sequence continues at coordinate 20,728,908 of CM045729.1, forward strand.
GTTGGGCTTTTTACACTCGAGCCATAGTGGCTCATCAGGCTGGTGCTGATCCCCGGTTTCTGTAGCGTGAAGCGACTAGGAGTTCAACTCCTCCTGGATGGGACGCTAGTCCATCGCAGGTTACCTTCCCAGTATATTTTTACTGGTACCATTTATACTGCTGGGTGAACAGAGGCACACTTGTGGTTAAGACCTCACGCAGGGGTCTTAGCACAGTGGGGGTCTAACTGGGATTTGAACCCATAACCTCCTGATCATGAACCCAGCATCTTAACCACTACACCATTGGCCCCCTTTGGAGCAGCAGTATAAGTGGGTACTGTACCAGTAAAAATATACTGGGAAGGTAACTGCAATGGACGAGTGTCCCATCCAGGAGGAGTTGAGCTCCTGGTCGCTTCACGCTATGGAATCAGGGATGAGCCCCGGCCTGATGAGCCGCTAATGCTCGGGTATAAAAGGACTTTACCTCTGTACGCAGGTGCCATGATTTAAATGGCAGATGTTCTCGCCACTTGTTTGTAACCTTGTATGATATGTTTTGTAGTACGGTAGTAATTGCAGTACGTCTTTTAACTGCGGAACCATGTTTAGAATATTAAAATGGAAATGGTCAGTTTTTTTCTGGTTTGTCAAATTATTTTGTGTGGGGTTTAGCTGTATTAATATCACTTTTTAAAATGTATTTGGAATGATGTTCGTGCAAAGAAAATAATATCGTCTCTGAAATGCTACTGTTAAAAGCTCAGAACTCGGTGAATGACACTGGTTGATTCTTTAATGATATGCAGATCTTCAACCCCACCCACTTCATATCTTCTTTCCCTTTATTTATTTATTTTTTTTACACGAGTCGCCACGGCAAATCATCTGATTCACATGTTTGATTTGACATAGGTTTTTACGTCGGATGCCGTTCCTGACACAACCCTTTAGCAAGGGGCAGAAACGCGCTTACGGCTTTGCAGCTAGTCTTGTCGAAAGTCAGCAATGGTTCTTTTACATGAAACTCTCACCATAGACAGTGAGAGACACGCCGGCCTTTGATAACCCAGTTAGCTGCATTTGGGAGGACAGCACCGACAACTGTTGACAGTGGGGCTTGAACCCCTAACCTTGGGATCAGTAACCCAGCACCTTACCAATGGGCTACCAACTGCCTTCATCACTGTCAATGATGCTTGAAAATCAGAATACTACTTTGTTTATCCTGGATCAAGTATTGCCTTTGCTATGATATGACCACTACTGACCATAGAGGGGCGAATGCATTCACACCACCCACCATGACATGCAATGCGAGCCACCTGCCTCTTTGAACTGTGGCACGTTCATATTTCGGGGGGGTCGGGGGGCACGTTTCTGCCCCTCATATGAATGAGCTCGCAGACACCTATGCTCGCCTGGAGATCACTCTGAGTGACAGGGAAGTGAGCGTACACCATCCCTCCAGTGAGAGCTCGGCCAATTTGCTCCCATGGACTCTCGGTCACGGATGGCTGTAGCGTTAGTTGTCAGTGCTGTCCCCCCTCCAGTGCACTAACTGGGTTATCAAAGGCCAGCCATGTCTCCCACTGTCTATGGTGGGAGGTTCATGTAAAAGAACCAGTGCTGACTTTCGACAAGAGTAGCTGCAAAGCCGTCAGTGTGTTTCTGCCCTGCGATGGCCTGGCGAGCTGTCTGGGATGTACTCTGGCCTCGCCCCGAGTCGGCTTAGATGTGTGCCAGCCTCCCTGCAATCCTGAGTAAGATTAAACGATTCAGAAAATGAATGAACTACATTGATGTAGTTTATCCTGAATAACCTGATGATTATTAATAGTTTTATTTGAAAATATCCAATAGACGGCAGTTCAGAAACTTGTGTAAAAATCTATAAATAAAGCTGCATCAACAAGGTGAGAATATCATTTTGTACAGCCAACTGTGAAAGACATCATAAACCAAACAAACAGTTACTTCCTGTCACATGTTGCTTTTTTTTTTAAACAATCTCCACTCACCTGGAGGCGGATTTATGTACATTAAGTTATAAGTGAAATTCCAGATTCATGGCAGGGACATCTTTAACATGACCTACGTGAGCTCTGAGTGAATCGATGTAGGACTGGCTGTAGTTAACGTCTCCAGGGGCGCTCCGAAGACGGTTGTTTTGGGTAACTGGTTGTAAGAAGTGTTTCTTAGTGATCTCCCACATAATGGCAGATTGAGTCATAGTCCAGTATGAAGACCTTCTCTTCATAGCGTTCCAGCTGCACCATGGCCCGACACCTCTCCTTATCGCGCTTTAGAATACGACCCACCTGTATACACACACACACACACACACACACACACACACACACAAAAGTGTTTTATTTTCACTTACAACTTCACATTTTTTAATGCACATTGCCAAAAGGAACTGCGAATGTCCTACGTGAACAATCATGAGCAGCAGGTGAAGATGACAACAGCTAGTGATCCTATGTGCCGCTCCAGAGTCGGTTGCCAGGCGACAATAATAATATAAAATATAATTTAAAGAGGACCCGTGGTGAATTAGTGTTACTAGCTTTACTCTTAACTGCTCCTCAACAACTTATTTCAACCAAAGTTTCACAAAATCAAGTCGTCGTCCCCAGAAGGCTCAGCTAAATAGTAGTAGTAATTCAAAATCTAGTTTTATTTTATCCAAAATAATACCGCAGCCATTCGTGACCGGGAGTCCATGGGAGCTGATTGGCCCAGGAAGGGTTGACGTACGCTCTCTTCACTGTCACCCACAGCAATTGCCAGCCAATAATGAGCGTCTGTGAGCTCATTCATATGAGTGGACAGATAGCGCTTTCCCTCCAAGTGTGTTAGACCGTCACCAAATATGCATGAGCTGCAGTTCGAAAAGAGGCTGGTGGCTAGCATTGCAACGTGTGCATGCCTTCGCCCCTCCCTGGTCAGTAGTGGTTGTATGACAGGGAATGTAAAAGCTGATGGGTGGGAATTGGAGAAGATTAAATTAGGGAGCAAATGGGGGGGGCAAAACTCCACCTACTTTGATTTTAATATTCAATGTGTTTTTTCTGATGTGTATTTAATTTTAATAAATAGTAAAAAAAAAACTTCTTCCACGTTTGAGTGCAGGAATGATGACACCGCCTCCTCCAAGTGTCCTTTGTTTTGATTCAAGCATTATCCACTTGGAATAATGTTTATAGTCTCATTATAACTGGCCAGATTGTGTGGCTTCCGTGTGGTATATACTAGTAAACTACTAAAAAACTAAACGGTACAGAAATAATGTAGTGACAGCAAAACACCAGAAACGAGTTAGTGAAAAGCTAAACGAAAAAAATGTGTTGAGTTTATAAAGCTACTTTTAACCCACTGTCATTTCATTTCCATTTACAGTGATACCTCAGATAATGAATTTAATCCGTTCCGAAGGCGAGCTCGTAAGCCAAAAAGTTCATTAGATGAAACAATGATTCCCATCAGAAATCATACAAAACCAATTAATCTGTTCCAACCCCTCCCAATCTCATAACCTGCCACAAACACGTATATTTGACCTAATATACTAGTACTTCTCAAAAAATGAGCATATTGTGATGAAGTTCATTATTTTCTGTAATGTACTGATAAACATTAGACTTTCATATATTTTAGATTCATTACACACAACTGAAGTAGTTCAAGCCTTTCATTGTTTTAATATTGATAATTTTGGCAAAAAAGTAAAGAAAACCCAAAAATCCCTATCTCAAAAAATTAGCATATTTCATCCGACCAATAAAAAAGTGCTTTTAATACAAAAAAGCCAGCGGCGTGGCATGGAGGCAATCAGCCTGTGGCACTGCTGAGGTGTTATGGAGGCCCAGGATGCTTCGATAGCGGCCTTAAGCTCATCCACAGTGTTGGGTCTGGTGTCTCTCAACTTTCTCTTCACAATATCCCACAGATTCTCTATGGGCTTCAGCTCAGGAGAGTTGGCAGGCCAATTGAGCCCAGTAATACCATGGTCAGTAAACCATTTAGCAGTGGTTTTGGCACTGTGAGCAGGTGCCAGGTCGTGCTGAAAAATGAAATCTTCATCTCCATAAAGCTTTTCAGCAGATGGAAGCATGAAGTGCTCCAAAATCTCCTGATAGCGAGCTGCATTGACCCCGCCCTTGATAAAACACAGTGGACCAACACCAGCAGCTGACATGGCACCCCAGACCATCACTGACTGTGGGTACTTGACACTGGCATTCAGGCATTTTGGCATTTCCTTCTCCCCAGTCTTCCTCCAGACCCTGGCACCGCGATTTCGAATGACATGCAAAATTTGCTTTCATCCGAAAAAAGTACTTTGGACCACTGAGCAACAGTCCAGTGCTGCTTCTCTGTAGCCCAGGTCAGGCGCTTCTGCCGCTGTTTCTGGTTCAAAGGTGGCTTGACCTGGGGAATGCGGCACCTGTAGCCCATTTCCTGCACACGCCTGTGCACGGTGGCTCTGGGTGTTTCTACTCCAGACTCAGTCCACTGCTTCCACAGGTCCCCCAAGGTCTGGAATCGACCCTTCTTTCACTTTTTCCTTCCCACAGACGTCCCACTGAGGTGGCTTGATACAGCACTCTGGGAACAGCCTATTCGCTCAGAGATTTCTTTCTGTGTCTTACCCTCTTCCTTGAGGGTGTCAGTGATGGCCTTCTGGACAGCAGTCAGGTCGGCAGTCTTACCCATGATTGCGGTTTTGAGTAATGAACCAGGCTGGGAGTTTTTAAAAGCCTCAGGAATCTTTTGCAGGTGTTTAGAGTTAATTGGTTGATTCAGATGATTAGGTTAATAGCTCGTTTAGACTACCTGAACATGATATGCTAATTTTTTAAGATAGGGATTTTGGGTTTTCATGAGCTGTATGCCAAAATCATCAGTATTAAAACAATAAAAGACCTGAAATATTTCAGTTGGTGTGCAATGAATCTAAAATATATGAAAGTTTAATTTTTATCAGTACATTACAGAAAATAATGAACTTTATCACAATATGCTAATTTTTTGGGAAGGACTAGTATTAAAGATAAACATGTAAAAAAATTTTCATAATAATAATTAATAAATATTAAAACAAGAATAAACACTAAGTCAACCAACCCTTCCGATCATCAACTGTGGCGAAGATGTCATGTGTGCAGGCAGTAACAGAGGAGGAGAATTTTGTCGTATGTGAACGCTACGAATGCCAGCGAGGAAAGGCTCGTGGTAAGCTCCCACAAGGCCAGTACTTCTCAAATAGTGGGGTGATGCCAGGGGGAGGGGGGATGCTTTTTGCCATACTGTAGTAGAATTAAGTGTAATTGCACATCCACTACAGTAGTTGGCAGTGGCGCGCTCATTGCACTACGGTGTAGAGGAAAAGCACAGCGCAAACGATATGAAGTGAAGTAAACACCATTTATAGTCACGCGCAGTGCGCAGGAGATGGGAGGGGACAGGTTTGGGTGGGTAAAATGTTTTTTTCCCCTTCCTAGAGGGGGTGTCACAGAAAATTATTGAGAAGCACTGTGACAAGACGTTCTCGGAGTGCGGAGGAATACACACGGAAGAATATGAGGCTTAATTGGCTCGGAAAAGCCATTTTGAGGAGAGCTCGTAAAGTGAAGTTTTGCTCATTGTATGGAGCAGATTTTTGGTGGGTTCGAAGCTCGTATCATGGAAAAATCATTATAAGGGACACTCGTTCGAGGAGAGAGAAAAAAATTATAACTAGAAATGTGTTCATGAACATACAGCACATGGTACAGGTTACACCAAACTGCTTCAAAATCTTTTAGAGTTCACTGGATTTTATGACTCGGCAATATCAGACACAACCTTACACTTCTAAGGTCTTGATCACTGTAATCCTGCGTTGCAGTGTTTATGGATAGCTACCTGCCCTCTGTGTTCTCCCAGCACCACCATAATGTAGTCTGCATCACCTTTGGGCACGATGGTCTCAAGCATCATCTGTTTGATATCTGATGGATGAAAGAAGGCACGAGGGAAAAAAGCGGATAAAACACACATCACTGGGCCATGTTATCATTTCAGGTGACACAACAGAATGTATTTGGCTTAACCAAAACATAATATCTTACCATCCAGCAGTTGTCCTGCATCTGTGCGACAAACGCATATGTATGGTGCAAGGACGTCCTCAATTCTCATCTAAGGACAACACAAGCGCACCGAGATGTACACAGATTTATAACGCAGTAGCAATAGTGCAACATGCAGCGGTTTTACTGAAGTAGAAGCTCGCAGTGACTCTGTGGGAAGGAGTGAAGTGTCACCTTAAAGTTGTAGTATTTTCCTCCTTTGAAGGTTTTATCTATGAAGCGCACACGAAGGTCTCGCTGAATCCAGGAAGACAGAGACGAGCGTGACTCTTTTACAGATTGAGGTTTCTCTCTAAAAAGGGGAAAATATAAATATATACATAATTAAATATATTTATTCTATATACACACACACACACACACACACACACATAAAATTAAATAAATTATAAAATACAGGGATACCTCACTTTCCACGGTTAATGGAAACCGAGACCCCCCCCCTGCAACCGCCGATTTCCGATTCCCCCCCGACTGATGTATACGTACATGTATATGTGTATATAATATCAATAAATACATTTTCAATGCTATAAACACTTATAACAATTACACATTCAAAAAATATGCATAAGATGTAAAGAAAATATAAATACACACACACAGACACGCATCTCACATAAAAATGTGAGTTTTGTTGGGGGGGGGGTCGTTTTTTTGTTTTCGTTTGTTTAGGATTTTTTGCATAATTGGCATTGTTTTGTGGCATTTTCCTTCACTTTTTTTTCTCTATTTTTGCTTAACTTCCTTATTTTTATTTTTTAGTTAATAGTTTTTTTAAAAAAAACAGTGATACACAAAGTGGCGAGGGATCATTGTATACATACATGAGCAATTGTTAACTAATAGTTAATATATATAAGACACACACTAAGTCGGCCCTCTACTTAAGAAATTAATCCGTTCCAGTGCCTTTTTCGTAAACTGGAGTTTTTGTAAGTAGAGGTGGCATTTTACATGTAAACCGCGTGATTCGTTCCAAGGCTCAAAAGACTACCCCATAAACCCTTTAAAAATTATAATAATTATTTATAAAATTATAATAATTAAAATAATTATAGCATCTCCATAATACCCATGATGCCTTTCGTGGAAAGGACAGAGTTACTGTTGTTTTGTGAGTTTTTCGAGTGTGCTCATTGCAACTTTATTTTTTGGCTCAGGCTTTTCACCTTGCATAAACATTTGTAAGATTATAACTCTGCTAAGAAGACATGGTCAACACGTGCGCGCGCACACACATGCACACACACACACACGCACACACACAAACGCGAACGTGTGATTCCCGGTGCGAGTGAAAATAAGTGGGCTTGTGGCATGTGGTTGAGTGATATCACAAAGGAATATGGCCAAACCCGTCTACCATCGGTACGATATTGAAGCAGAAGGAGGCCTTGAAAGGTATACTTTTATAATTTTTAAAGGGTTTAGGGGGTAGTATTGGGACCTTGGAACAAATCAGGCCTTTTACATGTAAAATGCGGTTCAACTTACGAAAAAATCAGGTTACAAAAACACTTTTGGAATTGATTAATTTCATACGGTGAGGTACCACTGTATTAACATCACGATTGCTCATAACAGACACAATTCGCATCTCAGCCTGCGCACGGCATCATGGGATCTCGACTACCAAACGTGGCAGAAGTAAACCTTGATGTGGATGAGAACTGCACTATCGATGCGTTTAATTTATGGAAAGTTCCCGACCTTCAGGCTTACTGTATACGTAGGGGTCTTCCTGGTTGTTCCCGCAAGCGTAAAGATGAACTTGTTGCGCTTGCATTTGCGGCGACGTTACAAAAACTGACGATAGTTTGTCAAAGGCCGAAGAATCTAAACAAATCCAATGTGACTATGCCAGTTTGTTGACATTTGAAGTTGATGAGGAAATTTTGACAATTTCCGACTCCTTAGGACTTGAAGACAGCTGGGAGACAGAAAATGACGCCTTATCAAAGTGGCCACCGTGTATGTACGCTGACATAGCGGATTTTTTGATAATGAAGGACCAGGCACCCCTACTAGCGTGACTTCCTAATGACTACAAAGAAGGTAAATGCAAGTTTTACAGCTGTCACCGAATGATCTGACAGCTCTTGTTTGTCTATTTTACACATTAACATAACAGTAATTTTCAAGATCTAAGTCTATGTGTAATGATAATTTACATATATAATTTGGCATCGCCGATTGTTATGGTACATTAACAGGTAAATAAAAGGTAATACAGTAGTCTATAGGGTCCATGAATTTGAATACAGAACACTTTAATTATAAACTTACTGCTTTAATCCAACGTTTGCGTCCCTCCGGATCCTTCGGCTCAGTGGGGAAGGTAAATAGTGTGAACAGCGTCAGACGTCTACACGCGTTAGTCCAAAATTCGAAGGCATGTATACTGCAAACTAGCTTTTTCCAACGCTTGAGACGATACATGCCGTTCCCACAGTTCACTGCGGCACAATGCGCACCCGGTATGTCGATAATTTAAGGCTTAAGGCAGACTTTAAGCGGCAATTGTTCAGATGTGTTTCCATACAACAGCAAGTGGCAGCAATAAAGTTTGCTATCAGTGACCCTTGGATCAGCTGTTGGGTCACGTTCCCCGCACATGCACAGTCATAATGCGAATTGTGTCTATTGTGGCACACATGATTTTATACAAAGAAATTTGTTTTTAATGTGAACAAATTTTAGTCAGAGTGACGATAATTATGGAGGGCAGTGTACAATTCTTTGATGACTCAGCAGAGCACCATCATCTACAAATTATATCCCAAACCCAATACATCCCACCACCCCATGCCCACAGTGAAACATGGTGATAGCAGCATCACGCTGTGGGGATGTTTTTCAGCAGCAAGGTCTGGGAAACTGAACTGAGCAAAACTGGTTTCAGTCTGCCTGTAATTTGAGACTGGGACAGAGGTTCACCTTCCAGTAGGCAAAGACCCGAAGCATACTGCTAAAGCAACACTTGAATACTTTAAGGGTAAACATTTAAATCTGTTGGAATGGCCTAGCCAAACCTCAGACCTCAATCCAACTGAAAATCTGTCGTCAGACTTGAAGATTGCTGTTCATCAGTCAGTGGAAACCATCCAACATGAAGGATCTGGAGCAGTTTCACCTTGAGGAATAGTCAAAAATCCCAGTGGCAAGATGGGGAAACCTCAGAAAACTTGTCAAAAGCGACTTGCAGCTGTAATTGCCACGAAAGATGGCTCTACAAAGTACTGAGATTAGAGGGTGAATAATTATACACAAAAAGATTTCCATTATTTTGTCTGATTTGTTTGCTTCACAATAAAAAAAACAATTCCATTTTGAAAGTTGTAGGCAACTTCTATAAATTAAATAAAGCAAACCTTCAAACAATGAATTTTAATTCCAGATTGTGAGGCAACAAAACATGAAAAATGCCACAAGGCTTCTGAAAGCCACCTACACCTACACACGCACACACACACACATATATATATATATATATATATATTACACAGGGATCCCTCACTTTCCGCGGTTAATTGGAACTGAGATCCCCATGCGACCGTCGAAATCTGCGAATTAGGATCACCCCCCCAACTTATATAATATCAATAAATACACATACAATGCTATAAATGCTTATAAACAACATAAGATGTAAATAAAATATAAATACAGACGCTCTCCAATTCACCAAGCGTTTTGCAAACATCCGGCGATACCAACAAAGCTGACCAAGGTCGAAAGTGAAAGTGAAATGAAATTGAAGAACAAGTAGAAATAGAAATGGAATAAAATCTACAGAAAGATAGATCATAAATATAAGTATGAAATACGATTAAACATTATCCTGAGGCAGGGGGGGGCGTGGCCGCACACACAGATGCAACAATGTATCCAGTTTTGATGGAAGATTTTGGGTTGTTTTTTGTTGGTTTAGGGCTTTTTTTTTGCATAACTGGCCTTGTTTTTGTGACATTTTCCTTAACTTTTCCACCTGTTCTTCCTTAATTTCCTTATTTTTAAATTTGATGAATATTTATTTATTTGTTTTTTTAAAAATCCTTGATGCACTGAAGCCACATTAATTGAAGCGTGAAGTAGCGAGGGATCCCTGTATCTTCTTTTCCTTTTTTCAGGGGTCGCCACACACACACACACACATCTTACTCCCATGTGATATTACCTGTCCATATCTGCTTCCCTGTTCTTCCTCTTTCTCTGGTCATGTTCTTGATTATTCTGTCGTTCCTTTTCTCTCCCCTTCTCCTCTTTTCCATTTGCATTCTCTGTTCTTCTCGACTGGTCACACCCTCTGCCTTTCTCCTGCTCTTTTTCCTTTTCACATTCTCGCACCTTCTCCTTGTGGGCTTTGCTGAGGCGACCTGGCAAATCATACATTTTTTTCTTTAACCAGCAATTCCACACATACATCTAAGTGGTATCACAGACCGTCACATGATATTGTTCAAAACAAAAATGACATGACACTGTTTGGGATAAAAACAGTCAGGAGTTTCAGCACCCTCAGCGTGATGAATACCAGTTAAAAACCAGTTCTTACACTTAAGTGACCTTCTCTATTCAAAACCTCCATAATACATCCTGGAACATGTGTGTGTGTGTGTGTGTGTGTGTGTGTGTGTGTATGTGTGTGTGTGTGTGTGTGTGTGTGTGTGTGTGTGTGTGTGTGTGTGTGTGTGTGTGTGAGAGAGAGAGAGAGAGAGAGAGAGAGAGAGAGAGAGAGAGAGAGAGAGAGCACAAGTGGGCAGCTGTGTGTGTGTGTGTGTGTGTGTGTGTGTGTGTGTGAGATGCAAAGTATGAATGCATTTGTGTGAATTAGAGAGTATGTATTAGTGTGAAAGAGGTGAAGAGTGAGAGTGCGTGTGAGGGAGATTGAGTAAGGGAGTGAGAGTAAGGGAGCAAGACAGAGAGGGAATACAGTATGTCCTTGACTATTCGTGGTTTTGCATCCACGGTTTGAGTATTCGCTGCACGAATAGAGCAACCGGCACGTGATTCAAATTCAGCCAATGGCTGTCCTTCTTTCTCCTGATTGCTTGAGCTGATGTCCCACCCCTTTTTCCTCATTCGCGCACAAGTTGTCAATGAGTCTCTTTTTTTGTGTGTGTTTTAATTACCAGTTAAGCTCTATGATACCACTCAAACGCAATGCGTCTTCGCTGGCTAAGTGATAGAAAACGCTGGATGTCTCTTCTGAAGAAATAAGACTTTCTTCTGAGAAACGACGGTTTTCTCTGAACTGTTGCATTAAAATCTTTTTCAATTATTATTCCAGTACAGTACCTAAGTTCATGTTTATGGGTGAGAGTTTATGTTCTGTAGCATGTTTAACAAACGATACCAAAAGGATAAACTTTATTACAGTACTCTTCATGTCCTTTTACATTGAACTTGGAGTGACGTCTCCAAGATGGTACTGCCCAGAGGGCAACGTCGCGGAGTTCTCACAGTCAAATTGTTTCTTTGTTCGTTTTAATTTGTTTAATTTGTTGTTTTGTTTGTTCAAGTTTTGCACTATGCTCGTGTACGACCGATCGACTCTACTACAACGATAAGATCGGAGTGTCTTCGGGCGTGTATGACTAAGTAGAGCTAGCTAACATGCTATTAGCAGCGCTAATATGCTATGGTAGGCAGCTCAATTCGAGCCGCATCCCAGCTAACAAGAAGCCCAGGCGAGAAGGGGCCAAACGACAACTCCGGCGTTTGGAATTGCAGGGGATGAAGGCCGTGTAGTCGGCTGGTATAATCGCCTTATCGGGTGTACTCTCCCCAAGCCATGTTTCACAGAAAAATAGTCCTGTAGATCCCTCTGCGCTGCAATCTGAGCATGAAGCTCGTCCATCTTGTTTCGCAGGGACTGAACATTTTCAAGCAGTATGGCCGGAAGTGCTAACCAAGCCTCTGAGAACTCCGCCTGGGCGGTTAGCATTGAGCTCCCATAGCATAGCAGCTCACGATAGAAGTTGTTGCGTGCTTAGTTGCCCGAAGCTGAAGCTGCTCATAGCTGTAGTAGGGTCGACCGATCATAGACGAGCATAGTGCAAAACATGAACAAACAAATAAAACAAATTAAAACGAACAAAGAAACAATTTGATTCTGAGAACTCCGCGACGTTGCCCTCGAGGCAGCGCCATCTTGGAGACGTCACTCCAAGTTCAATGTAAAAGGACATGAAGCGAAATAAAGTTTATCCTTTTGGTATCGTTTGTTAAACATGCTACAGAACATAAAATCTCACGCACAAACATTCTCAGAATTAACGTAGGTACTGTACTGGAATAATAATTGAAAAAGACTTTAAAATGAGTGCTTTACAACAGTATATGATGTATAGTGTTTATATTTTAAAATCAATAAAATAAGAGTAAAAATTGAAAAGTTTTTCTTAATCATTACTATATTTTACTACATCAATACTGTATTAATGAGTAAGACTGTCTATAGCAGTGTTTCCCAACCCCTGTTAACCCCTGCCCACATTAGTGTGCCGTGAGAAATCATCAGGTGTGCCGCGGAAGATTAACCAATTTCACTTAGCGTGTAGTAACAGTGCTGTTCTGCTGTAAACATTCTTTTTTGCAAGGAATTGCCAGAAAGAACAACAGGGGAGGAAATTTTTCAAACTGCATCAGATTACCTTGAACAAGGAGGATTGAAGTGGCAGAACTGCGTAAGTGTTTGTACCGATAGAGCAGCTGCAATGCTCGGGCACACCAAAGGATTTGTAAACAGAGTGAAAGAGCAACATCTAGATGTCATTGCGACGCACTGTTTTCTGCACCGGAAAGCACCCGTTGCCAAGACACTGCCGACAGACCTAGCCGCTGTACTGAAGGATGTAGTGCGCATGATAAACTTTGTGAAGATGAGACCTGTAAAAAGTCGCATGTTCGCATCACTGTGTGAGGCTCGGTGGTCCGGTGGCTGTCCCGTGGCAAAGTTTTAGCCCGTGTGTATGAACTGCGGGAGGAGCTTAAAGTGTTTTTGGCCAATGAGAAGTGTGATGCTGCCAAGTTGCTGTCAAGTGACGAGTGGTGTGCAAGACTGGCATATCTGGCAGATATATTTCAGCATCTGAATGACCTGAACACACGAATGCAAGGACAAAATGAAAACCTGCTCACAAGTACAGATAAAATAAAGGGGTTTTGTTCAAAGGTACAACTCTGGAAAAAACGTGTGGAAAATGCAAACCTTAACATGTTCCCACACACCCAGAAATGGCAGGGTGTCAACAGTGCTGCACTGGAAACATTTGCAAAGTCTTGAGCAGAAGTTGTCGTGTTATTTCCCTTCACTTTCCACTGATTCCCTGGACTGGGTTAGGAACCCATACAGCTCAACTGCAGTTGGAATGGACATGACTTTGAAGGAGCAGGAAGAAATAACTGAACTGAGACAAAATCGTGGACTAAAACTGATCTTTGCTGATCTACCTTTGGACAGTTTTTGGCTGACTGCTGCCAAGGAGTTCCTCATTCTGCAGTGATCATTACAACAGGCTGCGCCATTGCGCATTAATTGTGCATGTGTCCACATTGAACTACATGTCCGTGTGTCAGCCGGGCACATAGAAAATGTCCGGGAAAATCTAGTTTATTATATTGTTTAATTTTAAAAGTTAATATCGTTCAAAGAAATGCTAAATAAATCATGCCGGTGAGGACATTTGCACTTTGCGATGGTAATATGAAAGATAGCACGTGATTGGCCAGTGGCTCCCGAGCTGACAAATCACAACTGCTATTCCTTTGCAAACATGATGCAATGCACTTCATTCGTTTTGGGCACACGAGTGTAGAATCCACTTTTACAGCGTTCGCTTTGCTCCAAATTAACGCACATGTATATAATGTGCATGCCCCAGTGCTTACACACACTACCCTTGCTCGTGATCCGTGAAAACGAACCCAGCCCCTGATGTTTACTATAAAAACATAAAATGGCGTCCAAAGCGAAAAAACATTGCGAAAAACAGAGAAATTTATTAGCAATGTGGGGTGCTAGTAAAAGAGTGTCAAATGTATCTAATTCCGGTGATACCACTGATAATACCAGTTGCATTGCTACCGCTAGTGACAGTGGGGTGGCCGCTTGTGGTGCTAGCACTGCTACTGCTAGTCATATTGAGATTGCAATCGCTAACGTAAGGACTGAAGGTTTGGAAGGGAAAGAAAGACAGGGATATTTTTTGTAGCAAATAAGGTGAAAATACTGTCAACAGCCTGAAAGCATAGCAGAAACTTTGAATTATAATATTGGAAGTCTGTTACTGTCGGTTACAAACAGTTTGTGTTGTATTTTGTCAACTTCCAAGTATTTTTAAATGTTTGATTTTGTTTAATTCTGCTATGTGCCTGATGTAAATTAAAATATAGACAGTGTTAAAAACAGTTTGTTCCACTTTTTAACTTGAAGTATTGTTACCTTTAATCTGCTAAAATAAAAAATTAAAACTTCAAAGCAATAAACTTGCTTTACCACTAAATTTATAGAGTAGTATGTGATACATCATGTGAAATATTATTATACATTACATTGGAGTATTTACTAATTTAGGTCCAGTTTTTACCAGTGAGCTGTCAGAAAATAGCTGAATTAGTTTCTTGGAATAATGTAATATATGATAATTTGACCCGTTATTATGACCCTTAGTTTTTGCCAATGTCCCCAGGTTTCTTTTTCTAGGGGCCAATTTGTCCCCATAAAATTTTGATCTGTAATGAACACTGATTCTGGCAAACAAAGCTATTTCAATTCTGCTCCCTTTCTCCACAACATATCTTTGTGAGGTTGGCTTTTCAAGCTTGACTGCTATAAAAACTAAAAAAAGAGAGCGACTCAGAGCTGTTGAGGAAGATCTTCGTGTGTGTCTGTCTTCAATTCCTGCAAGAATATCAGCTTTGTGTTCAACTAAGCAGGCCCAGGGTTCACACTGAGTAAATAAGTTTCGACTGGACGTTCATTATATTTCAATAAATATACTTATTGCAACATTTTTGTTCCATGGCGGGCCTTGTGATTTTTCTCATGTAAAAGGTGTGCCTTGGCTCAAAAAGGTTGGGAAACACTGGTCTATAGAATGTGTTTAAGAAGCATATTTTAGCGCATGGAATAGATACATAGTATTTTACTTCCAGCTGCTCATTCAAGTATGTGACATGGTGTTTTACTTCCGGGTACAGAACTCGCAGATTATCTCGATTCGCGGGAGGGCTCGGAACCGAACCCCCGCGAATGTCAAGGGCCTACTGTATTTCAATCAAGTTTGTTTAAAAGCCTTTTATGTTATGGTAGAGACTCACTGAGGTCATTGCAGTATCTGTTGTATTCTTTACGAGGCACCAGACGGACCACGTGTTGGCTGGCAGTCACTGATACCCCTCCGATGGCAAGTTTCACCTGGACTCTAACATTGTCTGGATCTACCGCTTCTATCTGGGAGAGAAGATTTATTGGAAGAAAACCTGAGATTAAATTTACAGATTGGCTCCAAGTACTGAATTAGATTAACATGTACAGTGGTACCTCACTTTACAAAAGTCTCAAATGAAAAATGCAGGTTACGAAACGCATTTTCCTAAAATTTTTGTCTCCGGATACGAAACAAGTTAACGTCACGAAAGCACCATCTTAAAAATTCAAACGCGCCATTCAAACATTGCACGAGCTGCTCTCCCATCAATGACGTTCAAACATCCCGTCCCGCTGGCCTCCCATTGGCTAGGAGGGATGACGCAGCTCCCTCTTATTGGCTATCTCCCAACATCCCGCCCCGCTGGCCTTCCATTGACTAGGAGGGATGACGCAGCTCACTCCCATTGGCTATTATGGATAGCATCTCCCATTTCATGTATAGGACAGAGTTACTGTTGTTTCATGCTTTATTTCTTGACTCAGGCTTTTAACCTTCCATAAACATTTGTAAGATTATAACTCTGCTAAGAAGACATGGTCAACACACACACACACACACACACGCACGAGCACACACACACACACACACACACACACGCACACACGCACGCACACACGCACGCACACACGCACGCACACACGCACACACGCACACACACACATGCGCACACACACACGCACACACACACATGCACACACACACGCACACATGTGATTTCCGGTGTGAGTGAGAAGAAGAAACGGGCGCGAGTGATATCGCAAAGGAATATGGCTAAACCCGTCTACCATCGGTACGATATTGAAGCAGAAGGAGGTCTTAAAAGGTATGCTTTTATAATTTCTAAAGGGTTTAGGGGGTAGTATTGGGAGCCTTGGAACGAATCATGCGTTTTACATATAAAATGTGGTTCAATTTACAAAAATGCAGGTTACAAAATAGGCGCTGGAACGGTTTAATTTCGTAAAGTGAGGTACCACTGTAATCCTCCTCTAAATCACACGGCTATCATAGGACACTTCCAAGTGGAAACTACAAGATTCAACACAACGTCTGACTTAATACTATGACCTACAGCTGTATGAAACATTCCGCACTGACTGACTGATCATTTAAAAAACAGCCAAGAAGTAACACAATTATAATTTAATTTCTGGTTTTGTGAACAAATGTTAATCTTACCTTCCCGTACAAATCTTTATGTGGTCCGGTCTGGAACAATACACACCCTCCAGGCCCCAGCACTAAACCCTCATCAATCGGTTCTCTCTCTTCTCCAGGTTTAAGTGGTCTTGAGGGTTTCACTTCCTGGATGGCGGTACGATCAGCTCCTAGACCCAGGCCTTTGGCTCTATACTGGTGCTCTTTTGCCTCAGTAAGTCTGTGAAGAGTGGGAATTTTATTTTAATGTCCATTTTCTTCTATGGGTCTTATTATTTATAAAAAAATACATAAATTCATAGACTTTAGAAAGTCTATGCAAGGGTACTGGAGAGGAGAATTCGACCAATAGTCGAACCTTGGATTCAGGAGGAACAATGTGGTTTTTGTCCTCGCCATGGTACTCTTGATCAACTCTATACGCTCCGCGGGACCATGGAGAGGGCATGGGAGTTTGCTCAATCTGTCCACGTGTGTTTTTGTGGATTTGGAGAAGGCTTTCGACCGTGTCCATCGGGCTATCTTGTGGGGTGTGCTCCGGGACTACAGCGTTCCAGACTCGTGCTACGGGTCATTTGTTCGCAGTATCACCGGAGCCACAGCACCGGAGTTTGGTCCATATTGGTAACAACAGGTGGAATTCATTTCCGGTGAGGGTTGGAATCTGCCAAGGCTGTCCTTCATCACCGATTGTGTTCATAATTTTTATGGACATAATTTCTATGCGCAGCCGAGCATTGAGGGGTTTTGGTTTGGTGGCCATAGGATCTCGTCTCTGCTTTTTGCGGATGACGTTTTCGTTTTGGCTTCATCAAGCAATTTGCAGTCTAGTGCGAAGCAGCCGGGATGAAAATAAGCACCTCCAAGTCCGAGGCCATGGTTCTCAGTCGGACAAGGGTGGAATGCTCCCTCCGGGTTGGAAATGAGGTCCTACCCCAAGTAGAGGAGTTTAAATATCTTGCGGTCTTGTTCAAGAGTGAGGGAAGGATGGAGTGGGAGTCTTGTTGAAGAGTGAGGGAAGGATGGAGTGAGTAGGAGATTGATAGTCGGATCGCGGCAGCCTCTTCTGTAAAGCAGAGCCTGTACCGGGCCGTCGTGGTGAAGACAGAGCTGAGCCGCAAGGGAAAGCTCTCAATATAACCGTCGATCTACATTCCAACCCTCACCTATGGTCACGGGCTTTGGGTAGTGACCGAAAGAACAAGATTGTGGATGCAAGTGGCTGAAAAGAGCTTCCTTCGCCGGGTGGCGGGGCTCTCCCTTAGAGATAAAGTGAGAAGCTCTACCATTTGGGGAAAGCTCGGAGTAGAACCGCTGCTCCTCCGCATTGAGAGGGGCCAGTTGAAGTGGCTCTCCTGAATGCCTCCCTGGTGTTTCGGGCATGTCCAACTGGGAAGAGACCCCGGGGTCGACCTAGAACACGCTAGAGGGACTATGTCTCTTGGTTTGTCTGGGAAGGCCTCAATGTTCCCCCGGAAGAGCTGGAGGAAGTGGCTTGGGAAAGGGATGTCTGAACCTCATTGCTTAGGTTTCTGACCCCACGACCCGACCCTGGAAGAAGCGAAAGATGATGATGATAAATAAATTCACATAGCTACTTCTATTTAAGGAAGTAGTCCCAAATTCAACCATCACCGAACCATGAATAAGACAGCATGGCATGTTTGAATGCAATGAAGAAACTACAATCATCATTGCATAAGAGAGCCGAAACACTTTTATAACATAAAAGTTACAGGAACAATAAGGAACATCACTTGTCCATTGTGGCTGTGAGAAGTTGATTCTTTTTTTGTTTGTTTTGATACACCTAGTCTTGCTAATGTCCCTTGCTAAAGGGTTGTGACAGGAAGGGCATCCGAAGTAAAAACCCATGCCAAATGTGCGAATCAGATGATTCGCTGTGACGACTCTCGAGAATGGGAAAAAGCCGAAAAGAAAAGAAGACGACACCTAGTCTTGATAAATTTCTTACATAACATAAAAACACTGTTTTCTGCTGACAGAAGGTGCAATTTTTTTTACTCAGAGTTATAATACTTAAGATCACTTTAGCGTTTACTGTTCAGCTCTGTGTTTAAAGCATATAGTTTTAATCGTTGCCCTGTACACAAATGTGTATATACAAAAAGCACCGATCAGCTGCCAGCAATCCACACTGTTCTCTGTGTTTTTATTGGGACAGATGGCATGTTTTAAATTCAGTTTATATCTCCAAGTAGTATAGTCGTGTACTGTATACACTAAACTCTGTATAAGTAGGAAAAAATTCGCCACATTTTGTGTGGTCTATGCAAGCGCATAGAAAATTTTCGGGGGGATTCAATGTCCAAACAAACAGTTTAAAATCAAATATAAAGAAATAATTTCTTCAAGGGCTTCAAGGATGAAGAGGGGTTAGGTACTAAACACATTTTTTCAGGCTTATGGTTTACAGTAATGTTACTTATAACTGGGTTACTTTATTAATTCCTTTCTGGTATATTGTATAAAGTATTATACATTATTTTATTTCATTTTTGTTAGTTCTTTTACTCTTTCATTTTGTTGAAAATAAATCTTGGTAGATTTGAGCAGGTTTTGAGGTATAAGAGGTGCACAAATGGGATATTCACTGGGAAGAAGGTACATTATGGATCAAATTACAGTATCAGTTTGGCATTAAATTGGAATTAAATAAGATTATTCTTCCCACTCTTTCAAATATGGTAGTTTAATTTAATTTTCTTAATACTTTTCAGTGTTAAATAACATTATTAATAGATTTTTATCATTCTTACTGTTGTTATTATTATATTTTCTTTTGTCATTTGAATTATCTAAGTGATTTATTTTGTCATTGTTTGTACGATCTACAAACACTGTTTACTGACCATTGAGATGAGATTTCCTTTCGGCTTTTTCCCTTTTTTTTTTTTTAAATCAGAGGTCGCCACAATGAATGATTCGCATGTTTGATTTGGCATAGGTTTTTACGTCGGATGCCCTTCCTGACACAACCCTTTTTTTAGCAAGGGACAGAAACACGCTGACGGCTTTGCAGCTACTCTTTACAAAAGTCAGCAATGGTTCTTTTACATGCCGCTCACCATAAACAGTGAGAGACATGGCCGGCCTTTGTTAACCCAGTTAGCTGCACTGGGCGGGACAGTGACAACCTTGTGGAGAGTGGGACTCGAACCCCCAACCTTAGGATCAGCGATCCAGCGCCTTATACCACCAGGCCACCACTGCCCAAACTGACTACTCTTCTTATATATTGCAAATAAACATCAGTCAACTCATTGTTTAGCAGCATCTGTCAATCAGTGGGCTCTTTAAACTCTGATTGATTATCACTCAAATCAATTGCATTATATTTCAGCTCAGTTGAATTCTGCACCCACCCACTTTAATTGGTTTGAGAAAATTTTGCCAATTGTTGCTCAGTTTACTTTGCTGTGTGAATCGAGTTCAAGTGGAAATAATCCCAGCCTATAAAACTTATTTAATCTGACTAAGAACTTCAAAAAACTAGATTTTACAGGATTTGTTTATTTACTACAGACATGGACTGCTTGGGTTCATCATGAGGGTGGGTACAAAATAGTTTTGTGAAAGTGTCTCACAAGTATACAGATTACAACCACACTTCCAAAATATGTTGAATAAGTGAGATGTAATCATTCCATGCTCACATTTAGAGTCATATACTGCACAAACTGGCAGTGTACACATGTCTGCTGTTTAAATGGCTATACAGAGGAAGAAAAATATACTGAATAAAGCTAAGAGAAGCGATATAATATCTTACGCTTTTAATTTGCAGCCCACGCCCTCTTCCTGCTTCCAGCCCATTCCTTTCATCAAGGCGAGGCCATACGCCTTCACTGGGACCTGCTCATAATCCGCCTCTGCAGACTGATGGGAGGAAAAGCTGATGAGCACACATGTTCTGGTTGAACATTAATATTCAGTATTGTTCACATCAATCAGCCCTTAAGCACCTTCACACAGAGACGTTTATCATGAATACACCTCAGGCTACATAAAAGGTGATGAGCTGCTTTTCAACATGCATTTGCCTCATTTCATTTAAACGCTGCCACACTCCCTATCTTGCACACACAAACTTGGGTGAAAGATGAGAGAGAGAGAGAGAGAGAGAGAGAGAGAGAGAGAGAGAGAATGAGATGGGCAGAAATATGCAGAGTAAGCAGCAGCGACTGGACACAGTACTACTTTATCACTCACTCGTTTCAGTACCGCAACCTTTTCCTCTCTCACTCACCTACACACCCGCACATACCCACATCGATAAGCCCACACAGCGTTTCAGGGACCTGTCATGGGGGCATGCGAAATTGGGGGGAAAAAACCTGTGCTGACACAGCCATATGCAGATGACTGAATTTGACCAGCGAGAGCTGGATGCGACTACACTCACCACGTCTCAATATGTGCACCGACGCTGAGCCTAAAGCAAAAAACATCTCAGTGTATTCCCCTCACATCTCAAATGAGTACTTCATCTTTTCATCTGAGATATCCTCTCTTGATAAAAAAATTCAGAGATATATGTCTTAAAATATAAAGCAAAAAGTGTGCCATAATTTTGTTCAAAAGAGGTTCAAATAATGAGCTGATTGGTAGCTATGTATATTTTTTTACTTACTTTAATACAAAGTAGAAAAAAATCTGAAATCATCAGGCAAGTGAGTCCTGGACTCAAATATATCGATATTGTATGAGAATTGGTCTTAATTACTGTATTAAATACAAACCATGTTGGTGCACTTTAAGCCTGCAAAAATTTCCACTTCACAGTAAGGTCTTAGGTTCGAGTTAGGCTCGAGTTAGGTTTGAGTCAGGTTCGAGCTAGGTTCTGGATGGTTCTGTGTGGAGTCTGTATGTTCTGGGGTTGTGTGGGTTTCTCCAGCTGCTCCAGTGTCCTCCCACAGTCTCTAGGTGTGAGACGGAGTAAAATGTGTGTGTGTGTGTGTGTGTTGCCCTGCAATAAAGTAGCAAGCTGTTCAGGGTGTCCACCATCTTCACCCGAACTCAACTAAGATAGGCAGGTTTGTCATTCGTTGGAATTGTTTGGAAACACTGACGGACAACTACATTATTTCTCCAGCGGTATTTCCGTATAAAAATTCTGCCCATCACGCGACCAAAAATGGTTAAAATACAAATTTAAAATTTTCGTTTGTGTTATCGAACGGCTAAATAAATGCAAAATCATGTAATTTACATATGAAAAGAAAGCTTACATTGTCTACTTTTTAAAAACAAACATACAAGATAAAACATAGTGGATGTTTACGCAAAGTCTACTCGTCCGTCCGAGGACAATTTGGGAAAAGAAACATGGCGAATCCTCTGGGCACGAAAGTGACAAAAACCTCAAAAGAAACTGATGTCACCTCTAAATTATACAAAGGATTATGTGGTATATATTACTAAACGACTTTATTTTTCATCTGCATGAATCTTATAGCTTAACGTTGCATGAATATGAAAATTAATATGGGATCATTACTGGAGACCTTTGAGTTTCGATGGCACTCATCATACATGTCAAGTGTGAGAAGGAAAATCACACTTTTCATCATAACAGCGATTATATGTTAACAAGTATCCATGTTCCCATTTGAACTTGTTTGACGAAGTGTCCTTGCGCCCTAATGACGGTTTGATGTTTCAAACTGCTGATAAACTGCAGTTATATTTTGGAAAAAGTTTACCATGTTAAATAATACACCAACAGTCTGCACATAGTTATAGATCAGCGGATACTGATATGTCACTTTATGTTTAATAATCTAATAATTCTTTTGATACAAATTCATTATTGACTTCACATTGGAACACAAAAACAAATATGAACATATTTAACTGAAAAATAGAAGACTGACCCAGCAGATTTAAGAGCAGTACCTACTGAATGATGGCATCAAAAATTATGTTTGCTTAAATCATCATGGTTTTTGTTTTCAGATTTGCGCATACAGACGCTCCCCAACTTACGTTTTTGTTTGGTTCTGGACGGCCGAACGTAAGGTGAAAAAAAAATGTAAGTTGTTACTGTATGTTCCAGTGACGTATGACGTTCATACTGTACTATACATCCATAAATACCATTACCGTATCTCATAAAACACCCCTAAATCAATTATTGTAAACATAACATTGTAAATTAATATTAAATATATCAAATAATATCAACATTAATTTCAAATAAATTAAATTCAAGCAAAATAATTTCAAATAGATCACTTTTAATCAAATTCACTCATCAAATATCAAATACAGTATCAAATATAACCTTCAACATTCTCTATGATGAGATCTTTCTGCTTCTAAATGGTTCCGATGGTCGACGGAGCCATTTGGAAGAAACGGGCAACATTCACGTTTTTCACCAGCATCAATTTTCCTGATAATAGCCATCTTCGTTTCTAACGAGATGACTTGCCGCTTTTTCTGATTACCACTATCACTAGTAGGCTTACGCTTCTGACCAACCATATTTGCTTAGGGTTACAAAAGTCCACAAAACAGTGTAAACACAAAGATCACAGAGACGACATCTTAACGCAAAGGTAACAAGCGGTGAACTGGGAAGAAGGAGGGTCACGTTCAGTCTGTCGTTTGTAAACAATGGACGCAGCGTCATGCGGAAGTAGCGTATTATGTCAGCGTACTACGTAGGTACGTCTCGTACTACAGAGAGCATGCTCAACTCAAAATTTGACATAATTTTTTTTAAACGTAAACTCGAACAATACGTAAAACGAATGAACATAAAGCGGGGAGTGTCTGTATTAAATTATTTTCAATAATTTGCTTTACAGTAAACTGTAATTTATAAAAAGGAATGTTTTAATCTGTATAATATTTCAATCCTGATGTTCGTGGCACCAATATACAGGGATCCCTCGCTACTTTGCACTTCAATTCATGCGGCTTCAGTGCATCGCATTTTTTTTTTTTTATTCACTGAATTAAAAATATAAGGAGACTAAGGAAGAATAGGTGGAAAAGTTCAGGAAAATACCACAAAAACAGCCAATTATGCAAAAAAACAAAAAAACAAAACAAACACAAAACAAAAAACAACCCAAAACCTCCCATCAAAACTACTTGCATTGTTGTGAGGTTGCTCATCTGAGTGCGTGCACACGTCTGTATGTGTGTGTATTTATATTTTTTTACATCTTATGCATTATTTTTGAATGTTTAACTGTTATTATAAGCAATTATAGCATTGAATATGTATTTATTGACATTATATACACATATACATGAATGTATACGTCAGTCGGTGGGATATCCTACTTCGCGGATTTCGATGGTTGCATGTTGATCTCGGTCCAAATTAACCGCGGAAAGTGAGGGATCCCTGTATTAATGAAATTATGGCTGATTTAATTTTGAGAATAATTGGATTTGCAAAATGTCAAATTTTCAACATTTTAGGAGGTTGAAATTTTTAGGAGGTTTTTTATTGATCATGCAGATAACTTTTAAAATTAAATACAGCTAAACTATACGAAAGTAAAGAAGAAAATGTGAAGGAAGCATTTTCACATTTTTATTTAACTGATAAATGTAAAAAAATAAATAAATCTTGGCATTTTGTCTACTGTAGTGTTAAACGAACTATAAAATGGTTTCATAATGAAGATTTTTAAATACTGTAACTTCTGAACCGATCATTTTGTTTGTTATTTCCCCTGTTCTTGCTGATAAAATGTTCTATGAGAGATTATTATAGAAAATAAAAAATGCCTTGGGGTACCTACAGCCTCCTGTTGTTGTTGGTCTGGGAGTTCCATTTTAGTGTGTTCTCCATCCTCAAAGCCTTTTGACATCTGGTTCAGTATCAGGGGGATAACCAGGTTCGGGTCGCAGTGAGAGTCATTGTGCCACCGTTCCTGCTGCTTTTGAGACTCTTAAAGTGGACGTATCAAACAGTGAGGAGACATATTTTTAATTTAATTTTAAATGAGAAAGTTTCTATTTATTAATTTTACATTTACAGCATGCTACAGATTATTTTTTATAACTTGATGAACAGCTGTATTGTCTAGTGATCGAGCATAAAGATACTGTTAAAATAAAATTAAAATCCTCTACAATGCAAAGATTTTCAGTATAAACCATGACATTCAAGGCATGAGAACACACCTTCAATAAGCTCTTTGATGGCCTGAGATTCCACAGAGTCTAACTGTTCAGATGGAGCTTCTTTTACAGCCTCAGTCTTCACTCCGTCGTCACGGTAAGAGCGGCTATTCTGGATTAGAGGAATGATGAACTCTTTAGGTTTGTCCACCGGTTTGGTGCTGCCTGGAAGACTGAATAGAAAAACAAATGTCAAAAATAATCACTGAGCAGGTAAGAGAAATGGAATAATAATGATACAAATAAAACTACTACTACATTACTACAACTACTACTACTACTACTACTAATGTCTGTCTTCCTTTCGGCTTTTTCCCTCTTACTCGGGAGTCGCCACAGCAAATCATCTGATTCGCACATTTTCATTTGGCAGAGGTTTTTACGTCGGATGCCCTTCCTGTCACAACCCTTTTAGCAAGGGACAGAAACATGCTGACGACTTTGCAGCTACTCTTTACGAAAGTCAGCAATGGTTCTTTTACATGCCTCTCACCATAGACAGTGAGAGACATGGCCCGCCACTACTACTACTACTAATAACAACAATAATAATAATAATACTGAGTAGATAAAGAAAAATGGAACAATAATGATACAAATAAAAATACTACTATTACTACTATTATTACTACTACTACTGATAATAATAATAATAATAATACTGAGCAGGTAAGAAAAATGTAACAATAATGATACAAGTAAAATACTATTACTATTACTACCCCCACTACAACTAATAATAACGGTAATAATAATACTGATCAGTTCAGAAAAGTATAACAATAGTGATATAAATAAAAATACTATTACTACTATTACTACTACTTAAAGTAGGCCTCTGTCAGTCCCGAAGGACTATGGCTGCGCTCTGGCTGGTATCCCCGCTGGTGATGCTCTCCAGTGCGCAGAGCCGGGGTAGGGAGAAATGGAAGACAGGCTGTTACCCAAGCAGCAAGTCCTCCTCTTGGCGCCACCGGAAGGATCCAATGGAAGTCCAATGGAATCGGCAAATGCAGATACGACTGGGTTCCTGGGTTCCAGTGCCGCAGGAGTTACCAGAACGTTACTGTGAACAAACTGCCTCAGGGGACTCCGACTCCCGATTAGAAACACCCTGATGGCTTTGCAGCCTACTCTTGTCGAAAGTCAGCAATGGTTCTTTTACATGCTTCACACCACAGACAGTGTGAGACATGGTCAGCCTTTGATAACCCAGTTAGCTGCACTGGGGGGGGGGCAGTGACAACCTTGAGAAGAGTGGGACTCGAAACCCCAATCTTAGAATCAGTGATCCTGCACCCTATACCTCTAGACTACCACTGACCCATACTACTACTACTACTAATAATAATAATAATGAAAATAATACTGGGTAGGTTCGAAAAATAGAACAATAATGATACAAATAAAAATACTACTATTACTACAACTATTAATAATAATAATAATAACAATAATAATGATAATAATAATGAGTACGTAAAAAATTGAATAATAATTATACAAATAAAAATACAGTACTAGTAGTACTATTACTACTACTACTACTAATAATAATAATAATACTGAGTGGGTTAGAAAAATGGAACAATAATGATACAAATAAAAATACTAGTACTATTACTACTAATAATAATTATACTGTATATATATATATATATATATATATATATATATATATATATATATATAAAATATATTTATAAAATCTAATATCTTCTTCGTATCATCTACAAATTAAAACCAATAAAAGAAGCGGATGATGAAGATGATGATAATGAAAAATATTCCAGGTGACAAGAAGCTGCACACAACGGCTAGCTTTCTGCAGCTAATCCAAGCTAGCTCATAGCTTACCCTATAAGCTCTTTTCCATCGATTCCAGATAAAAATTCTCTCCGTTCTGATTTCTCGGTTTTTACTTTACTTATCGTTTTACTGAAGCCGAAAGAAACTGGTCCCGGCTTTGTTTTTAATGGTTCTTCATTATCCATAGAGTCTTGTTGCGGCTCCGGCGACGCCATGTTTGTTGCTTCTGAGAGTCGTTCACAGGCATTATGGGTAAATGAGGTTTTAATCAAGGCTATTTTGCGCCGACCATCAACGTCACCACTACATTTCCCAGAATCCACCGCAGTGTGAACCTTATAAGCGTGACCGACGTCACTCATACGTACAGTACTAACATATGGAGGAAAAAACCTTGCAAACCTTGAAAAATATAGGAAATAAACTTAAGATATAAAAATATTCAATCATTTTCGTCTTGAATAAGGGCAATAT
>CM045729.1:20763579-20801079 GCA_024760905.1 Plotosus lineatus
AGAAGTTATTGGGTTCAATTCGATTTCTGTGTATAATTTGCATGTTCTGCCTGTGCTTGTGTGGGTTTCCTCCCACAGTCCAAAAAGCATGCACAGTAGGTTCATTGGCTGTTCCAAATCACCCCTAGGTGTGAGTGCGAGTATGAATGTTTGTGTGAGTGTTGGCCCTGCGATGGCCTGGTGAGCTGTCCAGGGTGTATCCCGCCCTCACTCAGAGATGGCTGAGATGGGCGCCAGCCTCTCCACGACCCTTAGTAGGATTAAATGGTTCAGAAAATGAATGTTTTGCGACTTCACCTGCAAGTGAATATTTTTCTGCTTAAAGTCATATATAGCTTGAAAGTCACAGGACAAATTTTTGCAAGTAATTAGTGGTTGGTTTATGGATATTTCACAGAAAAAACAAATCTCTTGTGAATCAATTGCGTTTTGTCAGCTTTTTATTCACTCATTATAAGATCAGACAAAATGCGAAGAAAACACGAATGATGATAAAATATTTTATGGAATATTGCAGATGCCAGTAAGTTTTAAACTTTCTGTATGGAAATCTCCAACCTGTCGCTTTTCACTGTGGACGAAAAACGAATAATTTATGAACAAAACGACAACCTGGTGGCCTTCTCGCGACCTGTACAGACTATTTGAGAAGACTACAGTACTATTCCTCTCATGGGTCTCATTTTGTGACGTTTGCGGAAATTTCAAATGTTTGAATTTTTCTGCGAAAAATTCTTGAACCAGGCGAACAAAGCTTGATGCCGTGAATGTCATGCGACAAAGTTGAAAAGAAAATCGGCAGCGGCAAATTCCCATTCGCGTCAGTGGCTATTCTCTCACACATCTAGTGTGATCATACCTTTATCACTCATCTACATCTCTGGTACCATTATTTATCTGAGTAGTGGCCGTTATTTGACCGCTTGGGTGGCGTAGTATTTAGCACGTCCACCTCACAGGAAAAAGGTCGTGAGTTCATTCCTGTGTGGATGTTGCGTCCCTTCACTGTCCTTGCTTGGGTTCCTCTAGGAACTCCAGTTTCCTCTTCACGTTCGCCGCATGGTGAAACTGTGTGCGAATGGTTGTGTGTTGGCCCTGTGATGGACTTTTGATCTTTTCAGGGTGTAGGCTGATTAATAATCATGTTGCCACCTTTAACAATGAGAGAGTGTTTACTATCTTCATTTCTGAGCATTTCTTATTGAACACCTTCATTTTCGCTTGCGATAGATAATATCAATGAAGGCACTTGAAATCTGATGCTCAGCCACACACTCGATCACGTACTCATTCACTCACACACACATTTACCTTAATCCTATTAGGATCATGGGCAGGCTGTAGACTACCACAGCCAACATTGAACCGGACCAGCTCGCTAAAACAAGGCAACACTCACACCCACACCTGCAGGCAGCTTTCAGCAGCTGGTCCACTTAATGCGCATGTATTTGGACTGTAGACATAAACTGACCCACAGGAAACCCATACAAGCACAGGAACAACATGCATACTCTACATGGACACGCCCTCATCAAGCCCGGGACTCGATCCCAGGACCTTCTTCGTACCTAACATGATTTTCCAATTTCTAAATGTTGGTGAGCATTACTTTTTACCTCAGTGGTGATTAGGTGTGTATTTGTATCAGACGTGTGTATAAATTGCTATAATACTGCTAACATTTCAAGGGTATGTCTCATATGAGTGTTTTCTGACAGGTGTGTGTGTGTGTGTGTGTGTGTGTGTGTGTGTGTGTGCGTGCATGCATGCACCACGTCTGGGTGTCCCTTGCCCTTATAGTGATTAAAGTGATGAATACTTTGATGTTGCCTTCTCTATGTGTTACTGTGGACTGCTGATGCAGCTCAGGGATCTGTGTAATTCATTTAGTATGACAGAGAGAGAGAAAGAGAGAGAGAGGGAGAGAAAGAGAGAGTGAGAGAGTGAGAGAGAGAGCGAGAGAGCAATACACGCAGAGAGCATAGGAATCATATGGAGTCCAAAATTAGCTGTCTTGACACCTAGGAAGAGGTCATCACAGGTTTTCATGGCGAAACCGCATACATGCATTTTCAGTATCAATCCAAAGTGATGACCGAACTTTTATTACCCAGTCATCCTGTTTTACCTAATAGCAACACTCTTAAACCGCCTCCCACACACACACACACACATACACACACACACACACACACACACACACACACACACACACACACACACACACACACACACACACACACACACCCCACGACCACCATCACTACCACCACCACCTGCTTCCGAGCTTCAGTTGAAACGTACAGACTAAGTGTTGTTGTGGCTACTGGTTAATTGTCTGATTATATGCAGCGTGCATGCTCTCCCCTTCATACATATTCAAGGAGATATGGTGAAGGTACAAGGGTGGGGGGGTGGGGTGTGGGGTGTTAGGACGGTGGTGGGCTAATGGACTGCAGTTTACCCTTGGCACAGTAGAGCAGAGAGACATTGACCCTTCTCCATCTGTGAGTTCTCTGTGGATTAAGTGCAATATTAGAACTGTTATTACTAGTAAATCTCTTTTGTGGATTTATGAAAAAGGGATCCATTGTATGTAACACAAGAGCAAGATTTAATAATAAAATGAAACAAAATACACATATTAAAGATAAGATGTAAAAATAATTGTAAATTGTATTTAAAAACACACTTGGAGGGTACATTGAAGGTGAAGAATCTTATAGATACACTGAGAATAAATCCGGCATTGAGGAAATAATAACAGTGAGTAATTCTTTAGATGATATTAAACGTCCAGCAGCCTTGCAATGAATAAACTCGGGTTTCGGTCAAGGCCTTTTCTCGTACATCAAATATACATCAGAATAGCGAAATATCTGATCTCTGTGAGACTACTGCATGGTTCTTGATGCTGGTGTGTGTATTAACTGAGGATCAAATTGAAACAGAGGATCTCTTCACCATCAGTGAGCAGTGGTACTGCAGAGGAAATGGTTTGTTGCGAACAGTCACAGGAGAATTGCCCAACTGTTTTAGGATGATAGGACTTTGTTCACTCAAATAAGCTCTTATTTCATCCATGATGAACAGAGCAGCATCTCGGAATGCTGATGGACATTGGTTAGTACCAGAGACCACATCATGCACCAATCATCTCAGCCTGGAACAGGAGTCTGAGACAACAGAGGGAAGAAGACTGTTCATGGAATTTCACCTGTTTTGTTATCTTCAGTGGCCCTGTTTTGATAATTAATTATAAATTAATAATACAGTGATTATAACTGTGTAAAAAAAAGCATTCCGAGAGCAAAAACCTCTTCCAAGCCAAACAACAAACAAACAAAAAAAAACCATAAAGTACACAGCACCCCCTGCTGGTTCTGCTGTAATACCACAGTTGAAAAAACTAACAAAAAAAACTATGACCATTATCCTATGTTAAAGAATCCTTTAAAAAAATCCTGGATGCAGGATCTGATCCGGATCAGGTCCATAGTCGAATGAAGTGTCCTCTGTACAAATCCACACCGCTGGTAGAAAATCTGTACGTAACTTTTTGAAAAATAAATGAATACTGTAAATAAAATAAATTGACAAATAAAAATACTAGTGAGTACACAGCACCCCCTGCTGGGTATGTAGTTGCACGTTCATTACTTCATTTTCTGAACAGCTTAATCCTAATTAGGGTCACAGGGATGCTGTCGCCCATCTCAGTCGACTCTGGGCGAGGACAAAGTACACCCCGGACAGCTTGCCAGGCCATCGCAGGGCAGAAACACGTTGACAGCTATGCAGCTACTCTTGAGCAATGGTTCTCACCACAGACAGTGAGAGACATGGCCAGCCTTTGATAACCCAGTTAGCTGCACTGGGGGTGTAGTAGTACTGCACTGCAAATCTGCACGTATTTTGCATACACAGTAACACAATGAAACGCACAAACAAATGACCCAAACGTAAAAACGTCAGCTAATTAGTGGTGGCGATTATTTACAACATCAGAATGTTTCTGCTGCTTTGAGAATACCTTATATGCTGAAATTCCATCTTATTAATTAATCAATCACTAATAGTCTGTACTGTATTTCTTTCTGGTGGAGTCCCGTAGAGGACTTGATTTAAAATCGTCCACGAGCAGCCATGAATTCCAGATTTCAACACTCTAAATGTAACCAAATTTAATGCACCTATTTAAGAATTTACGAATTCTTTTGCCACACAATCCAACACTGACAAATGTTCCTGCATAAAGGTGATCAATGAACCGCATCGCTCAAAGTTTGTTTGCCGAGGCAACTCGCTGAGCCGATTCCCCCTTTCTTCATCAGTCCATCTAAATGAGGCTTGTGGGTGGGACAACTTGCGTGGACCAACTCCAATTATAAATCAAAGCGCTGATGGATTGCACAGCCCCGGGTGGATATTTATAGCCAAGTGCAAAGCAGCACCCTGATAAAATTGTTACATGCGGATAGACCCATACGTGGCCTTGAGCTGGGAGCCAGCATGGCCCAGAAAGGAAGGAGGGAGGGTGGGAAGTAGGGAGAGGGGGGTGAGGATCAATATCAGGTGACAAGAGAAGAGGGAGCAAGGCTGTGATGGAGAGGGAGAGAGAGAAAGAGAGACCGGTAGAGAAAGCGATCATGGCAGGGATAAAGGAATCAGACAGAAAAAGGGATGAAGGATTATTCAGGGCAGGAACAAGGGAGGAAAGGGTTGATAAAACTGAGGATGAAGAATGTGAGAGGGAGAAACGATGGAGAAGGAGAGAAACAGGGAAGCTGAGAGGGTCACCTTCAGTGATGGGACTGATTCAGCACATTCAGCACATACTCCCTCCCACTCAGGTTACTGCACTGTGACCTAGCACGGCATGCTGGGGGCTCACAGGCCAAGCGTTCCTCCTCTAGTTTCATCCCTCCATTTCTGACCATCCGTTATTTGTCTTCTCCTGATCCCTTTCCATGTTTTCCTCCATGGGCTCAACACATAGAGTTGTTTTAATTATCATCTCCTATAATTTTGCATTCATGTGCTTGTCAATCATTATTCCTTACTCAATTCCAACAGGGTTGTCATTCGCTCAGTCGTTCAGAATATCTATCCATCATCTTCGAGGTCTGTTGACGGCTGCCTCAATTACCTCTGATGTACCGTATGTACTGTAATTGGCCGTGTTTAACAAACCTCATGATAAATTATGATGAACCAGCCCGTCGTATAAGCTTTTACTTGCACCCAGTCACTTTGCTCTATTTATATACACTAAAGGATTCATCGGTGAATGTGATAGTGTCTGTGTGCAAAGACCAATCCAAGTACTTTCCTCCAGCAGCCGGCAACAAAGAGGAGACATCCCAGATCTGTGGCAGGAGATTAGAAGATGAAAGTTGGCCGTCAATATCCCAACTCATGTATAATACATTTACCCGTAAACAACAATTGATTTGTGCTTTTTTTTGTTTCATTGGACATACAGTGGTACCTCACTTTACGAAAGTCTCACCAAACGGAAAATGCAGGTTACGAAACGCATTTTCCTAAAATTTTTGTCTCTGTATACGAAACAAGTTCACGTTACGAAAGCACCATCTTAAAAATTCAAACGCACCATTCAAACATTCAAATAATGCACGAGCTGCGCTCCCATCAATGATATTCCAACATCCCGCCCCGCTGGTCACCCATTGGCTAACAACTGAGCTGTCGTTCATGTCGCCTTCACTCGAGCGCCATCTTGGACAGGTCCAACTGATCCCATCTTGGACAGGGATCCCATTAGCTAGGAGGAATGACGCAGCTACCTCCCATTGCCTATTATAGAGCTGAATCTACCATGATGCTTTTCGTGTAAAAGACAGAGTTACTGTTTTATGCTTTATTTCTTGACTCAGACTTTCAACCTTCCATAAACATTTGTAAGATTATAACTCTGCTAAGAAGACATGGTCAACACACGTGCATACACGCACGCATGTGCACACACACACACACACACACACACACACACACACACACACACACATACACATAGACATATACATATGCGCGCGTGTGTGTGATTTCCAGTGTGAGTGAGAAGAAGAAACGGGCTCGAGTGATATCACAAAGGAATATGGCCAAACCCGTCTACCATCACTACGATATCGAAGCAGAAGGTGGTCTTAAAAGGTATACTTTTATCATTTTTAAAGGTTTTAGGGGCCTTGGAACAAATTACGCGTTTTACATTTAAAATGAGGTTCAATTTACGAAAAATGCAGGTTACGATAAAGGCCCTGGAACGGATTAATTTCGTGTTGTGAGGTACCACTGTATATGAGTCTGAGTTAATTTCCTCTGTCGTGTCACCCTGTTGTTTTTAAATATATCTTTCGTGAATTTTTGTCCCAACTCTGAAACAAATTAGTTTCGGGATCATTTAAATTTTCTTTTTCCAATCCTCGTCCATATTAGTTTTTATAATTGTCAGGAAATGGTCTATCAAATGCAAACCAAGCACCTATTTTATCAAAGGCTCCAACATGATATGGGTGACTCAGTGGTGCGCGAGTAAGTATTGTACATCCACCACACAGAAAGCAGGTCCTGGGTTTACGCTCTGGGCACAATGTGGGCATTTCTGTGTGGAGCTTGCATGGTCACTCCATGTTTGTGTGGGTTTCCTCAGAGGATTATGCTTTCCTGTCAAATTCCACAAAACATGTACATTAGGCTTATTGGCTGCTACAAATTGTAAGTGTGAATGGTTGTGAGCGCTTTGGATTGGCGAACCGAGATGGATTGGCGAACTGTTCAGGGTGTACCCCACCTTTGCCCAGAGTCTGCTTCAGCCTTCCTGGGAGGACCGAATGGCTCGGCAAATATGATGTGCTACATAAACAATTTTAGCAAAAGTGGCTAAGGGCTCCAGCTATTTGAATCTGGACATCAATTGAATTCAAGTACAGTTTTCTGCATTGCTCTCCAACAAGGAGATCCATCATTCATTCATTCCGAACTAAGGTCGCAGGGAGGCTGGCACCCATCGCAGTTGACTCTGGGCAAGGGTAGAGTACACCCTGGACAGATTGTTAGGTCATCGCAGGGCAGAAACACACTGACGGCTGTGCTCTATACTCTTGATGAAAGTCAGCAATGGTTCTTTTGCATGAACCTCTCACCACAGACAGTGAGAGACATGGCCGGCCTTTGATAACCCAGTTAGCTGCACTGGGGGGACGGCAGTGACAACGGTTGAGAGTGGGGCTTGAAGGATCCAGCACCTTCCCACCAGGCCACCACTGCCATCGTAGTTCCATCATAGTTCCATCATAGTTCCAATTCATTAAGTTACACACCCTGGACAGCTTGTCTGGCCATCGCAGAGCCAACTGTTCAGATCACACCTACGAGTTATTTAGAACAGCTGCTTAACCTACTGTGCATGTTCTTGGACTGTGGGAGGAAATCGGAGTACCCGGAGGAAACCCACACAAGCACGGGGAGATCATGCAAACTCCACACGGAAACGCCCGAGCTGCGAATCAAACCCAGGACCTTCTTGCTGTGAGGCGGACGTGCTAACCACTATGCCACCGTGCTGCCTGGTAATGAATTTATGATTTCTTTTCTTTCATGTACAGTAAATGCTTTCACAAAATGAAACACAAACACAGGCTAACATCGAGGAACACGCATGAGCCCGAGCGGCTACAGCAAATTGGAGGTCGTTGGTAACCGAAGCCGAGTTGGCTGACTTCCAAGTTCCTTCCAGTAGAGGATGATCAGGGTCAAAGCAGTCAGATACAGGTTAGAACAAGGGAAGCGACATCATCTTTTATAAAAACAACTTATTATAAACACAAACATATATGCATACAGCCATAGCAATAAAACACAGGGGAGTGAAACAGCACACGTTGGGCTCACTGTAATTACAGCAGTGCTTCATAAAAATGTGTCATCAGGTAGTGGGGAAGTGAAAAGTCCACTAATTTCTGCTTTATCTGATTATCCTTGCTACACACTTTCTTTCTTCCTTTTTTAAACTAAGTCAGAGCTTGCATAGTAATCACAAATTTGTAGAATAAATAAAATGAATGATGTCCTCCCCCATGTACACAACCCGAAGGGCCCTGATCCCTGGTTGCAGGCTAATTATTCCCCATTCCCACCCCATGGCTACTATCTTCACATATAGCCACCGGTGTCTTTACTGACCACCCCATGTCTCAGAATAACACAGTCCTTATGGCGATAATAGACTTCTTCTTGAAGTCCCCTCCCCAGGTCTCATTTCCACCAACCAGACTGCAGAACTTATCATTTGTTTTTCACCAAACGGAATAAACATTCATTCATTCATCCGTTTTCTGCACTGCTTAATCCTAATTAAAGGTTGCGGGGAGGCTGGCGCCTATTTCAGCTGACTGAGTACACCCTGGACAGCTCGCCAGGTCATCGCAGGGCAGAAACACACTGACGGCTCTGCAGCTACTCTTGATGAAAGTCAGCAATGGTTCTTTTACATGAACCTCTCACCATAGACAGTGAGAGACATGGCCCGCCTTTGATGACCCAGTTCGCTGCACTGGGGGGACAGTGACAACCCATTGAGAGTGGGGATAGAACCCCCAACCTTAGGATCAATGACCCAGCACCTTTATGGGATAAACATTGTGGTCTTAATTTCATTATATTATATCAATTGAAATTAAATGAACAGAACCCCGCCCTGCACCCCCCATGGGGATGTAAAAGAACCATTGCTGACTTTCGACAAGAGGAGCTGCATAACTGTTAGTGTGATTCTGCCCTGCGATGACCTGGCAAGCTGTCTAGGGTGTACTCTGCCTTCACCCGGAATTGGCTGGGATGGGCACCAGCCTCCCCGTGACCCAAATTAGGAATAATCGATTACAGAAAATGAATGAATGAACAGATACAACGAACAAACTAATTTTCAATTTAATTTACATGACAGTCAGAAGCCAATCAAGTGACGATCAGCCAAAGTGCATGATAGGGTAAAATCTGTAATAAAAGGATAATAATAGATGTAAATAAAATATAAATACACACAGATACAGACACGCACGCGCACACACTCAGATGTGTGCCTCACGTAAAAATGTAAGTAATTTTGTCGGACGTTTTTTTTTTGTTTAAGTTTGTTTGTTTTTTTTGTTTTTTTGCATAATTGGCCCTGTTTTGTGGCATTTTCTTTAACTTCCCCCCTATTTTTCCTGAATTTCCTTCTTTTTTATTTTTCAATTAATATTTTTGAAAAACCCGAAGCCACAGAAACTGAATCACGAAGTAGCAAGGGATCACTGTACAGTGGTACCTCACCTTACGAAATTAATCTGTTCCAGAGCCTTTTTCGTAACCTGGATTTTTCATGTAAAACGCGTGATTCGTTCCAAGGCCCCCAATACTATCCTTTAAAAATGATAAAAGCATACCTTTTAAGGTACTTACTTCACGTTCACCATGTCTTCTTAGCAGAGTAATAATCTTACAAATTTCTATTCAAGGTTAAAAGCCTGAGCCAAAAAAATAAAGTTGCAATGAGCACTCTCGAAAAACTCATGAACAAGCTGCTGCTCAAGGGAGCTGCGTCATCCCTCCTAGCCAATGGGAGGCCAGCGGTGCAGGATGTTGGGAGATAGTGAATGAGAGAGCAAATCGTGCATTGTTTGAATTTTTTTTTTTAATTGACCATGTCTTCTTAGCAGAGTTATAATCTTTTAAATGTTTATGCAAGGTTAAAAGCCTGAGCCAAAAAATAAAGTTGCAATGAGCACACTCGAAAAACTCATGAAACAAGCTGTTGCTCAAGGGAGCTGCGTCATCCCTCCTAACCAATGGGAGGCCAGCGGGGTGGGATGTTGGAAGATAGCCAATGGGAGAGCAGCTCGTGCATTGTTTGTATGTTGGAATGGCGCGTTTTAATGTTTGAATGGAGCGTTTGAATGTTTGAATGGCGCATTTGTCACGTTTCATAAGGAGACCTTGTTTCGTATACAGAGACAAAAAATTTTGGAAAATGTTTTTCGTAACCTGGCTTTTTCGTTTGCTGGGACTATCATAAGGTGAGGTACCACTGTACTAAGAAAACCTCCATTCATCCATCTGTTATCTCCAGCCATCCATCTGTCTGTTATCATGACTGGCTTCAGAGAGGAGGTAGGACATACCTTGAACAGCTCGCCAATCCATTGCACGACTAACGTGGACACAATTCATATTCACACCCGTCGGCAATTTATAGCAGCTGTTTAACCTTATGTGCCAATCTTTGGACTGTGGGAGGAAACTGGAGTACTGAGAGGAAACCCACACGGACACAGATTGCATGCACAGTATACATAAATGGATAGATGGATCATAGATATTTGGGGGGGGGGCTCTAGAAGGTTTCAACAAAGATCAAGTTTATCACAGATCAAAAAGTCAACAAGCCTGAACAGTGTGAGTCAAAATCTTTAACATCTCTGGCAAAGTCTCAGGAGAAATCCTGCAGTAATCATTCTCTTTCTGTCTCTCTCTCTCTCTCTCTCTCTCTCTCTCTCTCCCTCTCTCTCTCTCTCACACTCTCTCTCTCTCTCTCTCACACATATAACCGATTAGCTGTCAGAAGGCTCTCATGCAGTAAGAAGACAAAAAAAGAGGCATTGCTCAGATTACACACACAAACACACGTTTTGCTGTCATACACTAGAGTAACACGTTTAGAGGAATAAGATGGTCACGGATGGATATTTTTAATCTTCATGCTCCCTGCGAGCAGTGAAACCCTTCATGAAGTCCACATTACTCTCATATATTTAATAAATGCTCAGCAATAGACTGGTACTTTTAATAATACAGTCGGCCCCCAACTTACGAAGACCCCTGTGTACGAAATCCCCGGGTTACGAAAACATTTTCCTGAGTTTCCGCCCCCGAGATACGAAAATAAGTTCAAAATTCAAAAGCGCCAATCAAAATTTCACACGGCGCGTGAGTTGCTCTCTCATTGGCTGTCTTTCAACATCCCGCCCTGCTAGCCTTCCAGATAGAGACAGAAGGAAGCTTCACTCTTGAGTTTTTAGTTTAGTTTTTAAGTTGTTTAATTCAGTAAATGTTTAATAAATGTGGGCGCATTTGAGCTCATCTGGAATTCTGATCTCTCAAGGAATGAAATTAAAGTTGAGTTTGTCAAGCAGGGAATGCGCTTTGAATTCCACGTCTTATGGGCGTGGCCCGCAGCGCGCGCAAGAGAGAGAGAGAGAGAAAGAGAGAGAGAGAGAGAGAGAGAGAGAGAGAGAGACAGGTGTGTGTGTGTTAATAAAAAATGTTTAATAATGGTTTAATTAATAAATATATTAATAAAATGGTATAATATGTTAATAAAATGTTTAAATGGTTTAATACATAATTTTCTTTTACTTTTAACACATATTTCATACAAAATTGGTGTACTTTTATCATTTTTAAAGGGTTTATGGGGTTTATCCAGTCCAAAGACTGGAGCCTTGGAACGAATTAGGCGTTTAAGATGTAAGATGCGACCCCTACTTACAAAATCCCGCAATACGAAAAGGGCTCTGAAACGGATTAATTTCGTAAGTTGGGGGCCGACTGTAATTTGAACAGGAACATTTGGAACGTTATCAGTGATGAATCGTTTATAAATGGAGGATGTTTACCACGTAATGTTTAAAACAGTTTTATCACTCTGTCATTCATTTGGCAAATTATTCCTAGTTGGGTTGCAAGGAGACTAGTGTCTATCTCAGCCAACTCTTAGTGATGGCGTGGTACACCCTGAACAGCTCACTAGACCATTGCAGGACCAACACACAACCTATTCACACTCACAGTCATATGTAGGGGCAATTAGAAACAGGCAGTTAGCCTAATGAGTATGTGTTAGGCCTGTAGGAGGAAACTGGAGTGCCTGGAGGAAACCCATGAAAGTATGCAGAGAACATGGAAACTCCACGCAGAAACACCCGATCCTGGAACATGAACCAAGGACCTTCTTGCTGTCAGGAGGACAAGCTAACCATTACACTGCCATTCAGCCACGTAGTACTTTTCTTTATGGAAATTGAAATAATTTTGCGTTTTAGACAAAATATTAGTTGCATAGCATAAAGATGGGACTTTATATACAGTTTCAACACAGATTCCACTGAGGTTTACTTGTAATTCAAGAAAATTGCCGAAGTATATACAGTACACTGATCCCTTGCTACTTCATGCTTCAGTTTCTGCAGCTTCAGTGCATCGCGGATTTTTCCAAAATATTAATTGAAAAATAAAAAAATAAGGAAGAATAGGGAAAAGTTAAGTAAAATGCTGCAAAACAAGGCCAATTATGCAAAAAAAACCCCAAACAAACAAAACCACAAAGACAACCCAAAACCCCCCAACAAAACTACTTCCATTTTTATGTTACATGTGCATCTGTGTGCGCGCCGCGCGTCTGTATGTGTGTGTATTTATATTTTATTTACATCTTATGCATTATTTTTGAATGTTTAAATGTTATTATCACATTTATAGCGTTGAATATGTATTTATGGATATTATATACACATACATGTACGTACTGTATACGTCAATCAGTGGGGTCGATCCTACTTTGCGGAAATCCGCAGTCGTTGGGGGCTCTCGGTCCCCATTAACCGCGGAAAATGAGGGGTCCCTGTACCTTTTTTTTCTTTCTTTTTTTTTTGTGAAACTTAATAAAACTGGTGATCCACAAACATTCCCAGTCAATGCATGTCATTCATTTCAAAGATAGTCAGTGCAAACAGAAAACACCAAGTTGTGGCACATACTGAAGGTGAGCATACAGTACACTCTTGGCTTTCTGTTTGAATTGCGGTCCCACAGACGACGCCTCTTTGTTGCGGTTGTATATGCTGTGTACGGTGGTACTGCAACAGCACCAGTCATTCTCACTCCCATGCTCGGCACTGCTGTTCACGTCAACGGAGACACGCAGAGTTGGGATTTGATACTGTACCAGGTTGTCAACACCGCTCTTGGTGGCATTGTAATGCTGGATGATTTCAGGCTTTTTCTTTCTATCCTCCAACTTATTGTCGTGATACGGGAAAGTGCCATTTCATTTTTTAGTTAACTTACTTGCCCAGGGAAACAAAAGTGTACTTGATAATCTCCTTGGCAAAAACAAACAAACAAAAAAAAAGCTAGAGAGCTCATCTTTGTTCCAGATGCATTTTAATTTTCTTCAATTATGTCATACTGCAAGAACCATTTATTATTATAAACATTCATATTTGGCCTGACACAGTGACACAGCAATTTCAAAAGTGGGCCGAATATGTGTGGACTGATCCATGCATTAATTTTAGCATACATCACATCACTCCCATCATTTAGAAGCCCTGCAGTCAGTAGGGTGGAGGGCCATGTATTTGGGATCTGGGCCTTCGGTGGGACTTAATGGACTAAATCCACCTCTTAATACTTCCACCACAATTACATCACAAATTCAAACCAGATTCCAAAAAAGTTGGGACACTATACAAATTGTGAATAAAAACTGAATGCAATGATGTGGAAGTGCCAAATTTCAGTATTTTATTCCGAATAGAGCATAGATGTTTGACCACCTCACAGTGGTGAAAATGGCCTTTTCCCAACTTTTTTGAGATTTGGTGACACAATGAAATTTAAAATCAACATATTTTTCCTGTATAATGATATATTTTCTCAGTTTAAACTTTTGACCCGTCATCTATGTTTAATTCTGGATAAAATATTGAAATTTGGCACTTCCACATCATTGCATTCAGTTTTTATTCACAATTTGTATTGTGTCCCAACTTTTTTGGAATCAAGTTTGTACACAAACCATGAACAATATACAAAGACACAATATTACAAGGCGTGGCATTGCAGGAAGAGAAACATTTTGTGTGTTTCTGCTAGTAGCTCTGAGCATACATCGCTTTCAGGGCTGGTGGAAGCTGCCGGGAATTGGCGCTGAGCCAAAAGTAAAACCTTACCTCCACTTTTGAACTGACACACTAATCAGAGGAGAGAAAAATGCTGACATTATTGTTGGCTAGCTGCTGGGCCTGTTACGCGAATTTGAAATCTGATTGTTTGAAGAAACAGACCCGTTGCTAATGTAGTTTAAGTTTTATTGGCCAGCACTATTAGATTGACATTGCAGCACATAGAAGCCGAAAGCTGATTGGACAAAAAACAAACAAACAAAACTCTAACAACTACAGTACATACACACTTGAAAGTAATTCATCTGGCAGATGCTACGAAATGAAGATAATAGACTTTTGTGAATAAATTAATACAATTTAACAATTAAACAAATACTACATGTTCAGTTGTAAATGTAGGTCAGTCCTTCTGGGAGTGTTTAGGCAAGCAGAGAAGGCTTTGCTGGCCCTGACGGTCCACCCCTGTGTATATGTGGTGTGAACAGTGACTATAGAAACAATGAAGATGGCTTGGAATAAAAGTCCCCGCTACACCCATCCATCTTAATTAAATATCTCCAGCTAAAGCTCTTTGAGCTCCATAGATAGACATTCTTTCATTCATTCATTTTCTGAACCACTTCATTTCAACCACATCCATTTAGG
This sequence comes from Plotosus lineatus, assembly GCA_024760905.1. Lineage (NCBI taxonomy): Eukaryota > Metazoa > Chordata > Actinopteri > Siluriformes > Plotosidae > Plotosus > Plotosus lineatus. The sequence continues at coordinate 20,778,201 of CM045729.1, forward strand.
ATCGCGGGGAGGCTGGTGCCCATCTCAGCCAATTCTAGGCGAGGGCAAAGTGCACCCTGGACTGCTCTCCAGGCCATTGCAGGGCAGAAACACTCTGATGACTTTGCAGCTACTCTTGACAAACGTCAGCAATGGTTCTTTTACACCATGGACAGTGAGGGACATGGCCGGCCTTTGCTAACCCAGTTAGCTGCACTGGGGAGACAACCCGTTGACAGTGCGGCTTGAACCCCAAACCTTAGGACTGGCAATCCAGCACCTTACCACCAGGCTATCACGGCCTCTAGATAGACATTCAGCAGATTACGTAGCAGAAAGGGGGCGTGTCTAGAAAAAAGTGCAGTAGCACCCTGTGCATCTACTGTGCATTCTTGTGCTGGAGAAAATAGCTACTGCACAGATGTTGATTTCAGATTTCGCATCAAAATTACTTCATTTTTGTATAATAGGATGTAATAACAAAATTGTGCCCAATAATATATACCGTCGATGGGTGTGACTAGAGAAATGCGTAGAATTTTATGCTGTATTCTGTCACAGATCACACTCTTTATGGCAATGTTTTCTTTTGAATGATTCATTTGGGACGCGGCTGTCATTTATTGCTTGTTCTGAATGACTGGATGACAGCCACTGCCAATCTGCCCAGGGTGTGCCCCAGGTCTCCCCGCTCCAGCTTCTCCACTGTGACCCTGACAGATCATCAGTATGGATGATGGATATACAAGGTCGCAGTAACAAGGACCTGGTTATTATCAGTTGATTATCAATATTCATTCTATTTTAGATACTTTATTAAAGGCACAACGAAACATAAGGATCCGCGTGTCACCCATTTGAAGCGGTGTGAGGAGTTGGACCGTTACAGGCTGTCGGTTTTTCCCATGAGGGTCCCTATGACGAGGATAGAATACTAGTATGTCATTATTAGTATTATTATCTTCAACCAAAGCACATTTTATCTTGCTGTTTTGTACGATGAATATGCAAAGCCAGTGCTAATGTGTTTACCAATTATTACCAATTATTAAAGTAAGCACTTATGAAGTCTGGGCTTTTACACTAAGCCTACTGGCCCACAAGGGGGCTGGTGGTGTAGTGGTAAGGATGCTGTGCTCATGATCAGGAGGTTGTATGTTCAAATCCCAGTTAGACCCCCACTGTGCTAAGACTCCTGGGCAAGGTCTCAACCACAAGTGTGCCTCTGTTTGTTCACCCAGCAGTATAAAAGGGTACCAGTAAAAATATACTGGGAAGGTAACCTGTGATGGACTAGCGCCCCTTACAGGAGGAATTGAACTCCTGGTTGCTTCACGCCATGGAAACCGGGGATAAGCACCGGCCTGATGAGCCACTATGGCTCGGATGCAAAAAGCCCAACAGACTTGACCTGCTGGCCCACGAGGCCGAAAGCTTATCCCCGGTTTCTGTAGCATAAAGCAACTAGGAGCTCAACTCCTCCTGGGTTGGAGGCTCGTCTATTACAGGCTACCTTCCCAGTATTTTTTACTTCTACCCAGTTGCTGGGTGGAGGCTTTGCTCTCGGGTTAGTCTAACTGGGATTTGAATCCACAACCTTTCTATCGTGATATATATTTTGAATATGTTCCATTCACATAGGTAGATACGGCTCAATTTTATTATGATTTTTATTATTGGTATAGGATGCTGGATCGCTGATCCTAAGGTTGGGGGTTCGAATCCCACGCTCCACAAGGTTGTCACTGTCCTCCCAGTGCAGCGAACTGGTTTATCAAAGGCCGGCCATGTCTGTCACTGTCTATGATGAGAGGCATGTAAAAGAACCATTGCTGACTTTTGTAAAGAGTAGCTGCAAATCCGTCAGCGTGTTTCTGTCCCTTGCTAAAAGGGTTGTGTCAGGAAGGGCATCCGACGTAAAAACCTCTGCCAAATCAAACGTGTGAATGTGGCGACCCCTGATAAAGGGAAAAAGCCGAATGGAAATCTCTCTCATCTCATTATACCATCACCATGAGCTCGAATGCTTTGAAAAAGTCTGGAGAAGACACATCTCATCTAATTGACTTAAGGTCAGGTCTGACCCTTGTGTATGGGTCACGCCATGAGTGTGAGATTTCTATTGCTATATTTTCGAGTATCTAATGGCCAAGAAGCTAACATTTCAAGTTCTTTGGGTAATTTGTAACTAGGAAATGTGAACTCGAACAGTCTTGCCTCCTGCAGGGTCGGTAATTACTTTTTTCAATTCATGCATTGGTAAAGTGCAGGGCGTGATATTGACATAGAAACAGGAGCCATTCGTGGCGCGTACCACTGGCTCTGTTGATAAGACATTTTATTTCTTGCAGACATGCAATGTCTCATTTGATATTTTGTTTCTGCACAAATATTTTTTTTTTTACCCCACACATGATGCATGGTATCAGTTGGCTGAGAAGCCTGAACGTAATTAGTCCTGTGTTTTGTTTTGTTGTTGTTTTTTTAAGGGACGGAGAGTATGAGATGTCACCTGAGAACGAAGGATGTGTGAAACTAAAGTGTACCCAGTTAAAGCAGCCGCGGCTGTAAGATGTTTAACAAAAAGAATGGGACAAATAATTTATTCCCAAGAAGTCTCAGACCATTGTAGTGGGGCAGTGGTAGCCTAGTGGTGTAGGTACTGGATCACTGATCCTAAGGTTGGGGGGGTTCAAGCCCAACTTACCACAGGTTGTCACTGTCTCCCACCCCCAACCAATTGGGTTATCAAAGGCCGGCCATGTCTCTCACTGCCTCTGGTGTGAGATTCATGAAAAAAGAACCATCGCTGACTTTCGACAAGAGTAGTTTCCGCCCCGCGATGGTCTGGCAAGCTGTCCAGGGTGTGCTCTGCCCTCACCCGGAGTTGGCTGGGATGGGCACCAGCCTCCTTGTGACCCTAATTAAGATTAAGCAGTTATAGAAAATGAACTGAACCATTATCAATAACATCCTGTAATGAGCGTAAGCCAAAAGGGGTGCACTATTTAATTCAACAGGGTGAGCTGGCATAGTTGATCAAAATGTTGTGCTACATAAAGAGCAGTGCTGTCAATTGAGCAAGTTTATTGTATTATGTTGGGGCATATTCATATTGTTACACTCTTTTGCAGCATGAACAAGGCATTTTGGATGGAATGGTGTGCAGCACTCAGTAGGTCATATAATTTTTTTTTTTTTTAATTTTCCAGAGATGAGGCTGTAGCAAAAACGACAACAGTCAAATTGCCATCATTTTAACATTGAGTGTTGCTGTTGTGTGGCACAGTGGCATAGTGGTAAGCACATACATCATAGCAAGAAGGTTCTGAGCTTGAGTCCCGGACTTGGCAAGGCATTTCTGTAATGTTTACATGTTCTCCTCATGCTTGAGTGGATATTCTTCAGGCATTCCAGTTTCCTTCCACTGTCCAAAGACATGTGTATTAGGCTAATGGGCTGTTTTAGTGTGTGTGTGTGTGTGTGCGTGTGTGGGGGGGGGGGGGGGGGGGGGTTGGTCCTGCGAGTGATGGGCGAATTGTTCAGGGTGCATCCTGCCTTCGCCCAGATTCAGTTGAGACATAATCCAGCCTCCCCGTGCCCTGACTAGTACTCAGCAATTGGCGAATGAATGAATGAATGAATGAATGAATGAATGGATATTGTTGTTTTCTATTTCACAGGTTGTGCTATATTTTTAAGTCTTGTTTGTTAAGGTCCTCCAGCTGTCTTGAAAATAATATAAGAGTTTGAGACTTTGCATTACATGGCTACAATACATAATATGTCTCAGGATATAATGGAAATTAAAGCAGTTCTGTTGGCATGTTAAATCCGTGATACTTTTACTTACTATCATTAAAGCTAAATTAGGACAACCTGGGGATAAAGCAATTTAGCATTGTCACCTCACAGCGTCAAGGTTCAAACTGAGCTGGTTACTCCCTTTATGCAGGTTTCTATATTCTCATCATGTTCACATTAGTTTCCAGGTTCTCTGGTTTTCTATTATGTTCTAAAAATACTATGCTAGAATTATCTACATTGAAATACAGATGTGCATGTTATGAACAAATGTGTGGATTTGCTCTTCTCTGGAAAAGGTCTGGATGGATTAGTCATAAATTAAGCTAATCCTGGAGTAAGATAGTGCAAGCCAAGGCCATCCACTTTCCATTGGGAATTCCGAGGCTTGATAGCTCCTTCTCGGGACTTCTTTGAGGCACATGGAACAGATGAGGTTGGCTGAGATAAGGCATAAGGTGAAAGGTAGGGTTTATAAATTTTAATCTATTAGACACTCCGGGGCAGTGGTGGCCTGGTTTTTCCTAACCTAGTTTTTCCTAATCAAATGAGATTTTTTATATATATATATATATATATATATATATATATATATATATATACACAGTCAGTCCTGTTCTTACGAAATTAATCCGTTCCAGCCTTTTTTGTTCCCTGGATTTTTCGTCAGCAGTGGCGCATTTTACATGTAAAACGCGTGATCCATTCCAAGGCTCCGGATACTACCCCATAAACCCTTGAAAAATTATAACAGTATTCCAGTTTTGTATGAAATATGTATGAAATATGTGTTAAAAGTAAAAGAAAATTATTTATTAAACCATTTTATGAACATACTTATTAATTTATATTCATTTGTTTGTTTGAAGGATCGGAGGTCCGGATGAGCCGCGTTTTGCCCACATTCGGTGGAGTGCGCCACATTTATTAAACATTTACTGAATTAAACAACTTAAAAAAACGAAAAGTAAGCTGCAATGAGCACTCTTAAAAAAAACCCCCACGAAACTCACGAACCAACAGTACAACTCCTTTACGCATGTGACAAACAAGCATTATGGGTACAGTACTATGGAGATTTAGCTCCCTCCTGGCCAATGGGAGGCCAGTGGGAATCCAGCGGGGTGGGATGTTGGGAGACAGCCAATGAGAGAGCAACTCGCGCAATGTTCGAATGGCGCGAATGTTTGAATGGCACATTTGAATGACACGTTTGAATGCTTGAATGGTCTATTTGGCGCTTTTCGTAAGAACTTGTATACAGAGGGAAAAAAAAATTAGGAAAATGTTTTTCGTATACTGGATTTTTCGTATTCTGGGGATTTCGTAAGAAGAGGGCAAACTGTGTGTGTGTATATACTGTATATATACAGCCGGCCCTCAACTTACAAAATTAATCCGTTCCAGAGCCATCTTCGCAACGCGGGGATTTCATAAGTAGGGGTCGCATCTTACATGTTAAACGTTGAATTCGTTCCAAGGCTCCAATCTTTGGACTGGATAAACCCCATAAACCCTTTAAAAATGGTAAACATACACCAATTTTGTATGAAATATGTGTTAAAAGTAAAAGAAAATTATTTATTAAACCATTTAAACATTTTATTAACATATTAAACCATTTTATTAACATATTTTTTAATTAAACCATTATTAAACATTTTTTATTAACACACACACACACACACACACACACAGACACACACCTCTCTCTTTCTCTCTCTCGGGCCACGCCCACAAGACGTGAATTCAAAGCGCATTCCCTGCTTGACAAACTCAACTTTAATTTGATTCCTTGAGGGATCGGAATTCCAGATGAGCTCAAATGCGCCCACATTTATTAAACATTTACTGAATTAAACAACTTTAAAAACTAAACTAAAAACTAAAGTGTGAAGCTTCCTTCTGTCTCTATCTGGGAGGCCAGCGGGGCGGGATGGTGAGAGACAGCCAATGAGAGAGCAACTCGCGCGTCGTGTGGAATTTTGATTGGCACGTTTGAATTTTGAATATATATATATATATATATATATATATATATATATATATATATATATATATATATATATATATACACACACACACACACACACACACAGGGATTCCTCGCTACTTCTTGCTTAAATTCATGCGGCTTCAGTGCATCGCGGGTCTTTAAAAAAAATTAAATGAATATATATTCGTCGAATAAAAAATAAGGAAATTAAGGAAGAAAAAATGAAAAATTAAGGAATATGCCACTAAAACAAGGCCAATTATGCAAAAAACCTCTAAACCAACTCAAAACAAAAAACAACCCGAAATCTCCCAAAAAAACTAGTTACATTGTTGTCTGTGCACACATCTGCGCGCATGCGTATGTATGTGTGTCATCTTCTTCTCATGCAATACCATCTGTATGTGTGTGTATTTATATTTTATTTACATCTTGTGTTTTTTTAATGTTTAATTGTTATTATAAGCATTTATAGCATTCAATATGTATTTATTGATATTATGTACACATACATGTATGTATACATCAGTCGGGGGTCGGGGGTGGTCTGACTTCACGGATTTTGATGGTCACTTGGGGTTCTTGGTCCCAATTAACCGCAAAAAGCGAGGGATCCCTGTATGTATACACACATATATATATATATATATATATATATATATATATATATATATATATATATATACACACACACACACACACACACACACACATATACACAGTATATATATATATATATATATATATATATATACAGTCGTGCTCCAGTTAATATCTCTCTCTCTCTCTCTCTCTCTCTCTCTCTCTTCTTCTTCTTCTTTTTCTTTCGGCTGTTCCCTTCAGGGGTCGCCACAGCAAATGATCTGCCTCCATCTCTCCCTATCCTCTGCATCTTCTACTCTTACTCCAATGACCTTCATGTCCGCCTTCACCACATCCATAAATCTTCTCTTTGGTCTTCCTCTGGGCCTTTTGCCTGGTAGTGCCAGCCTCAGCATCCTACTACCAATATACTCACTATCCCTCCTCTGTACATGTCCAAACCATCTCAATCTAGCCTCTCTGACTTTGTCTCCAAAACATCTAACATGTGCTGTCCCTCTGATGTGCTCATTTCTGATCCTATCCATCCTCGTTACTCCCAAAGAGAACCTCAACATTTTCATCTCTGCTCCCTCCAACTCTGACTCCTGTCTTTTCCCCAGGGCCACTGTTTCTAAACCATACAACATCGCTGGCCTCAACACCATCTTGTACACTTTTCCTTTCATTTTTCCGATACCTTCCCATCACACATTACACCGGACACTTTTCTCCAACCATTCCAACCAGCCTGCACACGCTTCTTCACCTCTTTTCCACACTCTCCATTGCTCTGGATTGTTGAGCCTAAGTACTTAAAATCCTCCACCTTCCTTATCTCTGCCCCCTGTAACCTCACCGTTCCTCTTGGGTCCTTGTCGTTCACACACATGTATTCTTGTCTTACTGAGACTAACCTTCATTCCCCTCCTTTCCAGGGCATACCTCCACCTCTCTAGATTTTCCTCCACTTGTTCTCTGCTCTCACTACAGATCATGATGTCATCTGCAAACATCATAGTCCATGGAGATTCTTGTCTAACCTCGTCTGTCAGCCTGTCCATCACCATAGCAAACAAGAAGGGGCTGAGAGCTGACCCTTGATGCAGTCCCACCTCCACCTTGAACTCTTCTGTCACACCGACAGCACACCTCACCACTGTTTTACATCTCTCATACATGTCCTGCACCACTCTAACATACTTCTCTGCCACTCCAGACTTCCTCATACAATACCACAGTTCTTCTCTCGGCACCCTGTCATATGCTTTCTCCAGATCCACAAAGGCACAATGCAGCTCCTTCTGACCTTCTCTGTACTTCTCTATTAACATCCTCAAAGCAAACACTGCATCTGTGGTGCTTTTTCTTGGCATGAAACCAAACTGTTGTTCACAAATGCTGACCTCTGCCCTTAGTCTAGCTTCCACTATTCTTTCCCATAACTTCATTGTATGGCTCATCAACTTTATCCCTCTGTAGTTGCCACAACTCTGTACATCTCCCTTGTTCTTAAAAATGGGCACAAGCACACTTCTCCTCCATTCCTCTGGCATCTGCTCACTTTCTAAGACCTTGTTGAATATTCTTGTCAGAAAATCTACTGCTACCTCCCCTAGACACTTCCATACCTCAACTGGTATGTCATCAGGGCCAACTGCCTTTCCACTCTTCATCCACTTCAATGCCCTCCTCACTTCTCCCTTACTAATCTTTGCTGCTTCCTGGTCCTCAATGGTCACCGCTTCTACTCTTTTTTCTCTCTCATTTTCCTCATTCATCAGCTCTTCAAAGTACTCTTCCTTCCACCATCCTATGCTGTTTGGCAACACTCTCACCCACTACTACTTTGCAGTCACTGACTTCCTTCAAATTACATCGCCTACACAAGATGTCGTCTACCTGTGTGCTCCTACCTCCGCTTTCATAAGTCACCCTATGCTCCTGTTTCTTCTTGAAGAAAGTATTCACCACAGCCATTTCCATCCTTTTTGCAAAATCTGTCAACATCTGTCCTTCTGTGTTCCTGTCCTGGATACCAAACCTGCCCATCACTTCCTCGTCCCCTCTGTTGCCTGCACCAACATGTCCATTGAAGTCTGCCCCAATGACCACTCTTTCACCTTTGGGGGTACTCTGCATCACTTCATCTAACTCACTCCAGAATCTCTCCTTCTCTTCTAGCTTACATCCTGCCTGTGGGGCATAAGCACTAACAACATTGAACATCACACCTTCAATTTCTAACTTGAGACTCATCACTCCGTCTAACAATCTTTTCACTTCTAGAACATTCCTGACAAACTCCTCCTTCAAGATGACTCCTACTACATTTCTCTTCCCATCCACACCGTGATAAAACAGTTTAAACCCTGCTCCTAAGCTTTTAGCTTTGCTACCTTTCCACCTGGTCTCCTGAACACACAGTATGTCCACCTTCCTACTCTGCATCATGTCAGCCAGCTCTCTACCTTTTCTTTGCATAGTTCCAACATTCAAAGTCCCTACTCTCAGTCCTAGGCTCACGCCTTTCCTCTTCTCTCTCTGCCTACGGACACGCCTCCTGCCTCTCCTTCTTCGATGTTTTCGACCAACAGTAGTCCAATTTCCATCAGCACCCTGTTGGTTGACAGCCCTGATCGTGGTCGTTGTTAACCCGGGCCTCGACCGATCCGGTATGAGTTTTGTTTTGACCATTTGCATTTTTAATGTGGCAGAAGTTTTACGCCGGATGCCCTTCCTGTCACAACCCTCTGCATTTATCCGGGCTTGGGACCGTCAAAAGGGGGAGAGACACTGGTTAGTGCCCCCCCGCCTCATGGCTGCATTATATATATATATATATATATATATATATATATATATATATATATATATATATATATATATATATATATGGGTGTGGGGGGCAATGGCATAGTGGTTAGGTCTGGGCAAGGTCTTAACCACAAGTGTGCCTTTGTTAACCTAGCAGTATAAATGGATACCAGTAAAAATATACTGAGACTGGGATAAATATACAGGGGCAGTGGTGGCCTGGTGGTAGAGAGCACTGGATCGCTGATATTAAGGTTGGGGGTTCGAGTCCCACTCTCCACATGGTTGTCACAGCCCCCCCCATCTAATCTAGTAATCTAGGAGTCCAAAAATAAAAGTAATTATTGCCAAATTCTATTCCCTCTACATGTTAGGTATTATAACTCACTGCTTTCATACGACATGCAACAAAAGACAGCCGTAGTTGAGCAATTAACAAACCTAATGTGCAGTATATGGGTGGCATGGTGGCATAGTGTTTAGTACGTCCGCCTCATAGCAAGAAGGTCCTGGGTTCGATTCCCAGCTCAGCTGTTTCTGTGTGGAGTTTGCATGTTCTTCCTGTGCTTGTGTGAGTTTCCTCCTGGTACGCCGGTTTCCTCCCTCAGTCCCAAAAAATATACAGTATATACTGACTGTCAAAAATTGCCCCTCGTCTGAATATATGTATGAATGTTTGTGTGAGTATCACCCCTGTGATGGCCTGGCGAGCTGTCCAGGATGTACCCCGCCCGCTCCCTGTGACCCGAATTAGAATTAAGCATTCAGAAAATGAATGATTGAATTTGCAGTATACGCCCCTTGCATATGTTTGGTTTGACAGACATGATATGTGTTTTTAAACTTTAGATTTTTTAAATTTACACCTGCTCTGTAAAACCTTAAATCTAAACGACACATGTTTCTTCCTTCAATATACTGCAGTGCTTCTCAAATATTATCTGTGGCGCCCCCTCTAGGAAAAAAGAAACTTTTCACACCCTCCCCCACTGCCTCGCAAGCGACTATCAATAGTATTATTTGGCTATAAAATTGTTATTAGTACACCTCTGCATAACATTGTATCTTTATTAACATTAAAAACAATAAAGAAATATAGTTGAACTTACAATAAAGAAATAGTTCATTAACATTGTTTTTTAATCTGCAATAGAAAAGATTTAAAGTGTACTAATGTGCCTGAAATAAAAAAAATCCTTATTTAAACTCATTTGACTTATTTATGTCTTAATATCTCCGTACACCATAGTGCGACAATGAGAGCGCCACTGCTAACTAGTGGAGTTAAGGAGCAATTACACTTAATTCTATAGTACACAGAAAGGCATGTTCCCCAGGGTCATACGCACTCCTCCAGCATCACGCCGCCCCCCCCGGCATCATAACGTGCCCCCAATGGGAGGCCCGCCCCACTATTTGAGAAGCACTGATATACTGTTGTGTCGGCCATGGTTCTAAGTAAAACAAGGGTGGAATGCACCCTCCGGGTCGGAAATGAGGTGCTGGACCAAGTGGAGCAGTTTACGTATCTTGGGGTCTTGTTCACGAGTGAGGGAAGGATGGAGCAGGAGATTGACAGACGGATCGCTGCAGCCTCTGTTGTTAAACGGAGCCTGTACCAGTCCATCGTGGTGAAGAAGGAGCTGAGTCGCAAGGCGAAGCTCTCAATGTACCAGTCGATCTACGTTCCAACCCTCACCTATGGTCACAAACATAGGGTGGTGACCGAAAGAACAAGCTCACGGATACAAGCAGCTGAAATGAGCTTCCTTTGCCAAGTGGCGGGGCTCTCTCTTAGAGATAAGGTGAGAAGCTCTACCATCCAGGGAGAGCTTGGAGTAGATCTGCTGCTCCTCCACATTGAAAAGGGCCAATTGAGGTGGCTTGGGCATCTGGTTAGAATGCCTCCCGAATGCCTCCCTGGTGTGGTGTTTCGGGCATGTCCAACGGGGAAGAGACCCCGGGGTCGACCTAGAACACGCTGGAGTGACTATGTATCTCGGCTTGTCTGGGATGCCCTTGGTGTCCCCCTGGAAGAGCTGTAGGAAGTAGCTGGGGAGAGGGATGTCTCGGCCTCTTTGCTTAGGTTGCTTCCTCCGCGACCAGACCCCGGAAGAAGCGGAAGACAATGAATGAATGATGAATGAATGATATACTGTATACCTTCCACGGTTCTCGGAACTGCAATCTTGCCATAAAAATGAATCAAAGTGATTTGGAATCAATTTCTTTGCCACTTAGGCCCTACTGTGAATGGAGTTTCCAGATTTTTTCTAATATATACTCATATATGCTTAATACTACAACACTGTTCTGTGTTCCCAGGTGTTACTCTTGGTGCATTTAGGTGTGCGATAGACATGTATAGAATGTTATAAAATCAGACCTCCACACCAGGTACTTTTTCAACTTACTTTTATAGCATTTGGCAGACACTCTTGTCCAGAGTGACGTACAATTATCAGTTTTATACAACTTGAGCAATTGAGGGTAAAGGGCTTTGCTCAAGGGCCCAACAGTGATGACAGTGGAGATTGAACCGCTGACCTTCAGGTTAGTAACCCATCACATTAACAATAAGCCACCACTGCCCAACTCCGATTTCACCTGTAAAGAAAACGAATCAGCGGATATAATTGATACTGCCGGTGCTGTTTCTTTATTCAATAAATCAAAATTAATCAAAAAATTACAATTTGATGGAGTGACAGTTGATGGAATACACATAATTCTGGAGGTGCATATACAAAATTTCGGTTTAGCATATTGCGCCTCATATGTGACACTGAGATGTGTGTATTATGCTATAATTTATTGCCCAACCTAACTGAGAAGCAGGTGTGATGAAGTATAATGAGCCCTTTGCTTTGCTATAAAAGCGCACTGGCTTTGTCCTTTTGAACAAATCTAATGAAACTCTTTTACTGCTGTGAAAGAGCCTCATTTACAATCTACTCTTAAAGAAATTATGCGCATTAACTCCCCTCCCCGAGATCTTCAAAGCTATTCGCAGAGGACTCTGGTGTGAAATTCATAAATCAAAAGACACAATTCTCTTCCGAACCCGACGGCTGCAATAAAATCAACACTATTTAATCACTGCTATTTGCAAGCACCAAAATTTTTTTTCAAATTTGTTTTATCAGTGATGCTGCAAATTTCTTCATTTAGTTCTAATTATATTGGAGGGCCAGGGGCATCTCTTTATCTTTATTCGTTTAATTGGTCTGCTCGCAAAGCCAGTAAATGCTAGAAAGCCTAATTGCCACTGAACAATGAAAAGTAATTGGCTTTAGTCAGACTGTTGTAGAAACTGCACCTAATCAAATACACTGACTTTTTAAAGACACAAATTCATCTGCAGCAAAATAGAGTGACTGTCAGTTTTTCTGTCTGTCAAGTAACAGTAACTGTCCTTTAATACTTTTACATAAAAAAAAATACATACAGTATTTTAGTCGACTTCACCCTTTAAGGCCGAATTTTCTGTGCAGTTTTAAAAAAAAATTATCAATAGTTTTTCCTATTCAAATGAGATTTTATATATATATATATATATATATATGTATATATATATGTATATATGCACACACACACACACACACACACACACACACATACACACACACACACACACACACACACACACACACACACATATATATATATATATATATATATATATATATATATATATATATATATATATATTTGTGGGGCCAGTGGCGTAGTGATTAGGGTGCTGGGCTCATGATCGGGAGCTTGTGTGTTCAAATCCCAGTTAGACCCCCACTGTGCTAAGACCCCTGGGCAAGGTCTCAACCACAAGTGTGCCTCTGTTCACCCAGCAGTATAAATGGGTACCAGCAAAAATATACTGGGAAGGTAACCTGCGATGGACTAGCGTCCCATCCAGGAGGAGTTGTACTCCTAGTCGCTTCATGCTACGGAAACCGGGGATAAGCACCGGTCCAATGAGCCACCATGGCTTGGGTGTAAAAAGCTCAATGGACTTTACCTTTTTTTTTTCCCTAAACAAAAATGCCAAAGGAAACACCCCGAACACATTTCAGTTCATTTTCTGTAACTGCTTAATCCTAATTAGGGTCACGGGGAGGCTGGCGCCCATCCCAGCCAACTTCGGGTGAGGGCAGAGTACACCCTGGACAGCTCGCCAGGCCATCACAGGGCAGAAACACACCGATGGCATTGCAGCTACTCTTGTCGAAAATCAGCAATGGTTCTTTTACATGTCTCACACCATAGACAGTGAGAGAAATTGCCGGCCTTTGATAACCCAGTTAGCTGCACTGGGGAGGACAGTGACAACCTTGTGGAGAGTGGGACTCAAACTCCTAACCTTTGGATCAGCGATCCAGTGCCCTATACCACTAGACCACCACTGCCTGTCCCAAACACATTTCTTTCAACAAAATTATAATAACCCTAATAATAATAAAAACAACATAATAATAACATAATTTATGTTCTGTCAGGTCAGGTTTTGCCCATATAAGCCAGTACAACCTGTTGCATGGTCGAGTGGTCGGCGACTAAACCGGCTCCCCTACCAGGTTCCAAATTTGGTGAGCAGGGTGGCCAGCTGTGACGTCGGACCCAAAGATGCAGGAGACAGAGTATGATGATACCGATGAGGTTTACTGTACACAGGGAAGGCACTAGACTAAGGGAAAAATCGTAGAGGTGAGGGGAAACACGAAAACCAAAATTACTAAGGGAAACTTCAGAGCGGGACCTGTTTGAACACGGAGCTGAGAACCAGGAGCCAGAGAGATCACTGGGGAAACGGGATCGCGAAGAGGGACAATCTTCTACCGTTGGGAGGACCGCGCCGCTCATCTTTATAGCCCGGTGATGGCTGAGTGGAATCATGTGTGTGCTCTGGACTCTGCCCTTGTGTGACAGCCATGCCCCTCACCAGCGCCTGCAGTGTATAAAAAGAGAGAAAGAGAGTTAAAAGCTGCCAAATTCAGAGCCACTCCCAACACAGACCATTACAGCTAGCAACCCAGTAGGAATAAAAACAAGACCTATCAAAAGGCGGATGAACTCTTTAGAGTCAACGGCCAGGTAGCTAGAGATGGTGTCTCAATAAAAACATCCCTGCAGAAAGAACTTTTGGCCTCTACTGCGGATTTTTTTGCCACCGTAAACAGCCATGACAAGCTGTTATGGCTGCCGCCCCCACGCCAGAATTCTGGCACGGCAAACAGATTGATGGCATAATAATAACAAATAATAATACTCTCACAAATTCATGAACAACGCAATTCTGCACACTCAAGGTGGAATAAAGCTGTGCTGTATCAGGCAACGCCACAACAAGTATAGAATGCGTCTAGTAGTTATTAGCATTTTTTTGAAAGAGGACCATATGGTCCGGCTGAGTGTTAAAGGGTTAACAGCCAATGAAGCAGTAGCTCAGCTAGATATTACTGATATACTTATGGTGCAAGAAGACAAGTTTGTTACGATCCATGGCATATTTGTTTCCTTGTGTTTGTATGAAGTTACACTGAAGATACAGCCAAGCAGACCAGGGGCATGAAAACGGATCACAGACCCATGGTGAGGGATGTGTAAACAGATATGTATCGCTCAGCTCTTCTCTGACCTTAAGCGTTGGCATTTTTAATACCCTTTCCAACATCTTTACACCGGCTACAGTTTCTTGATATGTGTCATGCGAGTCTAATGGAAGATGCTATTTCAATAATGCGACACAAGTCACGGAGCTTCTCCATGACCTTCCATGACTTTTATTTCAAACATATTGAAAATATTAAAATATAATACAGCCAAGTGAAAAGAGCTAAATCAGCGCCCCCGCTCAGCCGACTCTGAGCGAGGGCAGAGTACACCCTGGACAGCTCGCCAGGCCATCGCAGGGCAGAAACACTCTGATGACAACCCAGTGGCCTATGTTTTATGGATCACAGCTATGGTTCTTTTACATGCCTCTCACCACAGGTGGTGAGAGACATGGCCGACCTTTGATAACCCAGTTAGCTGCACGGCAGGGACAGCTCGTAACAACCTGGTGATAGTGGGGCTTGAAACCGACCACCAGGCCACCACCGCCTCAGACCAAACATTTTCCCCATTATTCCCATCATATGACAGTACCTGTGAAAGTCACACATGCTCTTTGAAGTTTGGCAAGTGGTCCACAAGCAAAATAATACTGTTTATTAATAAATGTTCAGACTGTGAATAGGGCTGGGAGATATGGGGAAAATATTGCATTTATTTTCCATAACAGTCAATCTTGATAATGTATCACCATATCAATGAGATCACTGCATTCTTCGGATAAAGCTGGTGGGACTTTGTTACCAACCAGAAGGTGCTCGGGGTTGCGGGGATGGTAAGAGTAATCTGCTTGATCCACGACCGTCAGCTGTGCTACTATGGGCACTTGGTGCATTTCCCGCCTTCGGACCCAGCACACCGGATCCTGTCCATTCGGGATCCTAGGGGCTGGAGCCGATCGCGGGGACGACCGCGTGCGATGTGGTTGTCGCAGCTGAGGGCTGCCCTGCCGGGGGGGTATGGGCCCTGCGCAGGCCTGGTCGATCGCCAGGAGACGGCCGGATGAGTGGAGGCGGCTGATAGACGCAGCGAAGTGCCGTCCTGGCGCATGCCCTCATACCTGACCTGACCTGAAGCTTAAAGATACTCCAGAGGAAAGTGTGAGGATGTTATAAGGTTTGTTTTGGTTCGAATTGGGGATTGGTGATATTGGTGATTCCCGTTTAAGCAGTGCCTGAATATGACCTAAAAATATCATTGTCCATTTCTGACGAAAAAGAAGTTATTTCTGCCGGATTACTTTACTCATGATATTCAGTTATCTGATAATATGAATGGACATGTCACAATACAGACAATCATTTATCGATACTGGGATCCCTCACTTTCCGCAGATAATTAGGACCGAGATCCCCACGCGACCACCGAATTCCGCGAAGTAGGATCACCCCCCCCCAAACTGATGTATACGTACATGTATATGTGTATATAATATCAATAAATACATATTGACTGCTATAAATTCTCGTAATAACAATTAAACATTCAAAAATAATGCATAAAATGTAAATAATGCACACACACATACAGACGCACTCAGATGTGCACCTCACGACAATGTAACTAGTTTTGATGGGAGGCTTTGGGTTGTTTTTTGTTTTGTGTTTGTTTTTTTTTTTTTTTTTTTTTTTTTTTGCATAATTGGCCTTGTTTTTGTGGCATTTTCCTTAACTTTTTCCCTATTCTTCCTTAATTTCCTTATTTTTAAATCGATGAATATTTTTAGAAAAAAAAAATCGTCGTGCACTGAAGCCGCATCAATTGAAGCATGAAGTAGCGCGTGATCCCTGTATATCATACAGTTCTACAACAGCAGGGCACAGGTAAATGCTAGGGTGCCAATGCTATTCATTTTTTTTTGTGAGTGAAAACCTTAATAGGGGGCAGTGGTGGTCTAGTGGTATAGGGCACTGGATCGCTGATCCAAAGGTTGGGGGTTTGAGCCCCACTCTCCACAAGGTTGTCACTGTCCCCAACAGTGCAGCTAACTGGGTTATCAAAGGCGGGCCATGTCTCTCACTGTCTATGGTGTGAGGCATGTAAAAGAACCATTGCTGACTTTTGACAAGAGTAGGCTGCAAAGCCGTCGGCGTATTTCCGCCCTGCGATGGCCTGGCGAGCTGTTCAGGGTGTACTCTGCCCTCGCCCGAAGTTGGCTGGGATGGGTGCCAGCCTCCCCGCGACACTAATCAGGATTAAGCGGTTACAGAAAATGAACTGAACTGAACTAGAGAATGTAAAAATTTCTCAACGGTGCACTTTTTTTGTGGCAGAATCACAAGCACATAAGCATAGCGCTCTAGGAGTGGTGTACTACAGTATTGTGTAGGATCCAACCAATGTAAATATGATGCTGTTTATCGTTTGTACATCCTGATGATGGCGAGAACAAATATAAGGTAAATTTCTCCAAGAACCTCCAGTGCAGCTAACTGGGTCATCAAAGGCCGGCTATGGCTCTCACTGTCTATGGTGAACGGTTCATGTAAAAGAACCATTGCTAACTTTCGAGAGTAGCTGCATAGCCATCAGCAGGTTTCCGCCCTGCGATGGCCTGGCGAGACATCCAGGGTGTACTCTGCCCTCTCCCTGAGTTGGCTAGGATGGGTTCCAGCCTCCCTGCGACCCTAATTAGGATTAAGTGGTTACAGAAAATAAATGAATGAATTTCTCCAAGAAGGCATAGCTGTAAGTACATAGATTGAATCGGACACATTAAATAAATGTGTGATATCCACCAAATAAACTGTAGTCTGCTGGTTTGTATTTCCAGTCAGAGACATGGTTCAGGATGCCTCTGTGATGACTGAGCCTGATCAATCTACAGTCTGCACTAATTTTAGCTCAACTCGTATGTCCAACCTTGTTCGCAGGAAGGCTAACCACATTTGGTTCGTTTTCCATGCTGAGCCGTGCTGCAGAAACGTCTTTGCGTTTGGACCATTAATTAGTTAGCATTGTATTGTATATATATATATATATATATATATATATATATATATATATATATATATATATATATATATATATATATATATTTATATATATATATTTATATATAAATATATATATATTTGTGGGGCCGGTGGCATAGTGGTTACGGTGCTGGGCTCATGATCAGGAGGTCGTGAGTTCAAATCCCAGTTAGACCCCCCACTGTGCCAAGACCCCTGGGCAAGGTCTCAACCACAAGTGTGCCTCTGTTCACCCAGCAGTATAAATGGGTACCAGTAAAGATATACCGGGAAGGTAACCTGCGATGGACTAGCGTCCCATCCAGGAGGAGTCGTACTCCTAGTCGCTTCACACGATGGAAACCGGTGATAAGCACTGGCCTGATGAGCCACTATGGCTCGGGTGTAAAAAGCCCAAAGGACTTTACCTACATACTTTTCAAATGGTCCAGCAGAAAGCATATTCCCTGCCATTTTTAAAGGCAGATTTGAATCCCGCTGATGCCACATCCGTACTTTGAGAGTCTAAAACTGTATTCCTATATAGCACCAATGTCAATCCAAACAACAGTAAGCAGCTGTCGACATGCCTGAGTATGTGAAAAAGGGTCGACAGTACATTCATCCAAGTGTTTTATGGTGGAAAAGATGTGGAAGCTATACAGGCCTAGATGAAGGCATGCTGTTGTCTTGCCTGCTTGTTTCATCGTTGGCAGTTCTATCATAATGGAGAGCTGACGTCTGGGAGGAAACTGGCAAATGACCAAATTTAGAAAAAAAAGAGAGAGTACAATAATAACAACAATGAAAGCATAATTAATTTTGACTGCTGAGTGCAGTCTATCCTGGTGTGGTGAAAATCAAAGGTGTTGTTAGTCACTGTTTCTAATTACCAGCCACAAATATTAATATGGCCAAGAAAAATGGGATTCAAACCAGAGATTTCCAGCAGAGATGGATTTTAGTGCCAGTGTGATGAATAAAGCATCATCGTGTTATGAACATTTATTGCATCTCTAGCTTCCTACAAATTATTACACACGCCATCGTCAGTACGCATCTTCACTAATGAGATTTCTCATATTTTAACCTTGGAAATCTCACTCACTTACTTCCTGCTTACTTTTACTAGGGTCATGGGGAGGCTGGAGCTGACACTGGGCGAAGGACAGCTCACTAAACCATCACAGGGCAACACACACACACACACACACACACACACACACACACACATGCGCGCGTGCGTGTGATTCCCAGTGAAAGTGATTCCTGGTGCGAGTGAAAAGAAGAAGCGGGTTCGTGGCATGCGGTTGAGTGATATCGCAAAGGAATATAGCCAAACCCGTCTACCATCGGTATGATATTGAAGCAGAAGGAGCCCTTAAAAGGCATGCTTTTATAATTTTGAAAGGCATTAGAGGGTAGTATTGGGGGCCTTGGAACGAATCAGGCCTTTTACATGTAAAATGCGGCTCAACTTACAAAAAGATCAGGTTACAAAACCACTTCTGGAACAGATTAATTTTGTAAGGTGAGGTACCACTGTGTATATATAATGGCTAATGGCGAGAAAAACAATTTTAGGACTGAAAGAGCTGGACCTTCCCTTCCTCCACATCGATGGCTGAAGTGCCCTTCAGCAAGGTGCCTAATTCCCAACTGTTCTCCAGCTGCCTCCAATGTGTGTATCAGCCCACTGTTATGAATGGGTTTGGATTGGTATTTATTTGGATGGGTTAAATGGAAAGTCAATAATTTATATTCATTCATTCATTCATTTTCTGCGTAATCCTAGGGTCACGGGCAGGCTGGCGCCCATCTCAGCCGATTCTGGGTGAGGGCGGGGAACACCCTGGCCAGCTTGCCAGGCCATCAGGGACAACACTGGCACAACCATTCACACTCACTTTCAAACTGAGGGGTGATTTGGATCAGCCAATTAACCTGTTGTGCATGTTTTGGACTGTGGGAGGAAACCAGAGTACCCGGAGGAAACCCACACAAACACGGGAAGATCATAAACACTCCACAGAGAAACGCCCAGACTGGGAATCGAACTCAGGACTTCCTTGTTGTGAGGCAGACCTGCTTGCCATTATACCATCTTGCCACCAATAATTTATATATTATATAATAAAATAATAATATATTGTTATTGTATTATAATTTTACACACACACCCACACACATACACCCACACACACATATATACTATATGTATATATATATATATATATATATATATATATATATATATATAGAGAGAGAGAGAGAGAGAGAGACTAACTGGAGCACGACTGTTTTGATTGTAAATGGGAAAATACATATGAAAACATGTTTGGAGTGTAAACACGTGTGAGCATGCGAGTACTGGTGTTATTCCATTCCACTCAGAAGATTGAAATGTCAGGAGCACATAGATGTGTGTGTGTGTGAGTGTTGTGTATGTCAATATATCACAATCCATGTGACGCTTTGGTAAGAGATCACACCACCTACTGATTGCATTTCAGCTCAATATCAGCTCAGGCAAAATTCCAGCAGTGCCACGTGTATAGTAGAAACGTTGTAAGGCTCTTATGTGTGCAACTCTTTGTGTGTGTTTGTGATTTTATCCTGCATCTTGCAGGGGTGTCCAATCTTATCCGCAAAGGGTCGGAGTGGCTGTAGGTTTACACTTCAAACAAGCCCTAGTCACCTCTCACCGGTTACAATTACTATTCTCCAAACAAAAGCACTAGACTGCACATTAGTGTTTCAGTTTGGCAGACATATTGGTGAGACCAGTTTACTTTTGAAAATTATCGTATTCGACATAATAAACGCCCTGCTCCAATACCCCCCCCCCAGTGTTTATTTATTTATTTATTATTATTTTTTTTTTACTTACATCTAATAACCGCTCATGTGTACTGAGAGCAAAATTGTAAATCAAACTTACCAATTTTATTCGATCAGTCTCTGTAACGGTAAAATGAGGCGTTCACTGCCTGTAAAAGTGAGTTTACATGGTATTTCAAGACCCCCTGCCACTGGGTAATGTCTATAATGTTCATCAGTATCAACACATTTGATTGTTCCACCGTGCTTTAAAAACAGGAAAATATTTTGCTGTGTTCTCTCGGTAAATGTCCAACAACCGATGAACCATTAGAAACTGTGACAGCAAAACTATGGGATGCTCTGAATGAATGGAGCGATGAGCCAGATATGGACCTATCAGAAAGTGATTATGAGGATTTTTCACCAGATTCTCCTGACCACTAACTTCATAAATTTAAGGACGTTCCTGGACATGTGCTGTTGTTTATGTTCGTGTTGATTGGTTCAACGTGCCATGTGCTAAAGTTGACATTCATGTTGATTGGCTCGATTTTATTTCCCAGAAAATGTTTAAAGGAACAGCATTGGGAGGGAAAAGTAAGGGGTCTTTTATGAAAAATTTCTGCTATTTTCTGTTTATTTTCAGCTCTCGTGTAAGTAGTTTGGTTGATACTACAAAATGAATAATATAAATACCAGTAAAACTCTTTTATTGTTCTGTTATTATTCATGTTTTCCACCTCGATGGTAATAAGCACTTACCGTTCCACTCCACTGGTAACATTTTAATAAGCGCCCACCCACTCCAATTTTTAAAGCGCCCAAGTCGCTTATCACGTTGAATACGGTATACTCAAATATGTAGTCTTAAAAAAACGGGATAAAGAAAATAATTAATAATTATATCCACAATTTACATTTCATTTACGTTTTTTAAATAAAACTTCAGCCAAGCAGAGGTTTTTGTTGTTTTTTAATTCAGTTAAGTACAATTATTAGTGAAATTAGGGATAAAGTTAAATGAACTGGAGGTATTCTGACCGTCAGCAGTAAAATTTTCAGGGTTTTTGAGCTGTGATGTTTTTGTGCTTTCAAGGCTCCATTTTGAGATCTTAAAGCTAGGTGACCTCTCCAAGATGGCTCCACTTCAGAACAGAAACACTAATGCACAGTCCAGTCTATTTGTTTGTTTGTTTGTTTGTTTATTTATTCGTTAAGATCAATGACTGAAATTGGTGGAAAGCGTGCCTACTACTTGATTGAAGTGAAAACCTGTACCCGTAACGGCCCTTTGCAGATTGAACACCTCCATGGACATTTATGCTTCCAAGGTCATACACAGGACTTCGTTCTCTGTGCCAGCAGCAGTCGGCATAGTGCCTGACTCAATCTATCTCTGTCTCTGTGGTCACTACAAAACAAGAAGAAAAAAAAAAATCAAACAAAAAAAGATACACTTCCCTGCTATCAGCTGCTGTATCTACAAGAGGCGGGGCCAGATACATCAACCAATCAGCTATTCGTTCAAGTACTGTATATACAATTAGTCATGTCTCCTTGGCTGCTTCTCAAGCTGTGTAATTGCCTCGTTAAGGTTCAGGTTGGGGTGGCCTGAGGGGGGGCGTGCACACACATGCATTTCTATTATTTCTTCCTCTATCTCAGTTTCGAGTTCACTGATTGGTCCAGCTGTTTATTTTAGATCTATGAAGCTCAGCATGAAGGCTAAGCTAACAACAATTGTGTTGACAGAAAATAAAATACTGTCCGTGTGTCATACAATTAATTTTAAATCATTTCTTTCTTTAGAAATGTAATTGCTCTCTAACAAATGTTTGAAAACCTTGAAGGAGAGAATGTTGCTTTGGCTGTTGCTAGTCGTCTGCAGTTGTAGCCCGGCCACCTCATGATTCAGCACGTTATGCATTCTGAGATGATTTTCCACTCACCACTGCTGTAAAAATGTGCTTGAATTACACCGAGCTTCCTGTCACCCTGAACCAGCCTGCTCATTCTTCTTTGACCTCAGCTGGTGCAGATTGGCCTGTCTATAAAAAAACAAAACAAAAAAGCACTTTGCTAACTACGTACCTCATATACGTGAAGGCTGTAAGTATGAAAGGGGAGGCTGGACCCTATCTCAGCCTGCTCTGGTAGAACATGGGGTACACCCTGAACAGCTTGCCAGTCCATCACAGGACCAATACACACAGACAGAACTATTCACACTCACACCTTGGGGCAACTGCGAACAACCAATTAGGCTGCTGTCTGCATGGGTTTTTTTAATCACCCATCTTCTGTTCATTAC
>CM045729.1:20803579-20808579 GCA_024760905.1 Plotosus lineatus
TTCTCAGTAATATTCTTCAATTAAAAATTATACAGCTTATGAGGAATACAGTGCAGGCGGTGTTAAATCCACCCCATGCAGAGTGCACATCTGCCAATTCGGCTGCCAAGTCCCAGACATGCCTTTCAGTATGCATGCAAATGAGAGAGAGCTCTAAAGTGCTGGTCAGCATCGCCACTGACCCCATGGCTTATGTATTTTTATATAAAGGTTAGCCCTCCTGAATTTTGACTTTACGGTATTATTCTAAGAAAAAGAACGTACTGTATTTATTTTTCTGGTCTAAAGCAAGATGTACTGAGTAAAACTTGCTGATTATTGTCTTCACTCAAACCAGGATTTTAGTCATAGCATTGTAATCATCAGCGCTTGTCAGTCCATCTAGTTGTTTGTCTGTTTGCCAGTTTGCCTGTGAATAAAATCCTGACCACATCTGTGCATGGGTTTGAACCAAACTTGGTGGGGACACTACCATACCTGAGCACTGGAAATGGTTTAATCTTGAATGTCTGGGAGAAAGCTCAAGGTCAAAGCAAGGTCACATTTTTTGGAGATAAAAATTTAACACTCTAAAAATGAAGCTCCTTATATCTCAGAAACAATGTGACGTAGACCTATAGCTGCAATAAAAAGCATATCAGAAGCCAGCTTTCAAATGGATCAGTAACCTTTGACGTTAAAAAATTCAAAACATGCTTTCAAATGGAACAATAACCTTTGACTTTAAATGGCTTTGAAAGGTGAAAATCAAGGTCACGGCACAGGCTTATCAGCGCAATTAACTTTAAACAAGTGCCAATAGACATGCTGTTACTGAGCGGAACATGAGTAGAACACTAAGTAAGGACTTTTAATTGAGACCCTTGACCTTGAGTGACCTTGAATGGTCAAAATTAAGGTCATAGGATGTTGAACACACATAACTTTGAAATAACTTTTAAATAAGTGCAGATAGATGTGTTGTTACTGAGGAACACTAGTAGAACACTAAATAAGGACTTTTAATTGAAACCCTTGACCTTGAGTGACCTTGAAAGGTCAAAAATAAAGTCATAGGATTTTGAACACACGTAACTTTGAAATAAGTGTAGATAGATGTGTTGTTACTGAGGAACACAAGTGGAACACTAAATCTATCTATCTGCGAAGTGCCTGAGTCGTAGGACGACCATTGCCGACCCGCCATGAAGGATAATGCCCTGGTTATCATCTTCATGGAGGTTTTCTTGGCAGGATTAGTGCAGTGGTTTGCCATTGCACGATGCGAACCTACGGGCAATTTAGAACGGCCAATTACCCTACTGTGCATGTCTTTGGATTGTGGGAGGAAACTGGAGCACCCGGAGGAAACCCACGCAAGCATGGGGAGAACATGCAAACTCCACACAGAAACGCCCACATCGGGAATCAAACTCAGGCCTTCTTGCTGTGAGGCGGATGTTCTAACCACTATGCAACCGTGCCACCCAGAACACTAAATACAGACTTTTAATTGAAACCCTTGACCTTGAGTGACCTTGAAAGGTCAAAAGTAAGGTCATATGATTTTCAACACACATAACTTTGAAATAAGTGTAGATAGATGTGTTGTTACTGAGGAACACAAGTCTGTCTGTCTGTCTTCCTTTCGGCTTTTTCCCTTTTACTCAGGAGTCGCCACAGCGAATCATCTGATTCGCACGTTTGATTTGGCAGAGGTTTTTACGTCGGATGCCCTTCCTGTCACAACCCTTTTTAGCAAGGGACAGAAACACGCCGACGACTTTGCAGCCTACTCTTTACGAATGTCAGCAATGGTTCTTTTACATGCCTCTCACCATAGACAATGAGAGACATGGCCAGCCTTTGATAACCCAGTTAGCCGCACTGGGGAACTGAGGAACTGAGGAACACAAGTAGAACACTAAAAAAGGACTTATAATTGAAACCCTTGACCTTGAGTGACCTTGAAAGGTCAAAAGTAAGGTCACAGGATTTTCAACACACATAACTTTGAAATAAGTGCAGATAGATGTGTTGTTACTGAGGAACACTAGTAGAACACTAAATCAGTACTTTTAATTGAAACCCTTGACCTTGAGTGACCTTGAAAGGTCAAAATTAAGGTCACAGAATTTTGAACACACATAACTTCGAAATAAGTGCAGATAGATGTGTTGTTACTGTGGGACACTAATAGGAAACCATATATGGACTTGGATATGGTAAGATGAGCACACGGGTAATTAAAACCTATGCCCACCCATGCAGCATGGTGGAGCTATCTTGCACTCTATGAGTGCCCCTCAAGTCTAGAGTATTTGGATTTAAACAAAATACTGTCTTTTCTCTCTTTTATTTCTCAGTTCATTTGCTATGGCTAAGGTGGTTGTAAATAGGCTTCACTGGCGCACGAAGGTGCAGGAGAGCTTCATTCCTCTGTTGGGCAGCTCGGGAGAACTGGGCGTGGCCATCGGTGGTGGCGCAGACTATGGCGAGTTTCCATTTGTCACAGCTGCGCCGGGAGGTGGGATCACAGTGGGTGATATCATTTTGGAGATCAGAGGGACACCTGTTCTGGGGATGACCGTAGGTGACGTTCGTGGAGTGCTCAACTCTTGCCCCCATCCTATTCGCATCAAGACTGTTACACCAGGTAATTTCACCAACTACAGTTCCTAAAACCACACAATGATATTTAATACCACTTCTTAAATATTCTAAGCAAAATAATACCAAGCGGATATTATTACTTATTATTATTATTATGTGGAAATTAATACAAGCAAACAAATGATTTTGTTATTTTAGTTTACAGTTGCACGTGTTGTAATACTGGACTCTTGAGTCATATGGACATCATAACATTAGCCTGGACTCGTTTGACACTGGAAGCATAAACTGACCACGCCTGAGCACTACTGTGTGGTCTCACCATAGTCGAGCCACAGCTGTAACAGCTGTGTTTGCGCAAGACAATATTTTACAGCTGACTATGACTCCCCACTGCCTTCTCAGTTGAGATTGATTACTAGCTCTTCCTCAGTTGTCCTATTCATCTTTCTCTCTCTGAATAAATCTATCACCATCTCTCATCTCTCTGGCCCTTGGTCCGGGGTTTTACGATTAACTTGAGTTGTACCACAAAATGTTGTATTTTTTTTTTATAAGGTTATATGTAATAATCGAGTCTTCCTGGCAGAGGCTGTAGTATTTTTGAACTTAATATCTGACCAGGAAGCAAGCTTCGATGAGATCGGTCAGCAGTAGCGTCAATACTACTGTACTTTTGTTTGATTGGAGGATGGGTTTTCTAGTACTGCAGCTGTATTTATATGTAATTAATCTCATCACCAGATGAAGCACATGTGGTCCATAAATGCTTTGCATAGTTTAAAACCCTTATCATAAACATTATGCTAGAATACCATCAATTCAGCCATATGGTGATGGGAGACACACACACACACACACACACACACACACACACACACACACACACACACACACACACACGCACACACACACACACACACACACACATACACACACACATAGCATGTTCACTGAGCCAGCAATATGTTAATCTGGTAAGCAAAAGTGCCCGTGCAGTGCAAATGCTCATTAAATCATCTCTAATGAGCACATAAATAATAAACAATTATATACTGAGTATTGTATATAGGTTTAATATCCAAGGCTCTCACTGTATCAGATTACAATCAAAAGCTACCCTGCAAGAGGGAGGCGTTATTATTATTATTATTATTATTATTAGTAGTAGTATTTTAATCTAAATTTGGTTTGTTTATTTTAGTGTGTGGATCAATATGTGGTGCCTCTGCTGAATGACTTGTTTTTCACTACAGGGACTGAATTTGAATAAACCATGTTCTATTCCTCGTATATTTGCTACAAAGGTTTGGTAGATGATTATTAATAAACTTAAATCCAAACAGGGTAGCACGTTGGTGTACTGGTTACCACGCCCACGCCACATCATTGGACCGAGTCCCGGGCAGGAACTGCGGGGGGGGGGGTTTCTATGTGGAGTTTGCATGTCCTCATGTGCTTATGTGGGTTTACTCTGGGCCCATTGGTTTACCCGTACAGTTTAAATACTACAGTGATCCCTCGCGACTTCGTGCTTCAGTTTCTGCGGCTTCAGTGCGTCGCAGGTTTTTCAAAAATATTCATTGAAAATTTAAAAAAAATAAGGAAATTAAGGATGGGGCGGTGGTGGTCTAGTGGTATAAGGCGCCGGATCGCTGATCCAAAGGTTGGGGGTTCGAGTCCCACTCTCCGCAAGGTTGTCACTGTCCCCCCCAGCGCAGCAAACTGGGTTATCAAAGGCCGGCCATGTCTGTCACTGTCTATGGTGTGAGGCATGTAAAAGAACCATTGCTGACTTTCGACAAGAGTAGGCTCCAAAGCCGTCAGCGTGTTTCCGCCCTGCGATGGCCTGGCGAGCTGTCCAGGGTGTACTCTGCCCTCGCCCTGAGTTGGCTGGGATGGGCACCAGCTTCCCCATGACCCTAATTAGAATGAAGCGGTTACAGAAAATGAGCTGAATTGACAGAAATTAAGGAAAAATAGGTGGAAAGTTAAGGAAAATGTTGCAAAACTACAAACCCCGCCCAAAAAAACAAACAAACAAAAAAAAACAACCCAACAAAACTACTTACATTTTTATGTGAGGTGCGCATCTGTGTGCGTGTGTACAGTCATCCCTTGAATGTCGCGGATAATGTAGACCAGACCTGGCCACAATATTCGAAAAACCGTGAAGTAGGAACGCCCCGCCCCACCCCCCATTTCTACCATGTTGTTTCATTTCTATATGTTTTCGCATCTATACAATATCAAGAAGTGTATACTAAACATTGCATAGTTATATGCATATGTAAATACTGTAATGTATTAATATTTAAATGGAATTTATATATAAATACTTTAAGTACTGTACTCACCTCTGACAATAGCTCTTCTCCGTGGTGCAGGACGTTCACAAATACTATACA
>CM045729.1:20813579-20858579 GCA_024760905.1 Plotosus lineatus
TCAGTGCAGAAGGGCGGCATATCTGGGGTGCCAGGTTGCCTGGAGCATACGGGAGTGGTGACCCAGCTCATCAGAGAAGCTCGGGAGAACAAAGGAGACTTGGCAGTGCTTTGGCTTGACCTCGCTAACGCCTATGGATCCATCCCACACAAGCTGGTCCAAGCAACCTTGGAGAGGCATCATGTGCCAGGCCAGGTCGCACAACTCATTATGGACTACTACAATCAGTTCAGTATGAGAGTGTCAGCAGGGCTTGTAACATCAGATTGGCACAGAGTCGAGGTTGGGATCATCACAGGTTGTACCATCTCCGTGATCCTTTTGCCTTGGCAATGAACATGCTAGTCAAGTCTGCTGAAACTCAGTGTCGGGGCCCAAAGTCTGCAACGGGAGTGCGGCAACCACCAATCAGGGCATATATGGACGATCTTACCATCACCACTGAGTCAGTACCAGGAAGCAGGTGGATTCTGCAAGGGCTGGAAGAGCTGTGTAGATGGGCAAGAATGAGGTTTAAGCCGGAGAAATCGCGGTCACTGGTGCTGAAGAGGGGCAAAGTTGTGGACAGGTTCCGCTTCAGCATCGGTGGGGCACCAATCCCAACTGTCTCTGAAAAACCAGTGAAGAGTCTTGGCAAGGTGTTCAACAGCAGCCTTAAGGATTCAGCATCCATTCAAGAAACCTGTCAGGAGCTGGAGAGCTGGTTGAGAACAGTGGACCGGTCTGGGCTACCCGGGAAGTTCAAAGCCTGGATTTATCAACATGGCATCCTGCCCAAAGTGCTGTGGCCTCTACTCATCTACGAGGTTCCAATTTCGATCGTGGAGGGCCTAGAGAGGAAGGTTAGCAGTTTCCTCAGGAGGTGGCTGGGTCTGCCTAGGAGTCTTAGTAGCATCGCTCTCTATGGACGCAACACCAAGCTCCAACTGCCTCTGAGATCACTAGAGGAGGAGTTTAAGGTGACAAAGGCAAGAGAAGTGATGATGTACCGGGACTCCAGCGACCCTAAGGTGGCCCAGGCAGGGGTCAGAGTGAAAACCGGGAGGAAGTGGAGAGCCGATGAAGCTGTCACACATGCTGAATCGCGGATACGACACAGAGCCCTGGTCGGAGCAGTGACCCACGGTAGGGCTGGTCTGGGAACATGTACAACGCCACAGTATGAGAAGGCCAAGGGGAAGGAGAGACGGCGATTGGTGCAGGAGGAGGTGAGGGCAGAAGTGGAGGAGAGGAGGAGCAGCAGAGCAGTCGGCCTAAGGCAGCAGGGTGCCTGGACAAGGTGGGAGCAGGCCATGGAGCGAAATGTCACATGGGCAGAGCTTTGGCGGGCAGAGCCGCACCGAATAAAGTTCCTTGTCCAAGCGGTCTATGACATTCTGCCCAGTCCATCAAACCTCTCCATTTGGGGTAGAATAGAGTCTCCCAACTGCCCGCAGTGCCCAGGCAGAGGCACGTTGGAGCACATTCTGAGCTGCTGTCCAGTAGCCCTTGGGCAGGGGCGGTACACCTGGCGCCACAACCAGGTTCTGAAACCCATTGCGGAAGTTATCAGCATGGGAATCAGCAAAAGCAGCAGACGGTTCTGCCCCACCACTCAGTTGATCACCTTTGTGAAGGCGGGTGAGAAGTTGGGAAAAACCGCAGGAGCCAGGAACCCATCGGGGCTACTGGCAACCGCAAAAGACTGGCAGCTGTCTGTTGACCTGGAGAAACAACTCAAGTTCCCCCAGTGTATTGTCTCAACCACCCTGAGGCCAGACATCCTTCTGGTGTCAAAGGAGATAAAGAGCATCATCTTGATGGAGCTCACCGTGCCATGGGAGGACCGACTGGATGAGGCCCATGAGAGAAAGAAGACCAAATATGAAGATTTGGTCATAGGCTGCCGTAAGCAGGGCTGGAAGGCACAGTGTATGCCCATCGAGGTTGGCTGCAGAGGGTTCGCAGGTCAATCACTCTATAAAACCTTGAGTGTGCTGGGCATTACGGGGATAGAGAGGAGAAGAGCCATCAAGAGGATCACTGAGGAAGCAGAGAAAGCCTCGAGATGGCTGTGGATTAGGAGAGAAGATCCATGGAAAGCAAAAGCCACCTGAACACAAGTCGGGTCTGATCAACCATGGCTGGGTCGCCTGGGCGAGGGTGTCTGATGTTGAAAGACCCGAAACATCCGAGGACCTCAGGTTACATCACTGATGATGTGTTCAGGAGCATCCTAGAGATGTATCATAACAATCAAAGAAACAATGTTGTTGTTGTTTGAAAAAAAAAACAGCTTTAGAGTTGTGAAATAAGAAATAATCACTCATATAGATCTGGGTTATTCAATTGGTGGAACAGGGTTTGGGCCCACAAGGCAATTTGTACTGGCACTTTGAGTTGCCTTCTCTATTACTTTTAAAAGTGAAAAAATATATCTAGTATTAAAAAAATCACTAATAAATAAAAATATACGGTATATCTGAAGTTTTTTTGGATGGTTCTGTGTCACAACTGTTTCTCACCAAATTTGTCCCGCTTCACTGGGTCACAACCTGTTATCACGAACCAATCATCTTTTGAGGTCTCTGCTCTCCACGAGCCCTTCCCGCTGATAATCTTATTATTGTAAGTCTAATATCCACATTGGTCACATGGTGTCTTGCTACCTTAAAAAATGAGAAATTGAGAGAACAGGTGGTTCTCTCATATTTTTATATCTGTCTGCTGGGCGACTCATTTCCATCTGCTCCATATTAAGCTCAGAACCTTTCCAGTTTCCTTAAATTACAAGGTGAAAGGCTATTTACCCAATATGCACCAGGATATTGGATGTTATGTAATATCTAGAAAATGTTTTGGCAACTGAATGTGGCTAAAAAATCACGACAGTTCTTTTAAAGCTACTGCAGTGTAGTGAGTGCGGTATGTGTGTATGGGGAACGAAGATTTGCACATCTGGTCTGATTCCACAAAAGAGTTTCTGTAGCACCAACGGCTGAAGGAGTCGGTGCTCATAATGGTAGAATCGACTGTACCATGGGAGGAAGCATTTCAAGAAGCTTTCGAGAGGAAAAAAGCTCGATATGCAGAGTTGGAACAGATGGTCAGAAGTCAGGGATGGTCAGTTTGGACTCTTCCTGTTGAAACTGGCACAAGAGGTGTCCCTGGGAGGTCAGCATACCACCTGTTGTCATCACTGGGAGTAAGAGGTAGAGATCTTCAGGATGCAGTTAGGAGACTAGGAGCCACAGCAGAGAAAGCATCATGTTGTTTGAGGTGGAAATGCAATCAGTGTAGCTGGAAGCCTTCGTCACATGGGCAGTGATCTGGCCAATCACTGTCGACTCACCACCATGAGACCGTACCAGGTTTAGGAGTCAAAACGGTTGCAGACAGGTGGTGACCTGGCTGATGAAATCTGAGGAAGGAGCAGAGAAACATCTACCTGTTTATCGCAACTGGTTTTAATAGAAAATCATAAGAACACACCTTTCTGCCTAGTGCTGGACCAGTTTGACGGTTTCAATGTTATGGCTAATAGAGGTGTATATGCTGTATGTAACGTGGGTACTGTATATAGTGTATATAACTGCGAATGTATATCACACGTTTTCATATTCTATACTATACAGACGAGGAAACTGCTAAATTTTCACCTTGAAACGAGCTTTTAATTAGTGCGAGATCCGATCTTCTGCAAACTGGTACTGACACCTTTTCAGAAGTAACAGTCTGCAAAGCGAGTGCAGAGGAGAGAGAAGCAGACAGAGGAGAGGAAGTGAGAGTGAGTCAGAGCATTTCAAAAGTGAAGAGTAGTAGCTTAAAGAGCTGGTTTTCATGATCCCTGTCAATAGTTTTTAGAAATGGGTTCCGTCCATTCGACTTGTTAGTGCGATGACTTTAGAAGGTTAAGAGGAAATGGCATTGGATCAGGTGTATGGATCTCCATCCAGAGTGGAGGTGTGGGGGGGGGGTGGATGGATAGGATGGGAGTGTATATGGTTGTACACACCAAATAAGGTATCTAATAGATATAGACCATGCTTCAAGGTCACAAGGCCACTTTTAATATGCTCAGCTTATCAAGATTCACTAAATTTGGTGGACGGGCTTCCCTCAGGAAGGTCTTAGATGGAACTGTACATGGGTCACCTTGACTTTGTTTCAAGGTCACAGCAGCCAACTTAGTGAATTTGACAATTTTAGGCATATATTTCCATAAACAGACAGCCAGACAGACAGACATCCAGACAGCCAGACAGCCAGCCAGACAGACAGACAGACAGCAAGACAGGCAGCCAGCCATCCAGCCATCCAGACAGACAGATAGACAGATAGACAGATAGATAGATAGATAGAGTAAATCATTTCATTTTTCACACTTTTAATCAAATGTTCCTGCCAGTGGGAGCATATGGACCCCTGTGGTCTATTTTTTACATGTGTTTCCCTTGATAATTTCGCTTTCAAACTTTTTAAACACACACACACACACACACACACACACACACACACGCACACATGCACACACACATGCACACACACACACACGCACACACACACACACACACACACACACACACACACACACACACACACACACACACACACCTCTTTCTCTTTCGCTCTCTCTCTCTCTCTCTCTCTCTCTCTCTCTCTCTCTCTCTCTTCTTAGCCCAGAGTATCTCTTGGTTAATATTTTGACTTTTAAATTCTCACATTATGATAAGAGATATACAGTATTTGCATTAGCTATTGTAAACATATCTGTAATTAAATAAATGCTGTTTAGATGAACAGATAACAAGAAAAAAACAAACTCCCATGATTTCATTCTCTGTAGTTTTCTCCCACAGCTACGGTCATGCTTTCACATTTTTGTAAATTTTAGTGCATTTCTGATCCACAGATGATTAGCGCTAAGCAATTGCTGAGGTACACTCATGTACACACAAGAACAATTAAGTGTTGGAAAGAGAAGTCTAGTTCTCAATCTGTCATTGGGAACTGACAAGTTCAAATCCTGATGATTCCACAGACCCCAGCATTCAGGAGTGGCCCAGTGTTCGCACCCGTACTACTACTACTACTACTACTACTACTACTACTACAAGCGAGCTCGCGAGCAATTTCTGTGTACTTTCCCCAAAATTTTATTCAAAATCAACTCTGTGAAGTCAGGTTTGTGTTTCATTTTGAACCAAAACCAAGTATCGGGATCCCTCACTTTCTGCGTTTAAGTGGGACCAAGAACCCCCCCCCCCCCTCCCCCCCATGACCGCCGATTTCCGTGAAGTAGGATCAACTCCCCTAATTGACGTATACATACATGTATGTGCATATAATATCAATAAATATATATTCAACGCTATAAATGCATATAATCACAATTAAACATTCAAAAATAATGCATAAAATGTAAATAAAATATAAAAACACACACATACAGACACACTCAGATGCACACCTCACATCAAAATGTAAGTGGTTTTGTTGGGTTGGTTTTTTCTTTGTTTTTGTTTATTTGGGTTTTTTGTATAATTGGCTGGGCAGTGGTGGTCTAGTGGTATAGGGCGCTGGATCGCTGATCCAAAGGTTGGGGGGGTCGACTCCCACTCTCCACAAGGTTGTCTGACTGACCCCCTCCCAGTGGAGCTAACTGGGTTATCAAAGGCCGGCCATGTCTCTCACTGTCTATGGTGCGAGGCTGTAAAAGAACCATTGCTGACTTTCGACAAGAGTAGGCTGTAAAGCCTTCAGTGTGTTTCCGCCCTGCGATGGCCTGGCGAGCTGTTCAGGGTGTACTCTGCCCTCGCCAAAGTTGGCTGGGATGGCCCTTTGCACCAGCCCCTCCCGCGACCCTAATTAGGATTAAGCGGTTACAGAAAATGAACTGAACTGTATAATTAGCCTTGTTTTGCGGAAATTTCCTTATTTTTTTATTTTTGATGAATATTTTTGAAAAACCCGCGATGCACTGAAGCTGCACAAACTGAAGCATGAAGTAGCGAGGGATCACTGTATTGTTTTCATACCAGTCCCAATTTTGACAGAAAACAGCATACAAAGTCAAAGCCACAACTTTTGTGCACTGACACACAGTTTGCAGTGACACCGAGAGCCGCTGTCAGTCATCTGCCGACTGTACGTGTTTACCCGAACACATCTCAAAATGTCACATTGACTAGAATACAAGCACAAGTAACACCGTCAGGTCAGCACAATGCTGGATTCTAATTCCTTTCTATTCTAGTGCCAAAACAACTCAGACATCATGTTAAACTATAAAGAACTTCCTGCTGTACTTGAGGGCCAGCGCAGTGGTTCGTACGTGCACCTCACCATTAGAAGGTTTCGGGTTTGAGTCCCAGGCTTAGCATTTCCCCCCATAGTAATGTACGTTTCCTAATCAGTGACTGCTGAGGAACAGCAAATTTGGGTTTCGTCAAGGTTCATAAACGGTTGCTACACAGTTTGCGAACAATTTTTAGGGTTTCAGTATTTCTTGTTGAAAAATTTCTTTGCGAAATTTATTTTTCTGCAAAACGCCCCAAACATTTACAAACAGTTGCAGTGTGGGTCCCTAAAGTTCGTTTTGCTTCACCAAGCAGTGAATTCAATACTGGGGAGGGTCTGCTCCAGATCTGCCTGACATTCGAGCTGACAAAAGATCCCAAATATTCTCTTCTTCTTCTTCTTCTTTTCCTTTCGGCTGTTCCCTTCAGGGGTCACCACAGCAAACCATCCGCCTCCATCTCACCCTGTCCTCTGCATCTTCTTCTCTTACTCCAATGACCTTCATGTCCTCCTTCACGACATCCATAAATCTCTTTCGGTTTGCATTTTGTTGTTTGGCAAAAATTTTACGCCGGATGCCCTTCCTGTCGCAACCCTCAGCATTTCTCCGGGCTTGAGACCGGCATAAGGGGCGGGGACACTGGTTAGTGTCCCCCCCCCCCCCGCCTCATGGCTGCAAAAGAGGGGCAAATCGTCACAAACACTGTCGCTAACATTTGCTAACAGTTGCAAATGTTCGTCAACTGCCTGCAAAAACACTCCAGCAAACATTCACCCAAATCCTGCAGATTGTCAATAAATATTATAAAATGACAGGGGTGAACAATGATTTTTATCAATATTCATCAAAAAAAAGGTGGCGGATCAAAAATTTGCTATACATCAGCTACTTCGTGAAGATGAGCTTTAAAGAAATATATAAATTCATATCCAAATCTGTTATTTCTGTGAAGCTGCTTTGCAACAATATCAGTTCTAAGAAGCATTACACAAATCAAACTGAATTATTATGACTGGAATAACCATCTATACAAACAATAAATACAGTGATCCCTCGCTAGTTCGTGCTTCAGTTTCTGCCGCTTCAGTGCGCCACGAGTTTTCCCAAAATATTCATCGAAAAATAAAAAAATAAGTAAATTAAGGAAAAATAGGGAAAAGGTTCAGGAAAATGCAACAAAAAAACCCAAACAAACAAACAAAAATACCCCACCCCCACCCCCACCCCCAACAAAACTACTTACATTTTTATGTGAGGTGCACATCTGTGTGTGTGTGTGTGTGTGTGTGTGTGTGTGTGTGTGTGTGCGTGCGCGGGCGTCTGTATGTGTGTGTATTTATATTTTATTTACATCTTATGCATTATTTTTGAACGTTTAATTGTTATTATAAGCATTTATAGTGTTGAATATGTATTTATTGATATTATATACACATATACATGTACGGTCACGTCAGTCGGGGGTCGATCCTACTTCTACTTCGCGTAAATTGGTGGTCACGGGGGGGTTTCAGTCCCCATTAATTGTGGAAAGTGAGGGATCGCTGTATATAAATAAATGCTATTGTATATGTAACGTCCAACATTATATTCATAATTTCATGAGAAAAACATATTTTCCTTCTCCAATTGAGAGTCTTTTCATGTTTACCTTGTGAGCACGCACACGCAGATGTGTGTGCGTGTGTGTGTGTGTGTGTGTGTGTGTGTTTTTATAGCAAAAAAATGACCTACTTTACAGCATAAGCCAAAGATTACCAGCGTAACAACTTTTATATATATATATATATATATATATATATACACACACACACACACACACACACACACACACACACACACACACACACACACACACACACACACACGCAAAGCCACTGTTGGCATACAGATGTAAATAAAAAGTAAAAGTAAAGTCCTATTAGATTTATTCAAAGAACTTCTCCAACAATGCCTGTGATGGTGTACAGCATCAATTTCTGTGTAGTTTATAAATACTATGAAAACACAAAATGAAAAACTGGTGTGTCTGTGTGTTCTAGTCACCTATTTTCTTCCTTTATCTTTGCGGTTGCTTCTCACTCCTTTTACTGTCTGTCTGTCTTCCTTTCGGCTTTTTCCCTTTTACTCGGGAGTCGCCACAGCGAATCATCTGATTCGCACGTTTGATTTGGCAGAGGTTTTTACGTCGGATTCCCTTCCTGTCACAACCCTTTTTAGCAAGGGACAGAAACACGCTGACGACTTTGCAGCTACTCTTTACGAAAGTCAGCAATGGTTCTTTTACATGAACCTCTCACCATAGACAGTGACAGACATGGCCCACCTTTGATAACCCAGTTAGCTGCACTGGGGGGGGACAGTGACAACCTTGTGGA
The DNA here is from genome assembly GCA_024760905.1 of Plotosus lineatus. NCBI lineage: Eukaryota > Metazoa > Chordata > Actinopteri > Siluriformes > Plotosidae > Plotosus > Plotosus lineatus. The sequence continues at coordinate 20,822,238 of CM045729.1, forward strand.
GAGTGGAACTCGAACCCCCAACCTTTGGATTAGCGATCTAGTGCCCTATACCACTAGACCACCACTGCCCACTTCTCACTCCTTTTACTCTTCTTCTTCTTCTTCTTTTCCTTTCGGCTGTACCCTTCAGGGGTCGCCACAGCAAATGATCTGCCTCCATCTCTCCCTATCCTCTGCATCTTCTACTCTTACTCCAACGACCTTCATGTCCGCCTTCACCACATCCATAAATCTTCTCTTTGGTCTTCCTCTGGGCCTTTTGCCTGGTAGTTCCAACCTCAGCATCCTACTACCAATATACTCACTATCCCTCCTCTGTACATGTCCAAACCATCTCAATCTAGCCTCTCTGACTTTGTCTCCAAAACATCTAACATGTGCTGTCCCTCTGATGTGCTCATTCCTGATCCTATGAACCATAAATCTAAGAATAATAATCTGTTCCCAAAGCATGTGGATCTTTAACTCAAATACAAATAATATGAAGAATGAAAATCAGATCAAATCACCAAACGGCAACATCCCGACACATATAAGAGCATGCGCTGAAGACACAGGGAGCAGCGTCCTCGATTTTTTTCTCCTTCAGGGGTCGTCGCTTGCAGTCTAAGCAGGGATGGAGTTGTAGTGTTTGCGATGGAACCAGGCAGATGTCTTTTTCAGCACAGCTGCATGCTTCAGCTCATGTGTAGCATCTCTTATCACAGCTAAATATAGTCTGAGGGAAAAGAGGATCAGTTGTTTTTTTTTTTCAGGAAACATATTTATTCACAGCTGCATGCCGACTTTCATTCCGCAATGACATCAAAAAATCAGAAATGAAATATGTGGCCTCTATTGTAATGACACAACTTTACCGAAAAGGTGAACCAGTACAGATGTTAACAGATGAGGCTTTTGATGTACAGGGGGACCAAAACACCTCTCGCATTTTAAAGTTATGAGACTAAAAGAAGTTACAGACCCATGAATCTTAGCGAGGAAGGATAGGAAATGCTGAGGTATGTTGGTGGCCCAACCTTAACTTGAACACCTTGAGCTTGAAGAATTTGATTTGTGGTTTCAGTAAGATGGAGCTGCGGCACACACAGCTCGAAGATTTGAGAAATGCTGAGGGAAATTTTCAGATCAGAGATCTCATTATGTGTGCGATATTAGGTGGCTGACCTTTTTTCCCTGACCTTGCCCTTTGTGATTTCTTTCTGTGGAGCTACTTTCAATCACTAGGCACTTGGAAAAAACCCAGATTCACCTGTGTATTTTGGCCCCGCTGCAACAACGTCATCAAAACATCACTGGTAGATTTGGATCGCTGACTAAACACATAATTCAGGGACTATCGGTACACCATTTTGATTGACAGATCAGCAATTGTGTATCTGCAACGCATTAAGAATGGACCGTTTTTGATCCAGTGGAAATCCGTTAAGTATTTCCATAAGATTTCCCAAAGAGTTAAAATTGAAGGTGAGTTTTAGTTACTGTGTTAAATTTCAGTTATTGTGACATTCCAGGTACTGTATACAAGTAACTGGAGCAAGTGTGTAGTTTGTATATTACATTAGGATATTACGAAGTTTGAAGCTGATCTGAGATCCTGCAAGTTCTGTACCGCCATCACAGTGAGTGATCTGGAGTAAGGTAAAAATTCATGAAAATACCATTGAACAATTTAGGTTTAAACTTTTTGGTTAAACATGAAACTAAATCAAAATGATATCAAAGTATGTTAGGTAAAGATGTTTTAAAAATATATCATTGTTAATAATCGCATATTTCTGATGATAAATGTAATGACAATAAAGTTATAGGGCCTGTTATCCTCCCTTTTGAAGTTGCCATTAGAGAAGGCCCTTGACCATTCATGGTTTTGCGCTTGCGCCCCCTGCATACTCGCGGATTGCTGACAAACCCGGAAGTAACTCGCATGTGATTCAAATTTAGCCAATGGCTGAGAGCTTTTGTTTCTCCCCCCTGCTGATTTGTTGAGATGATGTATTTACCCCTTTTTTCTCATTAGTGCACAAGTTGTCAATGTTCATTTTTTTGTGTGTTTTTAATAACCAGTTAAGCTCTATGATGCCACCCAAACACCGTGCATCTTCTCAGGCTTCTGGTAAGGAGCCTAAGTGCCAGAAAAAGGTAATGATGCTGCATGAAAAAGTAGAACTGATTGATATGATACAGGAAGGAAAACATTATGCTGCAGTTGGGTGCCATTATGAAGTGAATGAAAAAAAAAAAAAAAAAAAAAAATATATATATATATATATATATATATATATATATATATATATATATATATATATATATTCTTTTCCTTTCGGCTGATCCCTTCAGGGGTCGCCACAGCAAATGATCTGCCTCCATCTCTCCCTATCCTCTGCATCTTCTACTCTTACTCCAACGACCTTCATGTCCGCCTTCACCGCATCCATAAATCTTCTCTTTGGTCTTCCTCTGGGCCTTTTGCCTGGTAGTTCCAACCTCAGCATCCTACGACCAATATACTCACTATCCCTCCTCTGTACGTGTCCAAACCATCTCAATCTAGCCTCTCTGACTTTGTCTCCAAAACATCTAACATGTGCTGTCCCTCTGATGTACTCATTTCTGATCCTATCCATCCTCGTTACTCCCAAAGAGAACCTCAACATTTTCATCTCTGCTACCTCCAACTCTGACTCCTGCCTTTTCCCCAGGGCCACTGTCTCTAAACCATACAACATTGCTGGCCTCATCACCGTCTTGTACACTTTTCCCTTCATTCTTGCTGATACTCTCCTAACACACATCACACCGGACACTTTTCTCCATCCATTCCAACCTGCCTGCACGCGCTTCTTCACCTCTTTTCCACACTCTCCATTGCTCTGGATTGTTGAGCCTAAGTACTTAAAATCCTCCACCTTCTTTATCTCTGCCCCCTGAAACTTCAAAGTTCCTCTTGGGTCCTTGTCGTTCACACACATGTATTCCGTCTTACTGAGACTAACCTTCAATCCCCTCCTTTCCAGGGCATACCTCCGCCTCTCTAGATTTTCCTCCACTTGTTCTCTGCTCTCACGACAGATCACGATGTCATCTGCAAACATCATAGTCCATGGAGATTCTTGTCTAACCTTGTCTGTAAGCCTGTCCATCACCATAGCAAACAAGAAGGGGCTGAGAGCTGACCCTTGATGCAGTCCCACCTCCACCTTGAACTCTTGTGTCACACCGACAGAACACCTCACCACTGTCTTACATCTCTCATACATATTCTGCACCACTCTTACCTACTTCTCTGTCACTCCAGACTTCCTCATACAATACCACAGTTCTTCTCTCGGCACCCGATCATATGCTTTCTCCAGATCCACAAAGGCACAATGCAGCTCCTTCTGACCTTCTCTGTACTTCTCTATTAACACCCTCAAAGCAAACACTGCATCTGTGGTGCTCTTTCTTGGCATGAAACCAAACTGTTGTTCACAAATGCTGACCTCTGCCCTTAGTCTTGCTTCCACTATTCTTTCCCATAGCTTCATTCTATGGCTCATCAACTTTATCCCTCTGTAGTTGCCACAACACTGTACATCTCCCTTGTTCTTAAAAATGGGCATGAGCACACTTCTCCTCCATTCCTCTGGCATCTGCTCACTTTCTAAGACCTTGTTGAATATTCTTGTCAGAAAATCTACTGCTACCTCCCCTAGACACTTCCATACCTCAACTGGTATGTCATCAGAGCCAACTGCCTTTCCAACATGTCCATTGAAGTCTGCCCCAATGACCACTCTTTCACCTCTGGGGGTACTCTGCATCACTTCATCTAACTCACTCCAGAATCTCTCCTTCTCTTCTCGCTCACATCCTGTCTGTGGGGCATAAGCACTAACAACATTGAACATCATGCCTTCAATTTCTAACTTGAGACTCATCACTCTGTCTGACACTCTTTTCACTCCTAGAACATTCCTGACGAACCCCTCCTTCAAGATGACTCCTACTCCATTTCTCTCCCCATCCACAGCATGAAAAAACAGCTTAAACCCTGCTCCTAAGCTTTTAGCCTTGCTACCGTTCCACCTGGTCTCCTGAACACACAGTATGTCCACCTTCCTCCTCTGCATCATGTCAGCCAGCTCTCTACCTTTTCCTGTCATATTTCCAACATTCAAAGTCCCTACTTTCAGTTCTAGACTCCTGCCTTTCCTCTTCTCTCTCTGCCTACGGACACGCCTCCCGCCTCTCCTTCTTCGACGTCTTCGACCAACAGTAGTCCAATTTCCACCAGCACCCTGTTGGTTAACAGCACTGATGGCAGTCGTTGTTAACCCGGGCCTCAACCGATCCGGTATGAATTTTCTTGATATGACTCACATGTTTTATTTGGCATTTGTTTTACGCCGGATGCCCTTCCTGATGCAACCCTCTGCATTTATCCGGGCTTGGGACCGGCGTGAGGGAGAGACACTGGCCTGTGCCCCTCCCTCACGGCTGCATATGCCTTGCTCTACCACTCTAAAAAAATTTTTACAAAGCACACTTGAAATAAATGCAAAAAATGTGCAAGTGACTACAATCATGACTAAATTGTCATCACCCTCAAACTCTTGAATCGCTAAAGGTTGTGATTCAGCTGGAGGTCGCTGCTGTTCCACTGAGCTTTCAGGAATCTCCTCCACGAGTGTATAGACAGTGATAGCCACCATGTGAAGGATTATCTTTAAAATATGCTGAATATAAACCGCGTTGAATGAAGTTTTATGTGTGCAAATAATAATTTGATTATCTTCTGGAGCACCAGCCGACACCTCAGGAGGGGGAAGCAGTTCTCCGCAAATACCGGTACTGCTTACAGTGGAAGTGGGGAGCTGCTCACCTGTGGATGTTGTCGGGAGCTGGAAGGAATACTTCAAGGACCTCCTCAATCTCACCAAAACAGTGCCCGTGGAGGAGGAAGACCCTGGGTATTTGGGTGGGGGTCCGGCCATCGTTGAGGCTGAGGTAGCCAATATATTCAAAAAGCTCCTAGGTGGTTGGGCTCCGGGGTTGGATGAGATCTGCCCTGAATATCTCAGGGCTTTGGATGTTTTAGGACTGTCTTCGTTGATGTTTCTCTACAAAATTGCATGGTCATTGGGGGCCGTACCTCTGTACCTCTGGATTGGCATACCGGGTTAGGTTTTTTAAAAAGGGGACCAGAGGATGTCTTCCAATTCTTGTGGAATCACACAATCCTAAGCCTACCCAGGAAAGTCTATGCAGGAGTACTGGAGATGATGATCCAACTGATGGTTAATCTTCTTTCATTCTTGACCAACTCGAAACACTCTATAGGATCCAGGAGGGTGCCTGGGAGTTTGCCCAATCTGTCCACATGTGTTTTGTGGATTTAGAGAAGGCTATCTTGTGGGGTGTGTTTCGGGAGTAGGGTGTAAATGACCTGTTACTATGTCGGCTCTTAACCTCTTACTATGTTATTACGGGCAATAAACTCTCTGTATTACCAAAGCCAGAGCTTGGTCCACATTGATAACAACAGGTTGAATTAATTTCCAGTGAGGGTAGGAGTCCACCAGGGTTGTCTTTTGTCATCAATTCTGTTCATAGTTTTTTATGGATAGAATTTCTAGGCGCTGCCAATGGGTTCTAGTTTGGTGGTCAAAGGGTCTCATCTCCGCTTTTCATGGATGACATTGCCCTTTTGGCCTCATCAATCCAGGACCAGCTCTCATAGGGATCAATTGGCATCCGAGTGTGAATCAACTGGGATGACAATCAGCACCACCAAGACAAGTTCTCGGCCATAAAAGGATGGCATGCACCCCCGAGATCTGGAATGAGGTCCTGCCACAAGTTTACCAATGAATCTATGTTCTAACCCTTACCTATGGTAATGAGCTTTGGGTAGTACCCGAAAAGAACAAGATCATGGATACACTCGGCTTCCTTCACCAGGTGACAGGGCTCTCACTTAGAGACAGGGTGAGCAACTCAGCCATCCGGGGAGAGCTCGGGGTAGAACCGCATTGAGAGGAGTCAGTTGATGTGGCTCGGGCATCTGGTTAGAGTGCCTCCCAAATGCCACGCTGGTGAGACTATATCTCTTGGCTGGTCTGGAAACGTATCGGTGTCCCCCTGAACGAGAGCAGGAGAAAGTGGCTGGGGAGAGGGATGCCTGGATCTTACTGCATAGGCTGCTGCCTTCGCAACCCAACCCCGGATTAAGTGGAATATGATTATGATGATGATGATTTTTTTTGTAATTTCCCTTTGAACTGTGGGAAGTTTTATTGTGTCACCCTGAATCAAGAGCCTGCAAACATACAGCAGCTACTGTACACAAACATATCCGACAATAGCTAATTTAACAATGTGTATAGACCTTTAAACAGACTAGACCAAATGAGGGTTTTTTTTTTTTGTTGTTGTTGGAATGGACCAATGGCAATGTTTGTTGTCACTAAGCCAAGCAGACAGAAGGGCAGAGCTGCCTCAGGCTGACTTCTGTGATATGACTCGCCTTGGCTGGGGAAGATGAGTATAAACAAACTGGATGCAGTACTGGGAGTGTTGCATTGGACAGTGATAGGTGGGACACAACATGTCGTGCATTGCTCGTTGTGGAGGGAAAGTTAGGAAATAAAACCTGACAGGATGTTCACTTATAGGGAAATATTCACTGATTACCACCAGATGACATGTTTTTACCATTATACCAGAGCTTCCGTGCAGAACGATGGCAAGCACCACTTCATACCTAATCATCGACTTATCTTTGGACAGCTTTGAGGGCAAGAAAAAAAAAGGGAGATGAAATTTGTTTGGTTTATTTTCCATTTTAAACATGATAATGATAATGATAACGCCCCCTGCTCCAAATTACTGCCATTTTGATTTAAGTACCACTTAGGATATAGCTTTTTTATCTCTGAAAGCAGACCAATCAGATTACATCATTCCTTTCATTCATTTAGTCATTCATTCATTTTTTAAACTACAGGGTGTACTCTGCCTTCTCGAGACCCTAAGGAGTCAGCAGTTCAGAAAATGGATGAATGTTCGTGCTCAGTTTGAATTAGGTTTAGGTTAGAGTCAGGGTTAGATATACAGTGATCCCTCGCTACTTTGTGCTTCAGTTTTTGCGGCTACTGTGCATCTCAGGTTTTTCAAAAATATTCATTGAAAAAGGTGCGGGCAATGGTGGAAAGTGGTACAGTATAGGGTGCTGGATTGCTGATCCTAAGGTTGGGGGTTCGAGTCCCACTCTCCACAAGGTTGTCACGCCCCCCCCAGTGCAGCTAACTGGGTTATAAAAGGCCGGCCATGTCTCTCACTGTCTATGGTGTGAGGCGAGAAAAGAACCATTGCTCACTTTCAACAAGAATAGCTGCAAAGCCATCGGCGTGTTTCCACCCTGCGATGGCCTGGCGAGCTTTCCAGAGTGTACTCTGCCCTCGCCCGGAGTCGGCTGTGACGGGCGCTAACCTCCCCGCGACCCTAATTAGGATTTAGCGGTTACAGGGAAAAAAGTTTTTTAAAAAAATGCCGAAAAACAAGGCTAATTATGCAAAAACAAACAAAAACAAAAAAACTAACCTAACAAAACTACTTACATTTTTATGTGAGGTGCGCATGTGCGTGTGCTCACGTCTGTATGTGTGTGTATTTATATTTTATTTACATCTTATGCATTATTTTTGAATGTTTAATTGTTATAAGCATTTATAGCGTTGAATATGTATTTATTGATTTATGTACACATATACATGTACGTATACGTCAGTCAGGGGGGGGGGGGTCGATCCTACTTCGCGGAATTCGATGATCGTGAGAGGGTGTCGGTCCCCATTAACCGCGGAAAGTGAGGGATCCCTGTATAGCTGTGGTGGATAAGATTATGGTGTTGGGTCATTGTCATTAATTGTGGTTGTAGAAAATGTTTAAATTCTTTTATACTTTGTAAACTTTTACTTTTATTGCGTAAAGCTGCTTTGTGACAATGTCAATTGTAAAACGCGCAATACAAATAAAACTGAATTGAGTTGAATTGAATTAATGTGTTATATTAATGAATCCGCTTTACGATGGCCTGGCGAGCTGTTCAGAGTGTACTCTGCCCTCGCCCAGAGTCGGCTGAGATGGGCACCAGCCTCCCCGTGACCCTAATTAGGATTAAGCGGTTCAGAAAATGAATGAATGAATGAATGAATGAATGAATGTTACATTAATGAATCCCCACAAAGATAGAAATACCTGGTTTTGTGTGTATGTTTGTGCACATTATTGGTGTTTCCAGCCTAAATAATTGCATTATAAAAGACGAGCATATTAACTCGGTCAAAACTAAGAGAACGTGTATGTTGTCTTGATTAAATGTTTATTAGATCTCATAAGAAATAAAAACAGCCTTCTTGATCATGTAGGCCATTGAATCGAATGTTGTTTATTCTACAGACATATTGAATATACAGTATGTAGTATTAAAAGTTAAAGGGATGTGGTGACTGTGAAGATTTAATTAAAGGCTGTTTTATTTTTTTATCCATCGAAGTATTCTTCACGAATGTGACACCATATTATTTCTGAGGGGACGTTGGACAGTGATTGATAGCTGGAACCAGTTGTCATGGTGATCCTAGTAAGGCTTAAGTGCAAAGCTGTGTCATTCTTCTTGTTTACTGAGAAGGTTTTTTACTTTTGACCCCTGTAGCTACATCATTAATTATTCATAAAGCTACTAAATAATAATCATTACAGACGTTTCTGTTTTCTTGCATTTCATTAATCAATATTCAAGCAGACAGTGCACGTCTACAGGAGAACGTCTTGTGGGGTGTACAGAGAAATGTCCCAAGTCTTATACATATACAAGTACGTGTACGTACACGCTCACGCACGTCCTTGGGGGTCCCTCAGATTATTGGACAGATGACCCATCACAGAGCTCTTCCCCTTTTCTGATAGCTTCTGGACATGTGATGATTGGTGTTGACTTGGTGGGTGTGGTGAGAAGCAGCCTGGTCGAAGAACACAAGTGAGCCTCTGGTTATGTGAGCTGAATATGTCAATACACACACACACACACACACACACACACACACACACACACACACACACACACACACACACACACAAAACCCAATAAAGCCAAGAATGCAGCACCTCAGGGGCAGAAAGGACAAATAAAACTGAGCTGATCAAAGACATTAATTTGATTTTGAGTTGTGAAGGGGTGTGTGTGTGTGTGTGTGTGTGTGTGTGTGTGTGTGTGTGTGTGTGTGTGTGTGTGTGTGTGTGTGTGTGTGTGTGTGTGTGTGTGTGTGTGTGTATGTGTGTGTCTGTATGTGTGAAACAGTAAGGAGCATAATGGCATAGAAGATTGATGGAGTGACAGTGTGTTACCGTTCAGACCCTGTCGAAATCAGTCGAAAGAAGACAGGAAGTGTCAGAATATAGCTGTGTGAACAGCACGATTGGTCTGCACCATTCACAGAGTTGTCATTCAAAAGCCTGTCCACCTGACAATCACTAAAAAGGACAGTATAAATTGCAGTCAGTAAAGAAGAATTAGCCATTCAGTTACCCTCTGAACACCCAATCCTGTCTGATCTTGGTTTGGACTTGGACGGGAGACTGCCTGGGGAAACCAAGTGCTTTACAGTGACTGGGAAAAGACCTGGCAACGTGCTCTGTAAAAAAAGGAAAATAATAATAATAATAATAATAATAATAATAATAGTAATAATAATAATAATAATAATACAGACGCTTCCCAACTTACGTTTTAGTTCGGTTCCGGACGGCTGAACATAAGCTGGAAAAAAAATGTAAGTTGTTACTGTATGTTGCAGTGACGCATGACATTCATACTGTACTATACATCCATAAATACCATTACCGTATCACATAAAACATCCCTAAATCAATTATTATAAACATAACATTGTAAAATAATCTCAACATTAATTTCAAATAAATTAAATCCAAGCAAAATAATTTCAAATAGATAAATTTTAATCAAATTCACTCATCAAATATCAAATACAGTATCAAATATAAGCTTTAACATTCTCTGTGATGCGATCTTTCTGCTTGTAAATGCTTCCGGTGGTCGACGGAGCCATTTGGAAGAAATGTGCCACATTCACATTTTTTCACCAGCATCGATTTTCTTGATAATAGCCATCATCGTTTTTAACGAGATGGCTGGCCGCTTTTTCTGATTACCACTATCACGAGTACATGGGAGACCTTGCCGGCAATGTCAGATTTCTTTATGAAACTCGCCAAAGGTTCCGATACGTTCTGAATCTGTTTGCCAATTTTCACCTCAAAATTCACAATCTTTTCAAGCCATTCCCACTTAAACTTATTCTTAACATCCTTATCTATTTCTGACACGCGGGATTCCTTTTCTTTCATTAATGTTCGCATCATTTTAAACACAATACGCTGCAAATTTGCATTGAGCCGAGTCACTGCACATGAACCTGAGCCAGTCACTTTACATGAACCTTAAAACAGCCAATCAATGCTTACAATATGTGAGGCACTATACCGAAAGTAGTTCACTTGCTTGTGCTTGAGACAAAGTGGGGGTTATCCGGACTTCCGGTCTTTCAAGTGAGCAAGGGTGCCGTTGAATATTTGTTTAGTACTCAGCTTGCACTGATGTGAATCACCAGCAGAGCGGAGAGTTTCAGGATTTGGGTTTTCATTTATTTTACAACTCTCTTTGCTTAACTGAGTATGCATGGTAGATTACGCCAATTCAAGCAGATAGTTAATTCAGTCTTGGGAAAACCGGAAATTCCGGAATATGCCAGAAAACTTGCACCCATGCTAGTAGGTATTGTAAACAATGGACGCAGAATCATTACGTCATTGCATCATTATGTCAGCATACTACGTAGGTACGTCTCGTAGTACAGAGAGCACGCTAAACTCAAAATTTGAGATAATTTCTGAAAAAAACAAAAAAAAAAAACGTAAAATCGAAAAAACGTAAAACGAATGAACGTAAGTCGGGGAGCGTCTGTAATAATAATAATAATAATAATAATAATAATAATAATCTGCTCAGAGAAGTCTATGAGAATAGACACAACAACCATCAACCATGAGGATGATATTAGACAGGACTAGAAAGTAATTAAATGATTGGATCATCCTTAGTGTTTCCATAGCCGTCCCATTTTTGATATATTGGCAGTGGTATATTGTGTATTCAGTGACTAGGAAGCTTTAGCATCCACATATTTAACCTCAATAAATATGATAGAGTCTGTGCATATGTTCAGTTCATATTCTGGAACCGCTTAATTCTAATTAGGGTCGCGGGGAGGCTGGCACCCATTTCAGCCGTCTCTGGGCAAGGGACACCCTGGACACCCTGGACAGCTCGCCAGGCCATCGTAGGGTGGAAACACGCTGACGGCTTTGCAGTGTACTCTTGTCGAAAGTCTGTGTGCATATGTGAAATATGAAATTTCAAGTAGTTTTACTTCTCATATAGAAAGAAAGCTATTTCACTGCTGGGAAGATCGCATTTTCTTTAAAGTTTTTTTTAAATAATATATTTTTGAGGTCTTGGTTTGCAGTCATTTGTTTACCTTTAAATCTTTGTTTATATCAAAGTACTGTATAATTTCGGAAGTACAGGGATCCCTCACTTTCCGCAGTTAATGGGAACTGAGATCCTCCAGCGACCGCTGAATTCCGCGAAGTAGGATCAAACCCCCTGACTGATGTATACATCCATGTATATGTGTTTATAATATCAGTAAATAAATATTCAATGCTATAAATGCTTATAATAACAATTAAACGTTCAAAAATAATGCATAAGATGTAAATAAAATGTAAGTACACACATATACAGACACGTCACACAGATGCGCACCTCACATAAAAATGTAAGTAGTTTTGAATGGAGGTTTTGGGTTGTTTTTTTGTTTTTGTTTGTTTGGGTTTTTTGCATAATTGGCCCTGGTTTTTGCCATTTTCCTTAACTTTTCCCCCTTTTCGTCCTTAATTTCCTTATTTTTTTAATTTGATGAATATTTAAAAAAAAGAAAAAAAACTGTGATGCACTGACGCTGCATGAATTGAAGTGTGAAGTAGCGAGGGATCCCTGTATATTATCAATAATTATGCACTGAAGGTGAGGTGGCTATTGCTAAATATTTTAATAATTGTTTTAACGTATACATACTACATAGAGACAGGGTGGCGTGGCGGCGAAATGGTTAGCGCATCCACTAACTAAATTTGACCTCTGGGCCAGTTCACCTGGACAGCGTGGCTCGTACCTTATTGATTGTATTCAGCGAGTAAATCTGCAAAGTCCTCCTTCAATGTCGGCTGCCACCGTTAGAATCTTTTTTTGCTTGCAGCATGAGTTACTGAAAATCAACAATAAATCTGTACGCTATATCAGAGAGTTATGTGTTACTGTTCTCAAATAATCTACAGTATACTGTATGAACAATCTCCAGTATTCTACAGTGCGTTCCTTCAACACAAACTGTCGTATTGTGATGAAATCGCAACAGAGACCAGACCTTTAAACACAATGTGAGTGCATGCTTGCTGCTGGCGGGGGTCTGGGATGTAGCTGGGGGCAATTACACCTGGTGCTGCACAAAGCAAACCTGTCTGATGTGTGGTGGAGTTTAATATGGGTTTTGGATCAAGAGAGGTCAGGAAAGGATGAAAGCATAAATTATTTATTGGTTCTCACACACACACACACACACACACACACACACACACACACACACACACACACACACACATTCTGAGTTCAGAATTTACTTTGCTTTTTTTTTTTTAATATGTGAACTGCAGGTACAACCAGACAGCCTCGAGATGGTGAGATCCCAGGAGTGGATTATAACTTTGTGTCTGTTGAGGAGTTCTTCTCTCTAGAGGAATCTGGAGCTCTGTTGGAGAGTGGAAAATTCAAAGGTCAGTCATTTTGATTCCAAACATAGTGCCTAACCTCAGAAACCGCACTAACAGGCCTCGTGAATTAATCAGACATTTCCATTTCCTCCAGTGATATATAAACACACATATACATATCGCCGTACACCGCGAAGATAATGACAGATGCAAAGACATAGAATTTAATAAAAAATGTTGTTTATTTATAACTAGGCAAATAGTCCATATCACAGTCCAAAATCCACATCAGACAGGAGGCAGACGGAATATTACAGGCAAAACATGAACAGGTGACATCACAGACTCGAACGGGTAAACAAAATAGGTCATGCACAGAAAAGCTCAACACATTATAAGAAGGCTCAGCCATATCCTGAACGTAGGAAATACATATAATTCTTAGTGGCATGCATTAGTTTGTCTATGCATTGAGAGTTGTTTCTATTCCATGCTGGATAGCATATGCCGCTGAATCCCTGTGCATTCGCTCTACTTGCTAACAATTTATGGAAGTGTTGTTTGCATGTTGTTGTTCTTCCGTCTTAGAAACCACTTTGAAACATATAGATTCTGAGTAATGCAGAACAATACAGCATAATGGCATGTTTACTGGCAGAAATACCATTTTACACACACACACATATATATACTAGTATATAGGGCAGTGGTGGCCGTAGTGGCCTTGTGGTAAAGGTGCTAGATCGCTGATCCTAAGGTTGAGGGTTCAAGTCCCACTCTTCACAGGTCGTCACTGACCCCCCCCCCCCCCCCCCCCCAACACACACACACACACACAGTGCAGCTAACTGGGTTATCAAAGGCCGACCATGAGTTTCAATGCCGCGTCACTGTGGCGCGAAGCGGAGAGCCAGTCCTTTCTGTGTGTGGGCGGGTCCGATACCTTGAAACTCTAATTTTATTGGACTCACATGCTGCAGTGTTTATGTGACAGGAAGCGCGTCCCAGGTTTTGGCAATCAGCTGGTCTGCGGGTTGAAGTTTTTCCATGTCTGCCCATTTGTGTTTGCTTGCCAGCTGTGCTTGGCTTCGTGGAAATGAGCCGATCAAAACGAGGGAAATTTATCTCTTTCCTTGAAAACAACACGCGCAGTCTGTGGCTGTTATAATTCAATAAAATTAGAGTTTGAAGGTATCGGACCTGCCCACAACTGGAGTACAGAAGGGATTGGCTCTCCGCTGTGCACCACAGTGACGTGGAATTGAAAATATATGTATAGATTTAAATGCGCGAGATTTATTCATCTGTTTTTGTTTGGCGTGAGTGTATTTGGATGGAATGTCAACATACGACCAGGGGGGTCTCGGTCCCCATTAACCATGGAAAGTGAGGGATCCCCATGTGTATGTATGTATATATGCCTTCGTTATATTTTTGTCTGAAAACTTATCTCTTATACGTAATTTCCTGCTTTTTCTGTACTGTACTCGCATTTTTACGTAAACATTTCATTTAGTGCCAGAAAACTGAAGTTTTCAAATCTAAAGGGATTTTTGTTCTAATTTGCTAATATGCAAATTATAAAATAAAAGTCCAAAACAAAGTTTATACAAAAAATAGGGTGCCTAAAACTTTTGCTCAGTACTCTGTGTATATATGTGTGTCTCAATGAATTCTCAAGCTTTCATATAATTTAATCGTCAGCGGCAGTGTTATCGGCCATGTAACACTAACTTGGCGTATAGGTGAGTTATGGCTCTCTGGAGCAGAATCCCCTCACTCTCCTGATTAAGAGAGTGAGATGTATTAACATAAAGGATGCTGCAGCATTTACTCAGTACCATAAACGTCATTCTCACCTTGTCAGGAAAGCCTGTGGCCATGAGTTATGCCTTGCTAGCAAGTTACTCTGTCAATAAATCATCAGCATTACGTAAAAGCACAAGAAGAACTGAATATGCAGTTCAGTCTTGGGATAAAAACACCGTACAATGGCACAGGAATGTGCTTTTGTCCTTTTTTTTTTTTAAAGAATAATGGTGAAAGAAAAAAGTACTACAGTCATATCTTTTTGTATTGATTAGCTTGGATTATAACTATACTTTGAGTCTGCACAAACGAGAAAAATCAACCATGTTATATGTGCTGTAAATATAATGCAGATACGGTCATATTACATAAGAACTCGGGAATTTGCAAGTTCTGTATTTGTGCATTGATGTATCGATCGGTGATGATTAGCATACACTGTTTTATTCATTTTCTACTGTACGTATTATATTGATTTAGTTTGTGACCGGATAGAAGTCAGTATCCTTCTGCAACTGTGTTAAAGGTTCTATTGGTAAATTAACCTCACACACTTCCTCTGCACCTTCATTCATCCTTAGGGAACTACTACGGAACCCCTCGACCAATCCACATTGGCCCTGACAGCCCCCCCATCACCTACCAGGAGCACCGCAAGCTTCTGAGGAACTTTCGCACACGCAGCAAATCCCTCAGTAACCTGGAAAAAGCGGCAGAGGAAGGATATAACAGTGAGGGAGACTCTGGGCTTTCAGGTAGGGAAGGACAGATGGAGAACCACCAGGATTATATTGATGACTGTGGAATAGTAAACTGTGGGGATCCCTATGTTACTATTAATACCACACTACTCATAGTAGGACTAATTATTATTATTATTATTATTATTATTATTATTATCATTATTATTGGTGGAATATTAGTAGTAGTACATGGATATTAATATCACATTTCAGTGACTTTAAATGCATATTGGGTAAAAAGTACTTGGTACAAGGCTCACATAAATTACATGTTTTTGAGTGTATTTAATTCAGTATTTTTACATTTAGCAAATAGTCAAGTGTATTACATTTATTTTGATAAATGTTATGCACAAAAATAATGCATTTAACACCAGACATTTTATAGACAACATGTACAAATTTTAAATCATTTTCATTTTCAGACCCAAACAATATAAAACAGATTCCTGCAGAAAATCTACATTTTTTACTCCAAATGCTTAGCAGCAGCAATGTCTAGGCCAGTGGCGACATCTTTAGCTTAATTTAACTGCAGTAAAATTTCTATATAAATATTTTGCTATATTAATAGCGAGCTGTGGAAGCTGGTGAAGATAGACAGATATGATAGAGAAGCGTTGCATAAACTCATTCACTTATTTGCTGCGGTGGCCTGACGAGCTGTCCAGGGTGTACCCTGCTCTTACCCAGAGTCAGCTGAGATGGGCACCAGCCTCCCCGTGACCCTAATTAGGATTACAGTGGTACCAAACTTTACGAAATTAATCCGTTCCAGCTCGTTTTTCGTAACCTGCATTTTTCTTAAATTGAACCGCATTTTACCAGTAAAACGTGTGATTCGTTCCAAGGCCCCCAATACTACCCCCTAAACCCTTTAAAAATTATAAAAGCATACCTTTTAAGACCTCATTCTGCTTAAATATCGTACCGATGGTAGACGGGTTTGGCCATATTCCTTTATGATATTACTCGAGCCCGTTTCTTCTTCTCGCTCAAATCAGAAATCACAAGCACATGTGTGTGTTGACCATGTGTTCTTAGCAGAGTTATAATCTTACAAATGTTTATGGAAGGTTAAAAGCCTGAGTCAAGAAATAAAGCATGAAACAACAGTAACGCTGTCCTTTACACAAAAAGCATCATGGTAGATGCAGCTTCATAATAGCCAATGGGAGGGCTCTGCGTCATCCCTCCTAGCCAATGGGAGGCCAGCGGGGTGGGATGTTGGGAATTAGCCAATAAGAGGGAGCTGCATCATCACTCCTAGCTAATGGGAGGCCAGCGGGGTGGGATGTTGGGAGATAGCCAGTGGGAGGTAGCTGCATCATCCCTCCTAGCCAATGGGAGGCCAGCGGGGCGGGATGTTTAAATGTTTGAATGGTGAGTTTTAATGTTTGAATGGCATGTTTTAATGGTTGAATGGCGCATTTGAATTTTTAAGATGGTGCTTTCGTAACGTGAACTTGTTTCGTATCCAGAGACAAAAATTTTAGGAAAATGCGTTTCGTAACCTGCATTTTTCATTTGGTGAGACTTTCATAAAGTGAGGTACCACTGTATACGGTTCAGAACATTAATGAATGAATGGATTCACTTATTTGCTGTCTGTCTGTCTGTCTTCCTTTCGGCTTTTTCCCTTTCACTCGGGAGTCACCACAGCGAATCATCTGATTCGCACGTTTGATTTGGCAGAGGTTTTTACGTCGGATGCCCTTCCTATCACAACCCTTTTAGCAAGGGACAGAAACACGCTGACGACTTTGCAGCTACTCTTTACGAAAGTCAGCAATGGTTCTTTTACATGCCTCTCACCATAGACAGTGACAGACATGGCCCGCCTTTGATAACCCAGTTAGCCGCACTGGGGGGCATTCACTTATTTGCTGAACCGTCTAATACTTTCAGGGTTGCAAGAAGGCTGATGTTTGTCTTCACCGATACTGGTTGAAGGTGGTGTGCAGCCTGAACAGCACGCCATACGATCACAAGGCAATGCACACACAATCATTCACACTCATATCTAGGGGCAATTTGGAACAACCAGTTAGCCTGAGAGGGCAGTGGTGGCCCAGTGGTAAGGTGCTGGATCACTGATCCCAAGGTTGAGGGTTCAAGCCCCACTGTCAATGGTTGTCACTGCTGTCCCCCCAGTGCAGCTAACTGAGTTGTCAAAGGTCGGCCATGTCTCTCACTGTGTATGGTGTGAGCTTCATGTAAAAGAACCATTGCTGACTTTCGACAAGAGTAGCTGCATAGCCGTCAACGTGTTTCTGCCCTGCAATGGCCTGGCGAGCTGTCTAGGGTGTATTCAGCCCATAGTTGACTGAGATGGGCACCAGCCTCCCTGTGACCCTAATTAGGATTAAGCGGTTCAGAAACTGAATGAATGAATGAAAAATTAGCCTGATGTGCATGTCTTTGGACTGTGAGGTGAAATTTGAGTCTGTCTGTCTTCCTTTCGGCTTTTTCCCTTTTACTCGGGAGTCGCCACAGCGAATCATCTGATTTGCACATTTGATTTGGCAGAGGTTTTTACGTCGGATGCCCTTCCTGTCACAACCCTTTTAGCAAGGGACAGAAACACGCTGACGACTTTGCAGCTACTCTTTACGAAAGTCAGCAATGGTTCTTTTACATGCCTCTCACCATAGACAGTGACAGACATGGCCCGCCTTTGATAACCCAGTTAGCCGCACTGAGGGGGACAGTGACAACCTTGTGGAGAGTGGGACTCGAACCCCCAACCTTTGGATCAGCGATCCAGCGCCCTATACCACTAGACCACCACTGCCCCTTTGTGCCCACCTTCTGTGAGGTGAAGTTTGAGTATCCAGATGAAATCGATGCAAGCAGAGGCAGAACACACAAACTCCAAACAGAAACACGTGAGCAATCAAACCCAGGAATTTCTTGATGTGAGCTTACACCACCATATTTATTTACTTATTGCTTTATTTATTTGTTTATTTATATGGGGTATCTGTAGCATAATGGTAAGAGCAGTGTATGGATTATCTTGACAAAGGAGAAGTGATCACTGACACAGATTTATACAGATGTGTGAACAATATTTGAGAAAAACAGGCCTTTTGTGTACAAAGAAAAAGTTTTTAGATTTTTGAGTTCAGCTCATGAAAAGTACAGTATTGCATTTATGTTGTTATTATTCTTTCATTTCATTTTCTGAGTGGAATAATACTAATTAGGGTTAGCTGCCTTCTCAGCCGGCTCTGGGCAAGGGCAGAATACAGCCTGGACAGCTTGCCAGGCCATCACAGGGCAGAACCACACTGAAAGCTATGCAAGTACTCTCAACGAAAATCAGCAATGGTTCTTTTATATATGACTTTCACCGTATACAGTGAAAGGCAGGGCCGGCCTTTGATTACCCAGTTAGCTCCATGGGAGTACAGCAATAACAACCCATTGATAGTGGGGCTTGTACCCCTGATCTTGGCATCAGTAAACTGACATCCTACCACCAGGCCCTGAATGAGTATATCAATTGTTATATATACTGTATATATATATATATATATATATACTGCGATTCGCAGTTGAGTGCGAAGCAGCCGGGATGAAGATCAGTACCTCCAAGTCCGAGGCCATGGTTCTCAGTTGGACAAGGGTGGAATGCACCCTCCAGGTCAGGAAAGAGGTCCTGCCCCAAGTGAAGGAGTTTAAGTATATTGGGGTCATGTTCACGAGTGAGGGAAGGATGGAGAGGGAGATCAACAGACAGATCGCTGCAGCCTCTGCTGTTAAACGGAGCCTGTACCGGTCCGTCGTGGTGAAGAAGGAGCTGAGCTACAAGGCGAAGCTCTCAATTTACCAGTCGATCTACGTTCCATCCCTCACCTATGGTCATGAGCTTTGGGTAGTGACCGAAAGAACAAGATCGTGGATACAAGTGGCTGAAATGAGTTTCCTTCACCGAGTGGTGGGGACCTCCCTTAGAGATAAGGTGAGAAGTTCGATCATCCGGGGCGAGCTCGGAGTAGATCCGCTGCTCCTCCGCATTGAGAGGGGTCAGTTGAGGTGGCTCGGGCATCTGGTCAGAATGCCTCCGCTCCCGGACACCTCCCTGGTGTAGTGTTTCGGGCATGTCCAACCGGGAAGAGACCCCGTGGTCGACCTAGAACACGCTGGAGGGACTATGTCTCTCGGCTTGCCTGGGACTGCCTCGGTGTGTCCCCCGGAAGAGTTGGAGAAAGTGGCTGGGAAGAGGGATGTCTGGACCTCTTTGCTTAGGTTTCTGCCCCCGCGACCCGACCCTGGACTTAGTGGAAAAAGATGAGATGAGATAGACATACATATATATATATATATATATAGACACACACACACACACACACACACACACACACACACACACAGGGATCCCTCACTTTCCGTAGACTGAGATTCCCCCGCAACCATCGAATTTCACTAAGTAGGATCCCCCCCGACTGAAGCCGCATTAATTGAAGCGCGAAGTAGCGAGGCATCCCTGTATCTCTATATATATATATACATTCATACATACATACAGGGCAGTGGTGGTCTAGTGGTATAAGGTGCCGGATCACTGATCCAAAGGTTGGGGGTTCGAGTCCCACTCTCCACAAGGTTGTCACTGTCCCCCCCAGTGCAGCTAACTGGGTTATCAAAGGCCGGCCATGTCTCTCACTGTCTATGGTGTGAGGCTGTAAAAGAACCATTGCTGACTTTCGACAAGAGTAGGCTACAAAGCCGTCAGCGTGTTTCCGCCCTGCGATGGCCTGGCGAGCTGTCCAGGGTGTACTCTGCCCTCGCCCTGAGTTGGCTGGGATGGGCACCAGCCTCCCTGTGACCCTAATTAAGATGAAGCGGTTACAGAAAATGAACTGAACATACATATATATATATATATATATATATATATATATATATATATATATTTAATAAAAATAAATGGACAGGAAAAAGACTTTCTATTGAAACTCCATTTATCACTACAGATCTGTTTCGAGGGGTGGTGAAAACATCCTCTCTCTTCAGGTGATTATAGAAGAATAGATATAAGATATAAGAATGATTCTATAATCACCTGAAGAGAGAGGATGGTTTCACCACCACTCGAAACAAATCTGTAGTGATAAATGGAGTTTCAATAGAAAGTCTTTGTCCTGTCCTTTTATTTTTATTGTTATTTGCTCTACCAAAAAGTATTGAGCACTCTCCTATGGAAGGATCTACTCAGAAAATCATCTATATATATATATATATATATATATATATATAAATATGTGTGTGTGTGTATACTAGTATATATGCTGGCCAGAAAGCAAAGTTTGCAAGCTACTATATCCCCAGCAACATTTGCTGAAGTTAGCTCCCCAGCTAATATTACCTTTTATTTATATGCTATAAAGAAGCTGTTAGTTTATTAAATTTTTTTAACAGACAACTTATTGTCCCACTCACACACACACACACACACACACACACACACACACTTAGAGACACACACAGTTGTTTAATCCGGAGTTTGAGCTATTCCCTTGTTTACTACGTTAGCATTTGCTTAAATAAATGCTAAGGCTTTTGGCTTATGCTGTTATAATAAAGTTTGCACTTTAGAAACTGTGTAGCTTCATTGATACTTTGGTTGTCAGCCAGAAATATAATATAATGCATCAGGATTTGGTCATCAGTTTGCCAGTCTGTCTGTACTCATTTATATCCCGGGCCACAACATAGAAACCATTTTAGACTTCTTCATCAAATTTAGTGATTCATTAATTTTGTGAACCCCTTAATCCTAATTATGGTTGCAAGAAGGCTGGCGCCCATCTCAGTCGACTCATGAAAGTAGAGTACACCTCGGACAGCTCGCCAGGCTATCACAGTATTAAATTTATAATTAAATGTATCACTTTAAGAGAATTACCATGGCAATACCTATCTATGAATGCGATCTTAATGAACAGACCAAATAAAGCATATAGGTGTGTGTGTGTGTGTGTGTGTGTGTGTGTGTGTGTGTGTGTGTGTGTGTGTGTGTGTATGCGTGTGTGTGTGTGTGTGTGTGTGTATTTGTGTGTGTGTGTGTGTGTGTGTGTGTGTGTGTGTGTGTGTGTGTGTGTGTGTGTCTGTGTATTTGTGTGTGTGTGTGTGTGTGTGTGTGTGTAGAATAGGTTATGTCTGTACTGGGAGCTTGCTAATTACCTTAGAATTGAAGGGGCAGCTTGCAGCTGTTCATGTCCCAGCTGGGGAAGCTTATGGTTTAAATTAATGAACTTTGAATAAATTTGATATCACTGGACCATGATACAAGCGACACTGCTTGGTTTTTCACCTTTTGTC
This sequence comes from Plotosus lineatus, assembly GCA_024760905.1. NCBI lineage: Eukaryota > Metazoa > Chordata > Actinopteri > Siluriformes > Plotosidae > Plotosus > Plotosus lineatus. The sequence continues at coordinate 20,844,017 of CM045729.1, forward strand.
TAAGATAATAGTGTTACTATTTATAGACGTATGGTTATTCTTCACTTTATTCTTGGCCAGTACAACAGATCTTCACCTTAAACCTTAAGAAAAAGGGCCATCATACCCTGACACCAGACGAAGTAACTCACACCGAGGGGCAGTTTGAGACAACCAATTAGTCCAATGTGCATGTTTTTGATAGTGCGAGGAAATTATAGTGCCTGGAGGAAGTCACACAAACATGGGGGCGTGCGTGCACACTCCACACAGAAACGCCCGAGCCGAGCCCAAGACTCGAACCCAGAACCTTCTTGCTTTGGGGCAGATCTGATAATGACTATGATGCTGTTCTCTATAACAGTACATAGAGTGGTTAATAAATAGAAATACATTTAAATAAAATGTACTAGTATACAGTGATCCCTCGCTACTTCATGCTTCAGTTTCTGCAGCTTCAGTGCATCGCGGGTTATTCAAAATTATTCATCGAAAACATTTTAAAAATAGGGAAATTAAGGAAGAATAGTGGAAAAGTTAATGAAAAGCCACAAAACAGGGCTAATTATGCACAAAAACCAACATAAACAACCCAAAAACCCAACCCACAAAACTATTGACATTTTTATGTGAGGTGCACATCTGTATGTGTGTGTGTATTTATATTTTATTTCCATCTTCTGCATTATTTTGTAATGTTTAATTGTCATTATAAGCATTTATAGCGTTGAATATGTATTTATTGATATTATACACAGATACATGTACGTATACGTCAGTCGATCCTACTTTGCGGAAATCGGTGGTCACGTGGGGGGGTAGGGTCTTGGTCTTCATTAACTGCAGAAAGTGAGGGATATTTAGGAGCAGTGGTAAAGTAACCCTATATCTATTAGAAAGGGGTAGGATTTCATACTAACCAAAAATAAACATCACACTGCAGTTTGGAGCGTTCATGGCTGCTGTTACACTGGTACACTGTTTGTACATGTTTTTGGAGAGCAATAGAAAATGGTAAATCAATATACAGTAACAGTGTATGTATGAACTGTGGTATGTTGGTGTCAAAAGGAAATGATGAGGATGTTTTGGATAGCTGTGTAGACTACTATTTGCAAACTGTTTTGTACATCAGTTTTGTCCCAAGTAGGTATCAATAATACTGTAACCCCCCATTATTCGCCGTGGTTGTGTTCCGCCCCTTCCCACGGATCCTGAGAATCCGCGAATTATTGACGTGGTTTTGAAACCCTATGTATGATATTACATGCGCTAAATCATGCTTCTTAAACACATTCTATAAAAATGTAGTCTTACTAATTAATACAGCAATAATGTACAGTACAGACGCTCCCCGACTTATGTTCATTCGTTTTACGTATTTTTCGATTTTACGTTTAAAAAAAAAGTCAAATTTTGAATTTAGCATGCTCTCTGTAGTACGAGAGGTACCTAAGTAGTATGCTGATGTAATATGCTACTTCTGCATAACACTGCATCCATTGTTTACAAACAACAGACTGAACGTGCCCTGCTTCTTCCCAGTTCACTGCGTGTTACCCTTGTGTTAAGACATCGTCTCTGTGATCTTTGTGTTTACACTGTTTTGTGGACTTTTGTAACCTTATGCAAATATGGCTGGTCAGAAGCATAAGCCTGCTACCATGGGTGCAAGTTTTCTGGCATATGCCGGAATTTCCGGTTTTCCCAAGACTGAATTAACTATCTGCTTGGATCGGCGCAATCGACCATGCATACTCAGTTAAGCAAAGAGAGGTGTAAAATGAATGAAAACCCGAATCCAGAAAAGAAAGAGAACTCTCCACTCTGCTGGTGATTCACATCAGTGCAGGCTGAGTACTAAACAAGTATTCAATGGCGCCCTTGCTCACTTCAAAGACCGGAAGTCCGTATAACCCGCGCTTTGTCTCAAACACAAGCAAGTGAACTACTTTTGGTGGAGCGCCTCACATACTGTAAGCATTGATTGGCTGTTTTAAGCTTCATGTAAAGTCACTCGGCTCAATGCAAATTTGTGTTTAAAATGGTGCAAACTTTAATGAAAGAAGTGGAATCCCGCATGCCAGAAATAGATAAGGATGGTAAGAATAAGTTTAAGTGGGAATGGCTAAAAAAGATTGTGAAATTTGAGGTGAAAATTGGCAGACAGACTCAGAACGTATCAGAACATTTGGCAAGTTTCATAAAGAAATCTGACATCACCGGAAAGGTCTCCCATGTATTAGTGATAGTGGTAATCAGAAAAAGCGGCAAGCCATCTCGTTAGAAACTAAGATGGCTATTATCAAGAAAATTGATGCTGGTGAAAAACATGTGAATGTGGCACGTTTCTTCCAAATGGCATTTACAAGCAGAAAGATCTCATCATAAATAATGTAAAGGTTATATTTGATACTGTATTTGATAATTGATGAGTGAATTTGATTAAAATTTATCTATTTGAAATTATTTTGCTTGAATTTAATTTATTTGAAATTCTTCTTCTTCTTTTCCTTTCGGCTGCTCCCTTCAGGGGTCGCCACAGCAAACCATCTGCCTCCATCTCGCCCTATCCTCTGCATCTTCTTCTCTTACTCCAATGACCTTCATGTCTTCCTTCACCACATCCATAAATCTCTTCTTTGGTCTTCCTCTCGGCCTTCTGCCTGGTAGTTCCAACCTCAGCATCCTACTGCCAATATACTCACTATCCCTCCTCTGTACATGTCCAAACCATCTCAATCTAGCCTTTCTGACTTTGTCTCCAAAACATCTTACATGGGCTGTCCCTCTGATGTACTAATTTCTGATCCTATCCATCCTCGTTACTCCCAGAGAGAACCTCAACGTTTTCATCTCTGCTACCTCCAGCTCTGCCTCCTGCCTTTTCCTCAGCGCCACAGTTTCTAGGCCATACAACATCGCTGGCCTCACCACCGTCTTGTACACTTTTCCTTTCATTCTTGCTGACACTTTCCTATCGCACATCACACCGGACACTTTTCTCCAACCATTCCAGCCTGCCTGCACACGCTTCTTCACCTGTTTTCCACACTCTCCATTGCTCTGGATTGTTGAGCCTAAGTACTTAAAATCCTCTACCGTCGTTATCTCTGCTCCCTGTAACATCACCGTTCCTCCTGGGTCCTTCTCATTCACACACATGTATTCTGATTTTCTGCGGCTAACCTTCATTCCTCTCCTTTCCAGGGCATACCTCCACCTCTCTAGATTTTCCTCCACTTGTTCTCTGCTCTCACTACAGATCACAATGTCATCTGCAAACATCATAGTCCATGGAGATTCTTGCCTAACCTCGTCTGTCAGCCTGTCCATCACCATCGCAAACAAGAAGGGGCTCAGAGCTGATCCTTGATGCAGTCCCACGTCCACCTTGAATTTGAAATTAATATTGATATTATTTTACAATGTTATGTTTATAATAATTGATTTAGGGGTGTTTTATGAGATACAGTAATGGGATTTATGGACGTATAGTACAGTATGAATGTCATACGTCACTGGAACATACAGTAACAATTTACGTTTTTTTTTCACCTTACGTTCGGCCGTCCGGAATCAAACAAAAACGTAAGTTGAGGAGCGTCTGTAGTCATGATTAAGTAAAAACTTTTTAATTTTGTACTCTGATGATATTTATTCATGAATAAAGCGCTTAGGCTCGTTACCAGAAGCTTGAGAAGATGCAGGGTGTTCGAGTGGCATCATGTGGTTTAAATAATCATTAAAAACACACTAAAAAAACTTGAATTCACAATTCATACAATCACGTTGATGACATGTGCGCGAAGGAGAAAAAAAGAGGTGTACACATCATCTGCAACCAATCAACAGGAGGGAGAAACAAAAGCTCTCAGCCATTGGCTAAATTTGAATCACGTGCCAGAAACTTCCGGGTTTGCCACTAATCCCCGAGTATGCGGGGCCGCGCCGCTGAACCGTGAATGGGCAAGGGCTGACTGTATTCAGGGGGAAGAAGTATCGCTAAATTACCTCGCAGAATTTTAGTTTAGCGATGCACCTTTCTCCCAGACGCTCAGCTTTGAATCTTGTATCAGTCAGGATCTGAGAGCAGCTTTGAAGGTCCTGCTCCTTCACAGTGCTGCCTGGTGGAATATCTGGAATATCAACAGCTCCTGGCTTCCTTACTCATTAAGACTGGAATGTACACCTAATATAAATATTCAGATAAATTAATAATCACTTTAAATTCACAGAAGGATTTACACTAACTCTGTATGAATTAAAATATTCATCAAGCTGTTTTCTTTACCGGCCAATCACTTACATTAAAATTACCTTGGGATGAATTAATAATAATGTTAGCCTGGTACTATCCTCAAAGTAATGAAATCAGAGCAAAAAATAAAAATGGCAATACAGTATTTCTGAACCACATCTCCATAGGGTCATGTGGTCATTTGGAGGCGGGGCGAAACAACAAAGGAGCAAAGACTGACTAATACATTCAAAGTGTGTGTGTGTGTGTGTGTGTGTGTGTGTGTGTGTGTGTGTGTGTGTACTCTGTATAATCTGGATTATTAATCTGATTCGAGAAATAAAATAGTCCAATCAGGACTGTGTGTAAACAGATGACAGTCTGAGATCAGATTCCATTACTGGTATTAATCAATCAAACAGTTGTCAAGGAGACCAAAAAATGTGAAGTGGGATGTGTGTGTGTGTGTGTGTGTGTGTGTGTGTGTGTTATCAAACCACTTAATCCTAAAGTCCTGGGAGCCTATCACGCCCAACACTGGGTGAAGGAGGGATACACCCTAAAAACCTCACCAGAAAAAACAACAACATTCACACCCACTCACACTTATGGGCAATTTGGAAGAGTCAAAAACAATAATGTGTACGTCTTTTGATTGTAGGAGGAAACTGGTGTACCCAGAGGAAACCCAAAGAAACACTTGGAGCCCATGCGATCTTCATATGATAATGTTTTTGCCGAATCTGGGATTCGAGCCCAGGACTCTCCTGCTGTGAGCCACTGTGCCTCTCCTGCTAGTATAATATGTCTCGAATGTTTGAATAAATCCTGTTTGTGAATTTTTCTATACTGTAATTGCATATCGCTCCTGTGCATGGTTTACCAAAACTGTCCATTCGACTCTTTCATAAGTTCACTTTAGTTTTGTTGTGCTGTGCACTTTTCCTGCGTTGGCCCAGTTACGTTGTGGGTGGTAGCAAAGACCTTACAAGGCCGTTGATCAATGTGTGAGCTTTCAGTGATCTGTTTATATGGATTAGATATACTGTAGTTTCCCGTAGTCAGTCAGAGTATAATGGATGAGATGCTGCTCTGTCTCAGATGTTCACTTTGACAGAGCGCTGGTTCAGTTTGGCGTTTATACAAACTTTCTTTGCCTTGCAAATGGACATTTAAGCTTGTAAACATGCACACCAGAGCTGTCCATCAATCCTCATTCTTTTTATTATTCTCTCTTCCCATCTGTCCTTGATGTGGTAGGTGGCTCAGGAGGTGCCAGCAGTGTCCCTGCCCCGACATCATCCCCCAGCCAGTCTCGTGACTCCAGCGGCGGCGACGGCAGTGCCTTTGAGAACGGGGGCAGGCACAAAAGAGACCCACAGAAGGCGGGGCTTGAAACCTGGGAAATTAACTACAGTGACTCAGGGGAACCATATTATACAGAGTATTGTCACCGGTCAAATATTTCTATAGTGTAAAATTAATATTAGTTTGAGTATCAGTTTGCTGATATTGTTAAAAATATTAATTCATTAATATGTAATTTGTGTTATACATTGTCTACAGTGCATATGATATTGCCCTGTATATAGGTATTATGCATGCATAATGATACGTACAATGCTGTGATGCCTTCCTGGTTCCCATAACAACACTGACATCTTGTGTTGGCGTGTTGTTTTTCAGCCATCAGCCCAAGCCAGCGTACTGGCACACTCGCCGTACATCGAGCCGAGAGTCGGTTTTCATGACTGACTGTAAGCTTTTTTTGTTTGTTTTGAAGATATTCCACTGGGATAATTAATATGAGACGGTGTGATCAATGTATAACCGTACCCTGTTCAATAATCATCATTTAATCAAAGGGTTCTTCAAGGGTTCTTTGAATGATTGAAGCCAAATATGCCCATCGTCATGGTGAGGCTCAGCCGACTCTAGGTGACGGTGGAGTACACCCTGAACTGCTTGTCACAGCATCGCAGGACGACTGACACAAAACCATTCACACTCAGTCTCACATCTAGGGGCATTTGGAACAGCCAGTTTAGCCTCATTCCATTAGGGCAAAGGGAGGAAACCCGCGCAATCACAGAGAGAACATGTAAACTCCACATAGAAATAGCCTCGATTCGAACCCTGGACCTTCTTGTTGTGAGATAGACGTGCTAACCACTATGCCACAATCTCGCCATTCCATGTTAACTATTCTTTCATTCATTCATTCATTTTCTAAAACCGGATGCAAGGAGACTGGCTGGCGCCTATCTCTGGGTGAGGTCGGGGTACACTCTGGACAGCCCGTCAGGCCATTACAAGACCAACACTCACACAGCCACTCACACTCGCTAAGGGGATTTGGAACACCTAGTAAAACCTACTGTGCACGTTTTTGTATCAGAAGGAACCCGGCGCACCCAGAAGAAACCGACGCAAGCATGAGGAGAACATGCAAACTCCACACAGAAACGTCCAAGCTGGGAATCCAACCCAAACCTTCTTGCTGTGAGGCGGATGTGCTAACCACTACGATACTGTGCCGCCACCATGTTAACTAGCTGTGAGTAAATCTGGACCATCCCTGACATATGAAGCCCCAGGCTATGTGAATATTGCTGACTACTCATTATTCTTCCTCTGGGTAAAAATGAACTGCCGACTCTGTGGAGCCCACTAGAGAGAAGAAGGTCAGGGCTACTATTTTCTGCATTGGGGACCATCACTATAAGGGAAGGAAGACAAACTGACCAAAGGCACAAAATCATTAGCTGCAATGGAATAGCACTATAGCTGCTTCCTGTACAGAGACGAACCCTGATGTAGCCAGAGTTGCTGGTTCTCACTGTCTGCACTTGGAAACACTGATAGCCTGTCATCTGAAGGTTCTGATGAACCGAAGAGGTTTAGGAGTGAACGCATTGTATTGCACGCCGATATTAAAGGCGCCGTAATGAAATGAAGCTGAATCTTCCACTTCACACACTGATCGAATCTCTAAAACATTTTCTGGTGTAATAGCCCAGGGGATTGTCTGGGCCATTCCACAATATATCAGTTTCTTTAAACAGTTCCTATATGGATTAAGCAATGTATTGAAGGTGCTGCCTCTTTAAAAAAAACATGTCTACTGGCTACACTGGACTGATGCAGGATGACCTGTACATTATTTTAGTATGGGGTGTCGCGGTAGTGTAGTTGTTTGCATGCGTCCACATTCAAAGCAAGAAGGGCCTGGGTTCAATTCCTGGTCTTGACAAGAGCGTTTCTGTGTGGCGTATGCATTTTCTTGCTATGCTTCCTTGGGTTTCCTCCGGATACTCTGGTTTCTTTCCACAGTCCAAAAGCATGCACATTGTCTAACTGGCTGTTCCAAATCACCCCAAGGCGTGGCTGTGTTTGTGAATGGTTGTATGTGTTTTGGCCCTGTGATGACCTGGCTACCTATGCAGGCTGTACAGCAAGTAGGATTAAGTAGTTCAGCAAATTAATTAATATTAATATACTAGTACAGGGATCCCTCACTTTCCGCGGTTGATGAGGACTAAGATTCCCCAGCGACCACCGAATTCCACGAAGTAGGATCGAACCCCCCCCACCCCCAAGTGACGTATACATACATGTATATGTGAATATAATATCAATAAATACATATTCAATGCTATAAATGTTATCATAACAATTAAACATTCAAAAATAATGCATAAGATCTAAATAAAATATAAATAAACACACATACGGACACGCTCGCGCACTCAGATGCGCACCTCACATAAAAATGTAAGTAGTTTTGATGGGAGGTTTTGGGTTGGTTTTTTTTTTTTTTTTTTTTTTTTTGCATAATTAGCCTTGTTTTTGTGGCATTTTCCTTAAATTTCCCCTTTTCATCCTTAATTTCCTTATTTTTTAATTCGATGAATATTTACAAAAAAAAAAAAAAAAACCGCGAAGAGCGGAACCCGTAGAATTGAATCGCGAAGTAGCAATGGATCCCTGTATACTACAAGCGAACAGCGTGATCTGATTGGTCCAATATATATATATATATATATATATTTAATAAACAAACCACAGATATGACACAACCAAATGTTAGATTTAAAAGCTGAACGTGTTTGTCTGGTGAAAGATACGCCAAACAAATTTTTAAAAAATATTTTAGGGAATTAATTTTTTTTCAAAATTCAAAAAGTCTTTCAGGTTTTTTTCACCTAACCCTACTTGCTTATGAGGTCGGCGCTTATCCCAAAGCGTGAAGTAACTATGAGTTCAATTCCTTCTGCAGGGGACACTAGAGCATTTTTTTGATTGGCACCTATTTATACTGCTGGGTAGACAGAGACACTTGTGAGTAGACAGAGGGTATTCAGAGACGCACAAGATTGAGACCTTGACTAGGGGTCTTAGTACGGTGGGGGTCCAATGGGGATTCGACCCCCATGACCTGTCGATCATAAGCACAGCAAACTAACCACAACACCACCAGCCCCAAGGGATTCGGAACAGTTTGTGCTATTACTGTATATGTTTTAGAAAAACTAATTTTAAAGGTTTTAAAGAGATTTGCATAATTCTTTCCTTAGCGTTGAGTGATTCCATATTTTCTTCTTCTGGTAATCTTGGAAAAATTGGTTTATTGTTCATATTCTATAACCGCTTAATTCGAATTAGGGTCACAAGAAGGTTGGTGCCCATCCCAGCTGACTCCGGGCAAGGGCAGAGTACACCCTGGACAGCTTGCCAGGCCATTCCAGGGCGGAAACACGCTGACGGCTTTGCAGCTACTCTTGTCGAAAGTCAGCAACGGTTCTTTTATGTGAACCTCACACCATAGACAGTGAGCGACGTGGCCGGCCTTTGATAACCCAGTTAGCTGCACTGGAGGGGACAGCAGTGACAACCCACTGAGAGTGGGATGCGAACCCCCAACCTTAGGATCAGTGATCCAGCACCTTTACCACCAGGCCACAACTGCCCGGAAAAAATTGGTCATTAGTTAAAATAATTTAATTTAGTTTGTTTGAGGTATGTTTTATGAAACCAAATTGTTTTGTAATGCCATATTTGTCAAGGGTTGTAGTCACTGCTTAAAGTGTTTAAATTTTATTTTCCCACCTAATTTCTTTCCGGAGAATACAAATACACCAAGAAATGCATAACATATGCCTATACCCTTTTAGTCTTTTCCCCAGCTTTATTCATTATAGCTTTCAAGTATACAAACAGCCCTGCGATGGCATGGCTCGCGATCCAGGGTGTACCCCACCGTTGCCCAGAGTTGGCTGAGATGGGCACTAGCCTCCCCGTGACCCTAATTAGGATTAATCGGTTTAGAAAATGAATGAATGGATAAATGAAGTATCAAAACATTGGATCTATATGTAGATCAGGCTTCTCTCTCTCTCTCTCTGTCTCTCACTCTCTCTCTCTCTCTCTCTCTCTCTTAGTGTGCGAGTTCACAGATCAGCCAAGTGAGTTGAGAGGATTCTCGGTGCATACCCGGGTGTGTAAAGGATCACAGGGCTTTGGTTTTAACATTTCTGGTGGTAGCCGTCCTCGAGAGTTTTTGCAGATCTACAGCATCACACCTGGAGGGCCATCAACTCTTAACCCTGGTAACCAAGCACATCACAAATGTGGCTCCATGTTTCTTGCAGTCCAAATGGTTTTAGATATGAAAGACAGTTCAGGCTGTCAACACAAGTTGAGAAAGGACTAACAACTAGTGGTTAGTTGGCAACAAGCGGGATATTGGACAGCAGTATAATTTTATGAGCCGGATATAATTACATTGGCGTGATTACGATTTTAATCACAGTTATATGAGGATTAATGTTCTGTGGCCAGTTCTGTTGTTTGTTCAGGCCAAAATGATTGATACCGCTGGAAAAGAGTCAGTTGACTGAATTTATGAGCAAACATTATCCCTGAATTAAAATTTATTGTTTATAGTTTTTTTCCTTATTTTTCTCCCCTAATTTTAGTTATATTCAATTCTCACCCACAAGATATTGTCTCTCTATCACACACGACCACCAAGCAGGGAGGGGCATAAGCAGGACAAGTGAAGCTGCCATGCGCATTTGGGGGGCGGGGGTGTGGGGGTTATAATAAAGGCCACTGAACAAGAGAAGTGCTATCCGTCCTTTGAATGAATTAACTCGCAGATGCTCATGATTGGCTGGTTATAGTTGTGAGTATTAGGGAGGGGAGTGTATGCCATCCCTTCCTCCTATGAGAACTCAGCCAATGAACTTCCATGGACTCTGCAGATAATAGACTCCAGTTTAATAGTTGTGCAGCATGTGGATGCAGCACTTGGGAGATTGTAGCCTATACAGTGGTACCTCACTTTACGAAATTAATCCATTCCAGCGCCTTTTTCGTAACCTGCATTTTTTGTAAATTGAACCACATTTTACATGTAAAACGCATGATTCGTCCCAAGGCCCCCAATACTACCCATAAACTATTTATTACAATTATAAAAGCATACCTTTTAAGGCCTCCTTCTGCTTCAATATCGTACCGATGGTAGACGGGTTTGGCCATATTCCTTTGCGATATCACTCGAGCCCATTTCTTCTTCTCACTCGCACCGGAAATCACACGCGTGTGTTCACCATGTCTTCTTAGCAGAGTTATAATCTTACAAATGTTTATGGAAGGTTAAAAGCCTGAGTCAAGAGATAAAGCATGAAACAACAGTAACTCCGTCCTTTACATGAAAAGCATCATGGTGGATGCAGCTCCATAATAGCCAATGGGAGGGAGCTGCGTCATCCCTCCTAGCCAATGGGAGACCAGCGGGTCGGGATGTTTGAACGTCATTGTTGGGAGAGCAGCTCATGCATTGTTTGAATATTTGAATGGTGCATTTTAATGTTTGAATAGCGCGATTGAATTTTTGAGATGGCACTTTCGTAACGTGAACTTGTTTCGTATCCAGAGACAAAAATTTTAGGAAAATGCGTTTCGTAACCTGAATTTTTCGTTTGGTGAGACTTTCATAAAGTGAGGTACCACTTAAGGTGAGGTACTTCTAAATATAATTTCCAGGTTATAGTTTTATGTCCAATGTTTACTTTCAATTTATACTGTGCTCATACCTGGGATTTTGGTCTCTGTCTTTAGGGGATATCCTGGTGTTCATTAATGACACATGTGTGCTGGGCACCTCTCATAAAGAATTGGTGGAAATGCTGAAAGTTGTGCCTGTGGGTCAGAGTGTGGACTTGGTGGTCCGTAGAGGCTACCCCTTACTCTATGACTCTGTTGGCAGCCCTCGATTGTCTAGGGAGACTGCTTCACACCCTTCACCTCCTCCAACCACGATCCAGCCCAAAGCTCAGTTCCTGCTCCCACAACCTCAGGCACTTTTTGATGACAGTGCTCTTATGTATAGTGCAGAGCGGAGATATCCAAGAGTGCACGGGAGAAGCGTATCCAGGTTTAGCCTGGATGCCAATGGAAATGCTTCCCATTATTCACCACCTCCGAGGATGCCACATTCTTTCCTGTATCCCAGTGATGGAGAAAGCGATATCCTGAGGGCACAACATTCGCCAAGAAGGATCAGGCAGCTGCAGAGAATGGATCTAGCCAGCCAGAGTGACAGCGAAGTGGTTTCAGCCATAGGGTCACACAGGTAACATTACCCATTTATTCAGCTTACAGAAAGTCTGAGCACTGTTCGATATACCTGCAAGTGACATTGACATACTGATCACTTGGGCCTATTTATTGCTTTAGAGCTTCCTTCATCCGTAATCACAACAACAACTCGCTCTACCCACCATCACCATTGCGCTTTTACTCCACCAAGTCTTCAGACAGCGACCTTTCTTCCTACGCTCCAAGTCCACCTCTCACCCGTTTTCCTCTCCCCCAATCAGAACCAGACCACCCCTCCATGACATCTCCTAGCGTAAGAAGACGATACACACAAAGTGGCCAGCATTCGGTACTCACCCCTCCCACCAGCACACACTCTGATGGACCATACTTCACTTTCAGCAGCACCAACAGTGAGAGTCCAGGCAGCAGTGTCCAGTCACCGGGGGCGATGAGCAATGGTGGGGGCAGGGACCTGGTACCTATTGTTCTCGTAAAGAGTGAACAAGATGGGGGTTTGGGATTTAGCTTGATGGCTGGTGGAAAAGGAGGCAGGACAGCAGTGGTGAAGCGAGTGTGGGACTGGCAGCAGTGCAATAGCCTCCAACCTGGAGATGCCATCATGAAGATCAACGGAGCTAATGTGCAGAGTCTCAGCTTCATTCAGGTACAGAAAGGACGACTGTGAGTTAACTACTAATACAATTACATACCGGTATACCCAGAAAATAAAATAAAGAATATTGTTCTAGGTCCATCGTATTTTGGAAGAACACATCAGAAATGGAGAGGTCATCCTGCTGGTTCACAGAAGAGGCGAGCATACAAAACACATCATTAATTTGTCCAATTTTTTTATTTTGCACCAACATACATTCACTCTTATCTCTTTTGCATAGGCTCTGTACATCCTTCCAACTCTAGGAAGTCTAGGCACCAGCACAACCCCACGCTGCCACGCCCTGCCTCGGCCTCTCAGATCCCTCTTTCTGACACACCAGCTATACTACGGAAGTCCCTTACCCCACCCCCACAATCTCTGGTGCGCTCTTCATTGGTCCAAAGTACCAGCTTCTTGGACTGTGTACCAGTTACATTAACCCTAGAGCCTCGTGATTGGATGAGAACCGAGGAGGGTGGAACTACACTTAATCCCCGACTGAAGACAGCAGAAAATATTGAGCCGCCAGTGTCACGGGGATTCGAAGTGGAGCTGAAGAGGAGGTCAGGAGAGGGATTTGGATTTGTGATTGCATCTCAGGACGTGGAGAACGGTAAAGGTGAATGTTTCCATGAAACTCAATGTGCTGCTTGCTGGCAAAAACAGCAATTGGAGCTTACGTTCTAGATTTTGCAGAAGTTATAAAGATACAGTGTCATACACTAAGTGTGTACTCAGCGGAATCTAATAAGACTTAGACACATCTAACAGCATCTACTGTTGAGCTTGCAGACTGCAACCAATAGCAATTCCATTCCTGACCCCACTCCATTGAAGACTATGTGGGTCTGGACTACCGTAGAAACATGGAGGTGCAAGATGGCAGACTCCATGAGAGGGGACCAGTTCCCTATGTAGATATAAACAGCTTATTCTAAGGTCTAACACTCAATATTATTATTATTATTATTATTATTATTATTATTATTATTATAGATTAATGAATATTTATGGGCATCACGGTGACATGGTGGTCACCAAGTCTGCCTCATGTCTAATAGGTCCTGGATTTGAATCCCGGCTGATGTGCCTCTGTGCGGAGTTTGTTTGGGTCCTCTGGGTCCTCTGGGTTCTTCCCACAGTCCAAAGATAAGAACATTAGACTAACTGGCTGTTCAAAATTGCCCCTACGTCTGAATGTTTGTTTGTGTGTAGGCACCTGCGATGGTCTAACAAGCTGTTCAGGGTGTACCCCACCTTAACCCTATGTCAGTTTAACCCAGTGTCGAGGCAGCACCAGCCTCCACACGGCTCTAGTAGGACTAAGTGGTTCAGTGTGGGAATGGAAACTTATATATTGGGGATTTACTCAGTTTCCGATTACAGATCCCCCAAAATGTTACACACTGTACCTTTAAGTGGTTTCAATGAAGTCAGAGAGCTACAGACAAAACATACACACATAACCAGCCAAATATTATTCGAAGTTTGGTGACATGGCAGTTAAATAGCAATGAGTGAGAATGTCAGTGACAATATATGTAAGGCTGTTGAAAACTATCCTGAGGTTGGAGGTTCAAGTCCCATGCTCCACAAGGTTGTCACTGTGTCGTCCCGTCTTTTTCAGAAACTTTAACCAGCTAGGTATAAATGTTAGTGTAAGTGGTTGTGTCTGTGTTGCCCCACAGTGGTCTGCCAAACTAAAATACCTGTTCAGGGTATATCTTGCCTTTGCCCGGAGTCAACTGCAGTGGCCCTCATAAAAGATAAAGTTGCTCATAAAATGACATGAGATTTTAATATTTATAGTGTATTTTTTACTTTATTGATTTTTATCTTGACTGAAGATAAAGATGTTATTGTTTGTTACACACAAAAAATTAACAAATAATTAAAGTTTAGAAGCATTTTGAACATGGCAAAGGTTCTACCAATGTTACCATGTTTGTGCAAATACTGCCACCTGCTGGTATTACAGGTCTTAATACAGTACTGTATTTTGTTTTCAAGTTCAGTGTTTTTCATCAGAATCAGAATACAGTACTTTATTGACTTCACAGGAAGGGGCAGTGGTG
>CM045729.1:20863579-20898579 GCA_024760905.1 Plotosus lineatus
TTAACGCCATCATGCATGCATCCATCAGAAAAACATCATGTGCAGGGAAATGTTATGAGAGAGAAGGAGAAGGAGTTCAAAAATCTATGACAACATTTGATTGATCATTCAAAACTGCACTTATCCGCAGTGGAGCAATATGACAGATGGAGGTAGGCGTGTGCGGCTAAGGTTTGAGACGTGTGTCTCAGAATGAGCATATCGAGTGCTCTTCCCCGCATCACTGCGTATCTCACACTAACGTTATTATATACTCTGTACTGTATATCCTGTAACTGCAGCAAAGACAAGTCATACATACAATATCTAGATATTACCGCCCTGTGAGCCACACACACTGGTTGGGCAGATGTGAAGTGAAAGGCCGTGTTTTGCAAAATTAGCACCAGTGTGGGTGGAAGCAGAAGAGAATAGACATTAGCATGTTCTAGCTTAGAGCTAATTATGTGCAATATAACGTGGTGGACAGATTCGAGCCATACAGTGTGAACGCAAGGGTAATTTCATTGTAGATTCTTACAAAATAAAGCACACGGCACGAATAGATCACTATTAAATTATTATCCTGGCAGCTTTAATTCGAGCCTGATCTTTAGATAGGACAGGCCGCGGGATCATGATACAGCAAGTCATTTTTCTTTAAGTTTATCTAAAGTATTAATCAGACAGGATGACATTTGTAGACATATATATATATATATATATATATATATATATATATATATATATATATATATATATTCACCTGAAGAGAGAGGATGGTTTCACCACCCCTCGAAACAGATCTGTAGTGATAAATGGAGTTTCAATAGAAAGTCTTTGTCCTGTCCTTTTATCTTTATTATATGTATATGTATATATATATATATATATATATATATAATATAATATATATATATATTACACACACATATATATATATATATATATATATATATATATATATATATATATATATATATATATATATATATATATATATATTGGAATGGATGGAGAAAAGTGTCCGTGTGATGTGTGATAGGAGAGTATCGGCAAGAATGAAGGGAAAAGTGTACAAGACGGTGATGAGGCCAGCGATGTTGTATGGTTTAGAGACAGTGGCCCTGGGGAAAAGACAGGAGTCAGAGTTGGAGGTAGCAGAGATGAAAATGTTGAGGTTCTCTTTGGGAGTAACGAGGATGGATAGGATCAGAAATGAGTACATCAGAGGGACAGCACATGTTAGATGTTTTGGAGACAAAGTCAGAGAGGCTAGATTGAGATGGTTTGGACATGTACAGAGGAGGGATAGTGAGTATATTGGATGCTGAGGTTGGAACTACCAGGCAAAAGGCCCAGAGGAAGACCAAAGAGAAGATTTATGGATGCGGTGAAGGCGGACACGAAGGACGTTGGAGTTAGAGGAGAAGATGCAGAGGATAGGGAGAGATGGAGGCAGATCATTTGCTGTGGCGACCCCTGAAGGGAACAGCCGAAAGGAAAAGAAGATATATATATATATATATATATATATATATATATGTATATTATATATATATTAGATATATTAGATATAATGGTAAGTAATGTTGTAATAACTATACAGTACTGTGTTCACAATGCAGCATCAAGTGAATATCAGCAGAGTACTGCAGTTGGAAATGCATTATTGATAAGAAAGTTTAAAGGAGAATAATCAGAATAAAAAGACTTAAGTAGCTACTCTTTACAACTGTGGTAAGGAGAAAACTATTTTAGATCGCTGAAGATATTGAGTGGGGCCGGTGGCGTAGTGGTTAGGGTGCTAGGCTCATGACCCCTAGGCAAGGTCTTAATCGCAAGTGTGCCTCTGTCCACTCAGCAGTATAAATAGGCACCAGTAAAAATACTGGGAAGGTAACCTGCGATGGACTACAGCGGTGCTTCTCAATTACAGTATTTTCTGTGGCGCCCCCTCAAGGAAGAAAAAAATTTCACGACCCCCACCACCCCGCAAGCGACTATAAGTACGTAGTATTATTTGTATATAAAATTGTTATTAGTACACCTCTGCATAGCATTGTATCTTTATTAGCATTAAAAACAAAAAAGAAAGAAATATAGTTCAACTTACAATAAAGAAAAACTTCATTAACATTGTTTTTTGTAACAGAAATTTTTTTTTTTAAATCTTAATTAAACTTATTTGACTTATTTATGTCTTAATATCTTCGTCTCTCAACACCTTTTTCTTCGTTCCTGTTCGAAAATTTTCCGTGTTGTTTCTTGAGGGGTTGTTTACTGCATGTCATAACATTTGCTCGTACGAAAAACCGCTATGAGAGCGCCACTACCAACTACTGGAGTCGAGGTGCAATTACACTTAATTCTTGTACACTATTCCAGAAAAGCGTGTTCCCCAGGGTCACACAAGGCATCATACCGCTTCATACCCAAGGGGGGCATGCCCCACTATTTGAGAAGCAGTCGCCTACAGGAATCCTTCACTTTACGCGGTTAATGGGGACCGAGACCCCCCACGACACCAATTTCCGCGAAGTCGTATCTTCGAAGTATATGTGTATATAATATCAATAAGTACATATTCAACACTATAAATGTTTATAATAACAATTAAACATTCATAAATAATGCACAAGATGTACATAAAACATAAATATACACACATACAGACACGTGCACGCACACACACACACACACACACACACACACACACACACACACACACACACACACACACACACCCACACACACACACACACACACACACACACAAATGTGTGCACTTCACAGAAAAATGTAAGTAGTTTTGTTGGGTCATTTTCTTATTTTTGTTTGTTTGGGTCTTTTTTGCATAATTGGCCTTGTTTTGCAGCATTTTTTTTTTTGATGAATGTTTTTGAAAAACCCGCGATGCACAGAAGCTGCAGAAACTGAAGCACGAAGTAGCGAGGGATCCCTGTACATGGTAGGTATTGCAAGTTACAATGGCTACAAAACTGGAAATAAGCACCAGCCTGATGAGCCACTAGGCTTGGGTGGAAAAAAAAAGAAGATATTAAACATTGCCCTGTCAGGTTGAAGTCCATAATCTCAAAAAAAAAACCAGGGATCTGAAACTACATGGCTGCAGACTCACTTAATATCTTGGAAAGCATTGCCTAATCTCATTAAATTTGATTGCAGTCGAATGACTCATGGCCCCAGTGTGCTTTGTGTCAGCAATTCAGGGTGGTGATGGTATCATGGTGCTGTGGGGAGTATTGTGTGTCACACCGTGAGCCATGTAATGCATGCCACTGCCTATCTGGGTATTGGGTGCAGAATACAGTGGTACCTCACTTTATGAAAGTCTCACCAAACGAAAAATTCAGGTTACGAAACGCATTTTCCTAAAATTTTTGTCTCTGGATACGAAACAAGTTCACGTTACGAAAGTGCCATCTCGAAAATTCAAACGTGCCATTAAAACATTCAAACAATGTGCGAGTTGCTTTCCCATTGGTTGTCTCCCAACACCCCGCCCCGTTGGCCTCCCATGGGCTAGGAGGGAGCTGAATCTCCATAATACAGTACTGTACCCATAATGCTTTTCATGCGCCTTCGACCCATTGTTCGACACATGCATGAAGAAGCGTAGTACTGTTGGTTCGTGAGTTTCGGGAGTTTTTTGAGTGTGCTTATTGGAGCGTTATTTTTCGTTATTAATCATGAGCCCCAAGAAGTGATTCCCGGTGAGACTGAAAAGAAGAAGCGGGCTCCGTTATCAATAAAAGTAAAACAGGAGATGATAAAAAAATATGAAAGTGGGATGCAGTTGAGTGAAATCGCAATGGAGTATGGCCGAAATCCTTCTATAATCGAGACGATATTGAAGCAGAAGGAGACATTAAAAGCGGAGATACAGTGACGGAGGCGATTATTTCGGAAAAAGCAACCACCATATTTAAGGACCTCGTGAGGGAGGTTAGCGGTGGGAGTGAGGGTTCTTCGGACCAGCAACCCCCGGACTTTAAAGCGTTGCATGGGTGGCTCGAGAGATTTAATACAAAGGTAAATAATTTTCTTTTACTTTTAACACATATTTCATACATATTTTATGCTAAATTGGTGTACTTTTATCATTTTTAATGGGTTTATGGGGTAGTATTGGGAGCCTTGGAACGAATCACGCATTTTACATGTAAAATGCAGTTCAACTTACGAAAAATGCAGGTTACGAAAAAGGTGCTAGAACGGATTAATTTCGTAAGGTGAGGTACCACTGTATTTGTATCCCTTTATGGCCACAGTTTGTGGGGCCGGTGGCGTAGTGGTTAGAGTGCTGTGCTCATGATCGGGAGGTTAATCCCAGTTAGCCCTCCACTGTGCTAAGACCCCTGGGAAAGGTTTTAACCACAAGTGTGCCTCTGTTCATCCAGCAGTAACTGGGTACCAGTAAAAATATACTGGGAGGGTAACCTGCGATGGACTAGCGTCCCATCCAGGAGGAGTTGAACTCCTAATTGCTTCATGCTGTGGAAACCGGAGATAAGCACCGGCCTGATGAGACATTATGGCTCGGCTGTAAAAAGCCCAATAGACTTTACAATGGCCACAGTTGAGCAATCATAGACTGGCTGGTTTGAGCTTGACAATGCATATTACCACGAGGTCAAGTCTCTGGTTCAATGTATATGTCACTCCCCGACTATGCATGTTCGAAAGGGTTTCCTCCAGGTACTCTGGATTCCTTAGATTTGGGAATGAGGTAAGCTGTTAACTCTAAATTGCCCTTAGGTGGGACTGACATTTTGTCTCTGTGATAAAAAAAAACAACAACACTGAAATAAATGTCATAAATAAAAAACTGCATTAAAAAAACGACCCAGGGTGTACCCCGCCTCTCGCCTGAAGTCAGCTACGACAAACAGTATACTAGTAGATAATGAACAGATGGATGTGCAACTAAAAAATCTGTAGCTAATATGTGACGCGTAGGGTCTTCGAATCCCAAAGGAATAAAATATTTTCCGGGATATAAAATTACCCTCAGGTTGTTTTATGAGCAACGTTCAGTATATATTAGAGCGTATGTCACCTTGGGTTATTTTCAAAAAGGTGAAATACTGTGTCTTTCCATGCACTGTTCATAAGAATGATTGACACGCTGGAATCTGATCAGACTGAAGCTCCAGGGATTCTCCAGTAATAGCTTTCAAATTGGCCTGAGGTGGAATTTAACCTGTTATATTTTACCCACACAAAATTTGCTCATCTTGAAAGGATTCATGTGTGGGTGTCAGGTTGGGCTTCTTTCTGGAAGAAAATAGACCGGTATTCATTAAGGTTGATTTCTTGTATGTTGTGCTATAAGTGTCCGGTTGTCTCCGTGTCTCTGATCACTGTGTCATTGTACACCTCTGGTTTTTATTCTGCGCCAGAAAGGTGCCTGAATGTTAGCTCATCGGTCACCAATCAGATTAAAGTGCTGTCCTGTGCTATTGTCATGTCCTTTAATCTTTTCTCTGGAGACACACATAGACAGAGACATGCACATATCCAGTATAGCGAGGACAGATCATACCTCTTTGAGCTCGCTATTACACAGTTTGTTCTATTAGATTAAACACCCCATTTCTAAGAAGCAAATCGAGACCGCCGTGTTGTCCCTCATCCTTTCCATTTCTGTCACTTTACTACGTCGCTTGTATCGTACCGTCCTGCCTCTCACTGTCCCGCTTTCCTTTCCTTCCCTTCACCTTTTTCTCTCGAACTCTCTTCAGTCTTTCCATCTCTATTTTACAACCCCCCTCCCTCCCTACCCTCCTCCCTACTCTGCAGTGGTCTCTTTCCTCTCTTCCTCATTCGCTCCTCCCACCTCACTCTCACTGCTCCCTCCTTCTCTTTCTCCTTTTCTACTTGCTTGTAGATGCTGAAGTTAAAATTGAGTGCACTACCCTGAACAGCTTGCACCCATTATCAGACCTACAGAGTTTTATTTTGCAAATATATATATATATATATATATATATATATATATATATATTTCTTTTTTTTTTTTCTTTTTGTATATATAATTTTTTTTTTTTTTTTTTTGCATATGGTAAATTCAATCTCTCCAGATTTTTCCACTCTCACATTTGCTGGGATTTATTAGGAGTGTGACTGGGAGACTGGGATCAGGACCCTGCCTCCACACACTCACACACACACACACACACACACACACACACACACACACACACACACACACACACTGAGCGATGCTGGAGAGACTGCAGTCGGCTCTGAAAAATGTGAAGGATTCCAAACGTAACTATTTCTTCTCTCAGTTTCCTGTTACACTGCGTCCAAGTCGATTTCTCTGCCAAGAGCAACACGCTCCTTCTGAACTGTCGCTGAATTGCTGCATTGAGGATTTTAGGCTTTAGCTAGGTGATCTAAGGACGAGCTGTTTGCATATTTATTTTAAATCGGAATTATTTAAGTGCTTTTGATTTGAAGAGTGTGCGAGGGGTGCAGTGGTGCATGTCATTTTGGGAATAGCTTAAGGGGGTGTTGCTGCATGTGTTTATAATGCAGTGAATTGTGACATGAATTGCTTTGATGTAATTATCTGCATGGATGATTGCCATAAGTGTTACACACACACACACACACACACACACACACACGCACACACAGAGTCCGCTCAGGGCCTGTCGTGGGGATTCCCTCCGATATATCGCTGTAGAAATCATGCTGCATAACACTTTGTCATCTTTTTGACTGCACTTTGTTTAATCAGTATAAGTGTCTCACACACACACACACACACACACACACACACACACACACACGACTCGATTTACTTCTTCTGAAATAAAAGTATGTATCACTACAGATGCATGCCAAGCTTGTATCTTGTATCCTGATATTCCTAGTGTTATTTATCCAGGACAACTTTAGTCGGAGAGCTTTAAAAAGCATGAGCTGTGTTTGTGGGTCAGTACGGGCTAGGTCAGTATGTGTGTAATGGGAGATTTGCACTCATACAGCTCACAATGTGCAGTAATCAGATGTGAACACACCAGAATCTTTGTTTGAATAGGAAAATGTTCTTAAAATCCGAAAAAGAAAAGGAAGCATGCCGGTCTATTGGTTCATAGAAAGGAGGTTCTGAATTCGGATCTTGTTTTCATGGTCTTCCAATGCCTGTGTTGGTTTATTTCTGTTGGATATGCAGATAGATTAGGTCAACTGGATACTTAAAAATTATCTATCAGGAATGTGAATAGTTGTTTT
This sequence comes from Plotosus lineatus, assembly GCA_024760905.1. Classification (NCBI taxonomy): domain Eukaryota; kingdom Metazoa; phylum Chordata; class Actinopteri; order Siluriformes; family Plotosidae; genus Plotosus; species Plotosus lineatus. The sequence continues at coordinate 20,870,828 of CM045729.1, forward strand.
AGTCTGCATTAGTCCTGCAGTAGACTGGCAGGCTGTTCAGGTTGTATGCCGCATCTTGCATGAAATCTTCCGGGATTGGCTCTACATTTCTCTGCCACATTGTGGTATAAATAATGGATAGTTGGGGGAGATCATTTCTTTTGTAACACTTATATTTGTAGTCGTGTTGTGCTAAATGAACTCTGCCACAGCACTCTCCGGGTATAGAGTAATCCAAATCACGCTCAGATCAATGCATCGGTTTAATACATGATCATTTCTATTGTTGCCTCTGCCGAAAATTCATTCACAGGGACTTGGTGGAATGGCTACATAATTCAACCCAAATTGCATTTATTTTTCCAAACGGCTCCAGTTTTAAAAAGAAAAAGTGATTTTATAACATTTTGTGATTAAAAATATGTTCAGGAGTCTCCATTTTAATGTGCGAAAATGAGGTACCGACTTACTTCAGGAAGGTCGGACAGAATGACTGTTAACATGTCATGTCATTTATAAGGGAAGAGGGAAGGCTGGAGCTCATCCCAGCCGACTCCAAGTGTGAAAAAGGGGTACAGTCTGAACAGCCTGACAGACCATCGTAGGACAACAGATACACAACCATTCACAAACACTCTCCCACCAAGGGGCAATTTGGAAAACCCGTTTAGGCAGGATACACCCTGAGCAGAACATCGTCGTGCCAACACACATACAAGCACGTACACTTATTCTCACACACCTAGTGGCAACTTGGAACCTCCAGTCAGCCTACTGTTCATGTCCTTGAACTATTGGAAGAAACCAGAGCATCCAGAAGAAATGCCCAATCCTGGAACTTGAAACCAGAACCTTTCTTGTTGTGAGGTGAAATTATTAACCCCTACACCTGCACAGTGAGGTCGTGATTAGCACATCCGCCTCACAGCAAGAGGGCCTGGGTTCGATTCCCAGCTTGGGTGTTTCTGTGTGGAGTTTGAATGTTCTCCCAGTGCTTGCTTGTGTTTGGGTTTCCTCCAGTTACTCCAGTTTCCTCCCACAGTCCAAAAACCTGCACGGTAGGCTACTTGGCTGCTCAAAATCACCCCTAGATGTGAGTGTCAATGATTGTGTGAGTGGTGGCCTCGTGATGGCTGGCGAACTGTCCAGGGTGTACCCTTTCCTCGTCAAGAGTCGGCAGAAATGGGCACCAGCCTCCCTGCGGGCCTAATTAGGATTAAGCGGCTTAGAGAATGGATGAAGGAATCGTTTACCAAGTTGCTCGGTATAGCAGATGTAACCGATCATTGTATGAATGGATTTGTTGATTCCTTTCCCAGAACAGGACGCCCTGTCAGCGCTTATTAATATACGATACGGATATATACGGGGCATGGTGGTGTAGTGGTTGGCACTCTTGCCTCATAGCAAGAACGTTGTGGGTTTGATTCCCGGGCCTGGCGAGGGCATTTGTGTGGGGTCTCCATGCTCACTCCGTGTTTGAATGGGTTTCATTAAGGTCCTCCAGTCTCCCCCAAACAGTCCAAGGACATGCACGCCAGGCCAATAATCTATTCCAGATTGTCCCCAGGTTCGATGTGGCGTGGAGCCATTCAAGTTATACAGTCTGTAGTCTCTCTGTTGAAGAGATACCTACAGCTCAAGAATGAACTAATATTGCTTTAGTATTACAGTAATTCTTTACAGCAGTTGATTCACACTGATGTGAATTATTCTTGAAATCATTTGTCATGCTGACTTATTGGATGGTTATGATAGTTTGTGACTTCAACCATTTTTGAGTTTTTGATTAATTTTCAGTGCGTATTCTAGAGCAGATTACCTTCTCATTACCTTCAGTATATTACAATAAAAAGAGAAGGCCAGTGGGTTTCCGCATGTGATGGCCTGTCGAGCTGTCCAGGGTGTACTCTGGCCTCTCTATGAGTGAGCTGAGATGAGCCCACCACCCCAATTAGGTTTAATCGGTGCATAGAATGAATGAATGAAAATACTAATGAGGATCCTCTGGGAAATGTAGTCCAGCTGCTATAGGGGTTTGGATCACTGGCACTCATTGTATAAAACTGGTGTTACTTACGGCAACCACAGTAAACAGCCATTTTCAGTGAACACACACACACACACACACACACACACACACACACACACACACACACACACACACACACACACACACACACAGATTTCCTCTCCGGGCAGTGGTGGCCTAGTGGTAATGGTGCTGGATCAAGGTGAGGGGTTCGAGTCCCACTGTCCACAAGGTTGTCACTGTCCCCCCAGTGCAGCTAACTGGGCTACCCAAGGCTAGCCATGTCTCTCACTGTCTATGGTGAGAGGTTCATGTAAAAGAACCATTGCTGACTTTTGTCAAGAGTAGCTGCAAAGCTGTCAACGTCTTTCTGCCCTGCGAAGGCCTGGCGAGCTGTCCAGGGTGTACTCTGCCCCTGCCCGGTGTTGACTGGGATGGGCGCCAGCCTTGTCGCGATCCTAATTAGGATTAAGTGGTTACAGAAAATGAATTAATGAGTTTTCCACTCCCATTATTTCTCTCTCTCTCCCTCTCTCTCTCTCTCTCTCATGCTCTTTCCCTCTGTCTCTATTTCTCTCTCTCTGTCCCTCACCCCCTACTTTGCTCTCTTTCTTCACCATTTGTTGTGTTTATGCTTTAGTTGCTGTGTTCAGTTTACTTGAGGGTTTAGTCATTAATCAGATTTTAGTGCAGCCAGCACTCTGTGTGCCCCCGTGTGTGTGTGTGTGTGTGTGTGTGTGTGTGTGTGTGTGTGTGTATTGGGCTTTAGTGGTTTCCCCATCACTCAGCTTAATTCTACAGCTTACTTTGCACTTTTCACACCCCAGAGTGTCACAGCCAAGTAAGAGTCCATGCATGTTTGTATAGATGAGAAATAATATGTATACGTCTAATGTGAAACAAAAAAAAAATGCAAATGAAACAACTGTGTTGATTATTTTCGGAGTAATTTGAATACCGAAAAATATGCATAATTGTAAATCGTAAAATCAGCCAGGCTCTCAACCTTAGGGATTATAGTATTTTATTCTGGTTACCTTCTGTCACAGTTATTTCAAAATCACCTGGTGGTGTCCACAGATGTTTTGCATCATCAATATATATATTTTTTTATTTATCTGCACAAAAAGAGGAGGAAATGGTTTTCCACCATTTAAGGCTTGACTGGGGCACCACAGCACGTCGTAGGTAGCATGTCCGCCTCATGGCAAGAAGCTCCCTGGTTGGGACGTTTCAATGTGGGGTTTGCATGCGCACTTGTCTGAGTTTTGTCTCGGTATTCCAGTTTCTTCCAACTTGACAAAGACATGCACAAGACAGGCTCATTAGCCTTTCTAAATTGCCCCTAGGTGTGAGGGAACATGGCTGTGTGTGTGTTGTTCTGCAGTGGTCTGGCAAAGTGCTTAAGGTATACCACACCTTTGCCTGATTTTGGCTAAGATAGGCATTAGCGTACCTGTAGGATTAATCGATTTAGTGGTTAGCGGTTTGGAAAATGAGTGAGATGAGTGTGTGAGTGTATTATGAACTATTGAATTCATTTTCTGAACCACTTAATCCTAACTAGGGTCACTGAGAGGCTGGCACTCATCTCAGTCGACTCTGGGCAAGGACAGAGTACACCCTGGACAGCTCGCCAGACCATTCCAGGGCGGAAACACGCTGACGGCTTTGCAACTACTCGTGTCGAAAGTCAGCAATGTTTTTTTTTTTACAGCCTCTCAGCATAGACAGTGAGAGACATGGCCAGCCTTTGATAACCCAGTTGGCTGTACTGGGGGGGGGGACAGTGACAACCCGTGGAGAGTGGGGCTTGAACCCCCAACCTTAGGATCAGCGATCCAGCACCTTTACCACCAGGCCACCACTGCCCTTGAACTACTGAATGTTTATGCAAAAAAAAAAAAAAAAAAAAAAAAAAGCGTGGCGTCCTCAGCGCCTGTAGTGAATCTGTTTGAGGAAGGACGATGAGTCTTAAATTCACACGCCTTGTGAATGTCTTCTGCTTTCCCTGAAATTATAATGTCAGCTTGTCTTTGCGGACAGATCAGTGTTGTGCATACACACTCTGTTCATGACCTTCAATGGCTTATGTAAGTTTTCAGGTTTGCTGGAGAAAAAAGGTAAGAACTTGTAGGAGTGAAAAGCAGAACACGGTGAAAGACGTGACAGAGATACAGCAGAGAGAGAATTTCAGGGGAAGCTTAAATAAGAATGGACAGGTGAGGGGGGAAAAAATGAGAAAAGAGAAATTCGAGATGAGAAAAGAAGATGAAAGAGAATTAAAAACAGGAGAAAGGAAGCCGGCAAAGATCCCGAATCCTCAGAGTCATGTGCTTGGCTGAGACGAGTGGACCAGTTGTTTTTGAGATGCTTTTCAGATCACCATGGATACAGAGTTGCTATTTGAGTTACCAAAGGATTTCTTTCCACTCAAAGCACTCTGACCGTTTTCCCCTGATCGATTTCAACAAAATAAATTGTTTCCACTTGCAGAACTGTCGCTTCCTGGATGATTTTCCAACAGTTTCTGAAATGCTCACGTGTTCTCGCGCTTGGTTTAGCTGTATGTTTTTACCCAAATCACGGAAGGTCATTTGTTGTTACTCTTGCAGAGTGTTTGGCAGTCCATCTATAAGAGATACTATAAATTGGGTGAGAGCATTTTTGGCGCAGCTGATGAATAATTGTTCTCATGTACTGGCTCTGCATCCCTTACAACTGCTCTCCACTTTTCTTTCGCTCGTCCCCATTGATTGTTTCATCTCTTATGTGGACTCAGCACTTTTAATTTTTTTTGCACTGAGTAGAGTGCAGTATCTTCTGTCTTTCTCTTCATTTCTAATTCCAGCAATTAATTTCATAAAAGTTGTGCTATACCCTTAATTGGTAACCAATCTATCAGCGCTACCACAGACATGAAGAATCAATCGCAATGATTAGCCAGGGAACCTAAAACGTCTGTCCTCGGGTTGGTGCAGCGGCGTAGCGGTTAGCTTGGTTGCCTCACAGCAGGGTTCGAGTCCCAGGCTTGGGCGTTTCTGCGTGGAGTTTGCATGTTTTCTGTGTTTTCTGCGTGAAGTTTGCATGTGATGTGATAACATTGGTCTTCAACAATATGGTGACCTGAAATAAGTCTTTCCATGATGCTCATCTGCAATATATCAAGAAATGGGGGCAGTCATTGACTAATGGTTAGAGAAGCCGCTTTGGGAACAAAAGGTTGCCGTTTTGATTCATAAACCAGCAGGAAAAATGAGTGGTGGTGGTGGTGGAATGAGCTGCACCTTCCTTTCCTTCACATTTATGGCAGAAGTGCCCTTGAACAAGGCACCTAAAACCCAAGTGCTCTCTGGGCGATGGAGTGTGTGGAAGCCCCCTTGCTTCATGTTTGTGTGTGTGTGTGTGTGTGTGTGTGTGTGTGTGTGTGTGTGTGTGCATGCTCACTGTTTACATGTGTGTGTGTGTGTGTGTGTGTGTGTGTGTGTGAGAGAGAGTGTGCATGCTCACTGTTTACGTGTGTGTGTGTGTGTGTGCGTGTGTCTGTGTGTGTGTAGCTCACTGTTTACGTGTGTGTGTGTGTCTTGTGGCGTGTGTGTGTGTGTGTGTGTGTGTGTGTGTGTGTGTGTGTGTGTGTGCGCGTGTGTGTGTGTGTGTGTGTGTGTGCATGCTCACTATTTACATGTGTGTGTGTGTGTGTGTGTGTGTGTGTGTATGTGTGTGCAAGCTCACTGTTTACATGTGTGTGTGTGTGTGTGTGTGTGTGTGTGTGTGTGTGTGTGTGTGTGTGTGTGTGTGTGTGTGCATGCTCACTGTTTACGTGTGTGTGTGTGTGTGTGTGTGTGTGGCGTGTGTGTGTGTGTGTGTGTGTGTGTGTGTGTGTGTGTGTGTGTGTGTGTGTGTGTGTGTGTGTGTGTGTGTGTGCATGCTCACTATTTACATGTGTGTGTGTGTGTGTGTGTGTGTGTGTATGTGTGTGCAAGCTCACTGTTTACATGTGTGTGTGTGTGTGTGTGTGTGTGTGTGTGTGTGTGCATGCTCACTGTTTACGTGTGTGTGTGTGTGTGTGTGTGTGTGTGTGTGCATGCTCACTGTTTACGTGTGTGTGTGTGTGTGTGTGTGTGTGTGTGTGGGTGTGTGTGTGCATGCTCACTGTTTACGTGTGTGTGTGTGTGTGTGTGTGTGTGTGTGTGTGTGTGTGTGTTTGCTCAAATTGGATGTGTTAGATTCAGAAGTCAAAATTTCACTTTCAAAACTAAGTACTAAGAACAAAGTATAATTACAGCATAAAAATAAAATAAATAAAGGTAGACTATGTCTGAAGGCAGTGGTGGCTGAGTGGTAAAGGTGCTGGATAACTGATCCAAAGGTTGAGGTTTCGAGTCCCACTCTCCACAAGGTTGTCACTGTCCCCCCCAGTGCAGCTAACTGGGTTATCAAAGGCCGGCCATGTCTCTCACTGTCTATGGTGGGAGGTTCATGTAAAAGAACCATTGCTGACTTTCAACAAGAGTAGCTGTGTATCCGTCAGCATGTTTCCGCCCTGCGATGGCCTAATGAGCTGTCCAGGGTGTACTCTGTCCTCGCCCGGAGTCAGCTGGGATGGGCGCTAGCCTCCTCGGGACTCTAATTAGGTTTAGTTGGTTACATAAAATGAACAGATGATGATGAACTATGTCTGACGAAGGTGATAAAAAAAATCACTGTCTCTCCAGCGGCGTCTCTGCTGCCTCACCGGTTTGTGACAGTACGTCGGGGCAGTCCTGCAGCGCGAAGCGGCCTGATTCGGCCTGGGGATCGATTGGAGTCAGTAGAAGGGCAGAGTGTGGTCAATCTGCCTCACAGAGAGCTGGCACAGATCCTGCGCAGAGCGGGCAACACACTGCGACTGACCGTAGTCCCACGTTCCAGCGCACGTGAGTCACATGTTTCTTTAAATAGCTGTTTGACTTGTAGAGGTTTGTTTTTGCTTCACACTCTTTTATTCATACCTTTACTTCATACGCATACTCAGTAGACCACTAAACTACAGTCAGATTATTTTTAACTCCTGCATTTATGAGGAAGGTGTAGGGAAAGGGTGATTTTTTTTTTCCTCCAGTATGGATGTAAATGTCTTCTGTAATCTACCATCATTAAACTGTGTCACCGTAACTGCTGTACCAGTGACGCCTTACATTCCTCCTCTCTGTTTGGCTGTTCGTTCCACTCCTCTCACGCTCTCCTTCATGTCGCCCTTAGATTCCTATGAGCATTCAGACAGCGATCTTCATCATAGAAGCAGAAAACCTCACAGGTCCAAACCAAAGGTGAGGCAACATGTTACTCCTTTTATACTTTAAGTCTTGTTTTTTTGTTTTGTTTTTTTTTTTAATAATGTGTTTAGAAAGCAATTTTATTTATTAATTTTCCATATCCCAGGACACAACACCCTACTACAGTGTGGAATTAGAGAGAGGCCCTACAGGATTTGGGTTCAGTCTGAGAGGAGGTAGTGAATATAACATGGATCTTTATGTTCTGGGCCTGATGGAAGGAGGACCAGCCTGGAGTAGCCGGAAGATGCAGGTTAGAGGGTGTTGATGTTATTATGCACAGTGAATAATTACATGGCCTTGTGTTTTACATGTTCATTCATTTATCCAGGGTAACTTACATTATTATCTAATTTATATAATCTGCAGAACTGAGTATTTCAGAGTTAAGGTCCCAGCACTGGCAACTTGGTCGTAATGGAACTTCAACCCCTGATTAGTATCCCAGAGCCTTAACCACAGGGCCATCACTGACTTTTGTACTATAATAATGTGAACCATTTATCAAAAGAGGGGTAGTATGCTATAGAGGAGGGGTCCCCAACCACCAGGCTGCAGACCGGTACCAGTCCATGGCTCAATTGGTAGCGGTCTGCAGAAGAAATAATTAATTATTTCTGTTTTATTTATTATCTGAGTCTGAACGATCTTTATTTTTGAAAAATCTTTTATTTTGAAAAATGACCGGATTCTCTCGGTTACATGTCAATCATTTGAGCACTAAAATGTAACCCACAAGGGGACGACATATGAACAGAGGCGAGTTGGACGTGTTTCAAACAATAGTGGGGATTTTGGGTGAGACTGAGCCTGAGCCTTCATTCTCCCAGCTGGTGCACCATCACCTGTGTTTTTTTTTTTTTTTTAGAAAAGTTCAAGCTCTACTTTCCAACCAACTTTATCTTAGTTGTTTAAAAATAACATTCATGGAGTGCTTATTATTATTATTATTATTAATAATAAAATAAAAAAATAAAAAATAATAATAATAATAATTTATATAAATACATTATAGTTAGAATACAAACAATCTATGACATCTCCAGTTCGTGGTAAAATTGTCAAGCGTTGACTGGTCCGCGGTGATAAAAAAGTTTGGGACCCCTGCTGTAGAGAATTATTTGTCTGAGGGGATGTTATTTGGCAAGGTGAAAGGCTAGGACCAAATACAATGGAGCTTTGGTATTTGAAAGCTTTAGAGTTCAAACAAATTGGCATGCGAACAAAAAATCTGGGATTTTTTTGTCCTGGAAATCGAACAAAATCCAGAAGTTGAACTCAAAAAACATGTGAGAAAAAACGAGACCGAGACAGAGGAAAAGTGCATGACTTCCGGAAGTTGTTGATACTATGTATCACCCTGATAAAGCTAGCGCTGTTCTGGGTAAGTCCAGAAGTTGTTGATACTATGTATCACCCTGATGAAGCTAAAGCTAGCGCTAAAGCTAGTACTAAAGCTCTAAAGCTAAGGTAAAGCTAAGCTAAAGCGCTATCAGCACTGTGAACACCTTTAATGATGAGGTCATTAGCCACTTCTGTAAGGTTTTGAAAAGAAGGCAGAAACAAGCCACGTTAGAAATGTTCTTCAAGAAAAGAAAGGAACATCCTGAAGAAGAGTCATCTATGCAAAGTAGGAGCAAGAGAAAATAAAACACATTTGGCTGATTTACCTGAAGCTGTTATGGAAGAGAATCCTCCTCCTCTCTCCCTCTCCAACATTTACATATACTAACTGCTCACTACCACAAAGGTAAAAATTCTTATCTTTATTATTGTTATGCTTTAACTGTACTGTGGTTTTTATTTTAGTGTGTTATGGTCTCTTTTGTGAGACTCTGGTTTTGGTGGCTCTAACTCTCTTTCTCTGTGCGTTGGAGGGGGCATGGCTGCCACATGCTGGTGGAGTGCTAAAAACACACACGATTCCTCTTAGCAATCACAGGGCTTCTCTAACAGTGACTACAATGTCCCCGTGGTCTAGTGCCTTCCCTGTGAATAATAAAGCTCATCCGTTTTCATCATACCCTGTGCCCTGCATTTTTGGGTCCGGCTGAATGTTTCTGGCATCATAGAAGGGCTGATTCTATGACCTCCAACTTAGAGGCCATAACTCTCAGCCGGAAAAGGATGGAATGCACTCTCGGGGTCTGGAATGAGGTCCTGCCCAAATGGAGGAGTTAAAATATCTCGGGGTCTTGTTCATGAGTGAGAGAAGGATGGAGTGGGAGATTGACAGATGGATCAATGCAGCCTCTGCTGTAAATCGGAGCTTATACCAGTCCATTGTGGTGAAGCAGGAGATGAGCAAAGCTCTTGATTGACCAGTCAATCTTCTTTCCAACTCTCACCTATGGTCATTAGCTCTGGGTAATGACTGAAGTACAGGATTGCTGTTACAAGTGGCTGAAATCAACCTCCTTCGCAGGGTGATAGGGCTCTCCCTTCGAGATAGGGTGCGAAGCTCAGCCATCCGGGGGGAGCTTGAAGTAGAACCACTGCTCCTTTGCATTGAGAGGAGCTAATTGAGGTAACTCTCTCGGCTGGTCTGGGAATGCCTTGGTGGCCCCCGGAAGAGCTGGACAAGTGAATGGGGAGAGAGGCGTCTGGACCTCAGGGCTCAGGCTGCTGCCTCTGTGACTGAGTGACTCCAGATTAAGGTGTTGTAATGGTTATCTCATGATTGGGAGGTTGTGGGCTTGAATCCTGTTAGCCGCTCACCGTGCTAAAACCTCTCGGCAAGGTCTGAACCAGAAGTGTGCCCATGTTTGCCCAGCAGAATAAATTGACACCAGCAAAAATTCTAGGAATGTAGCCTGTGATGGACTTCTATAGAGGGTCCCATGCAGGAGGACTTGAACTCCTAGTCATTTTACAGAAACCAGAATAAGCTATAGCTCTCATGAACTCGTGTATAAAAGCCCTACAGACTTAACACAGGGAATATCTGTGATCTGTAATGTGCAGGGATGTTCTATGCGCTAAACAGCTGCACTTTGGCTAATCCACTCAGTACACTTTTTCTGAAATCAGTCTCCCATTGTCTCGGCTATATGATTGTTATTTGAAAGGCAAACCTTCAGTTCTCGTCAACCAAGAATTAACAAGGTCTATCTGCCACTTGAATGTAATTTTAGATGCATTTTGTTAGTTCTTAGTTGTCATCCTTTCTCAGGTAATGCCCACTCTGGAAGAGAATTTGATCATATTTATTCATTTTTCTGAACCGCTTAATCCTAATTAGGGTCGCGGGGAGGCTGACGCCATTCTCAGCCGACTCCGGGCGAGGGCAGGGTACACCCTGGACAGCTCGGCAGGCCATCGCAGGGCCAACACTCGCCCATTCATACTCACATTCCCACCTAGCGGTGATTTGGAACAGCTACTGTGCATGTTTTTGGACTATGGGAGGAATACATGGGGGAAACCCATGTAAACACGGGAAGAACATGCAAATATCACACAGAAACACCCGAACTGGAAATTGAACCCAGGACCTTGCTGTGAGGTGGATGTATTTATCTTTCTCTAAGTTGTGACCAATCATTTCTGAAGTATTATATTCTGAAGTATGACGTTGCCATCACCATTCTTCACTGCTTGATTAAACCTTGTTTACAGAACCTTCTTCAGTTGTGCTTTCAGAGTCCTGTAAGTGCATGCCATGTGTCTTTTTCTTAGAAGTGTTTTTTTTCTAGCCACTTTAAAAGCCTGATACACCTTAATGGTGTATTTTTGAGATGCTTGTCCTTCTGGAAGGTGTCCATCTCTGGGAGAAAAGTGACCACTGGGTTCCTGACTAAGTCTCTTGTGACACATTTACTGAACTCTTTTTCATCCATTCATTCATTTTCTGAACTGCTAAATCCTAAGTAGGGTCACAAGGAAGCTGGCGCTCATCTCAGCTGACTTTGGGCGAGGGCAGAGTACACCCTGGATGGCTCGCCAGGCCAAAAGTCAGCAGTGGTCCTTTGACATGAACCTCACACCATAGGCAGTGAGAGACATGTCTGGCCTTTGATAACCCAGTTCGCTGCACGTTGGGTGAACTCCTTTTTTCTTATGAATTGGCCTCTAAGATGACAACGATAGAGTGTACTGTGCTCCAGGGAACATTCAGAGCTTTTTAAGTGATTTTTTTACTTATAAAATATATAGGTTTTATAGCTTGAATGTGGAGCCCAAGGGAGAGTTCCTTGGATTTTATGGCTTGGTTTGGAGGACAGATATGTGTGTGAATTTGTAAGGCATAAACGACCGGTTGATTTTGCCACAGGTGAACCCCAGTCAAGTTCTAAAGACATTTGATGTAAAATAAATTTAAATTGTCAATTCAAACCAAATGGTTCATATTTCATAATCATATTTTGCTCAAATAATATATAAAGCGTATTTGTGTCACTGGTGCAAACATACAGTTCACACTTGTTTCCTATAAACCTAACGCAGCGTAATACTGATGGATGTTACAGGTGAGTGACCAGTTAGTGGAAATCAATGGGAAGAGCACAGCAGGTATGAGTCACAGTCAGGCCGTGGAGCAGATCAGGACAGCAGGGCATAGGATTCATCTTGTCCTGAAGGAAGGCAATGGATATGTCCCTGACTATGGTAAGTTTACCTGAATTAGACATACTTACAATGCTTACTTTAGAAATATGAGCCCTGCGTCTATTAAAAAAAGTTTCATATAACAGAGGGAATCTAATGCATGTTTTAAAGGCTGTTGTGCGCGAAGCATGTGATGAATGTGAGAGGCTGATACAGGTAGACACGGCTGGACAGAAACAACAATGCAGTATTGCAGTACAGTGGTACCTCATGTTATGAAAGTCTCAGTAAACGAAAAATGCAGGTTACGAAACGCATTTTCCTAAAATTTTTGTCTCTGGATACGAAGCAAGTTCACGTTACGAAAGCGCCATCTTAAAAATCCAAACCCGCCATTCAAACATTAAAACAATGCACAAGCTGCTCTCCCGTCAATAACGTTCAAACATCCTGCCCTGCTGGCCTCCCATTGGCTAGGAGGAATGACGCCGCTCCCTCTTATTGGCTCTCTGCCAACATCTCCCCCCGCTGGCCTCCCATTGGCTAGGAGGGATGATGCACCTCCTTCCCCGCTACCATAATGCTTTTCGTGTAAAGGACAGAGTTACTGTTGTTTCATGCTTTATTTCTTAACTCAGGCTTTTAACCTTCCATAAACGTTTGTAAGATTATAACTCTGCTAAGAAGACATGGTCAACACATGCGCGCACAAACATGCGCGCACACACACACGAACGTGTGATTTCCGGTGCGAGTGAGAAGAAGAAACGGGTTTGAGTGATATCGCAAAGGAATATGGACAAATCTGTCCACCATCGGTACGATATTGAAGCAGAAGGGGATCTTAAAAGGTCTGCTTTTATAATTTTTAAATGGTTTTGGGGGTAGTATTGGGGGCCTTGGAACGAATCACGCGTTTTACGCGTAAAATGTGGTTTAATTTACGAAAAATGCAGGTTATGAAAAAGGCTCTGGAACGGATTAATTTCGTAACGTGAGGTACCACTGTACTGATAAAAGGCAGAGATTTTGAGCGTATGGGCTGTTTTTTATCATAATTTCTTTTTAATCCACTTTTCTTGCTTTTTTTTAATATATACTTACACTTTTTCATCAAATTTTGTTTTCACATATCTTGACTTTCTTTATTTGTCTTCCCTTCCATTCCTGAGCAATTGTATTTCCTGTTTCCTGCCTTTAATATTTATTTTCCTTTCAATCTTGTCTCCTTTCATTTATTACACTTTATTACTTGAAATGTCTGTCTTTGTAAACTCCATCGTACTTGATGGAAACTTTTGCTCTTTTTTTACCTCTTTAAATTCTTCCCTCTCTCCCTTTCTCTTTTTTTTGTCTGTCCATTAGTGGAACTTTCCAGTCTTTCTCTCTGTATGACCAACTCTAAGCTGGGCGAACCTTGCTTCTATGTGATTGGGCGGACCGAGAACACGCGGTTGGTAGTCGTTCCTGTTAGTTCTCCCTTTTTTTCCTGTTTTCTCTGCCTCTCCTTGTCTGTTATGTTATAGACTGTGTTTGGGTTTTGTCCTCTGAGTATCAGTTGTCTGGAAACCTGTGTTGTCTAATGTTAATCAAAACTGAGAGAGATGGTGCTTTTGAATAGATCTTTTTTACTGTATGTTCCAGTATAGCATAATTAACAATTATACAGCAAAGACTAGGTGACCAATGAGAGATTTTTTTTTTCGGATTTTCCCTTTTTCCGGGGTCGCCACAACAAATGATTCGCACGTTTGATTTGGCATAGGTTTTTACGTCGGATGCCCTTCCCGACACAACCCTTTAGCAAGGGACAGAAACTCGCTGACGGCTTTGCAGCTACTCTTAACGAAAGTCAGCAATGTTTTTTTTTTTTTTACATGAACCTCTCACCATAGACAATGAGAGACATGACCCGCCTTTGATAACCCAGTTGGCTGCACTGGGGATGTCAACACAGTGACAACCTTGTGGAGAGTGGGACTCGAACCCCCAACCTTAGGATCAGCGATCCAGCTGATTTTCCAGTTGATTGTCAGAATAATCCCTGAGATGGAACATTAAGGAAATTTAATTCAGTGACATTCCCCAAGCATGAGGTGCTCAATTGATTGCCTATGTAGTACACAAGAAGAAAAAGTCCGCAGATGTGTCTTGGAATTGAAATTTATTTAATTTCATTTGGTCGCATTAGGGCGCCAACGACTAGAGATGTCCAATTCCATAGTGGTTGTCTAACAAAGCTAATGTAATTCACATGGGACGCCAAACTACAAGTGAATACTTTGGGCCAAACTGGAAAAGATTCCTCCTTCGCCCGCATTTTATGACACAAGCAGCATCAGTAGCTTCTTCTTCTAACAAGAGAATTGGATAGGAAGAACTACCTAGAGGGTATTCACCACGTTTATCATACATATACACTGTAACCCTGGTATGGAGGGCTAAGGGTGTACTGTCACTTGCCCAAGGTGAGCACCCAGACTAGTGGAGGGAAGGAGGCGTCTTACCTCTCCATTCTAGACCGGCTCCAAGCTAGGTCTAACCACTGCCCAAAATAATATATATATATATATATATATATATATATATATATATATATATATACATCGGACTTGGCACATTTCAACAAATGATTTGAGTCTTCAGGCTGTTCTGTGTGCTCAGTACAGAGACTGACCAATCAGCAGCCTGAAGACTCACATCAGTTGATTAAATGAGCGAGTCAGGTGTGCGGCTGCTTGGTTGAAACAAAAACCTGCAGCCACATGGCCCTTTGTGGCCTGAGTTTGACACCCCTGCCTTAGAGTTACACTCTTGTGAGAATGTGAAAAATTGCGAGTATAGAACATACATTTTTGATTTCATAGGATAACAGAAAAAATAACAGTATACAGATATTAAACTAACAATTTGGATAAAAACAGATTAAGATAAAACTAGGCACATGTACACATAATATGAGTTTATGTTTACGTTTACATCAGACAAGGGTGCAAATACTTAGAGAAACAAGCTGGCCTGTCCAAATATTCTTTCATATCATCACATGTACATGAATCATGTACAACCTTTCACAGTATAATTGTGGTTACTTTTCAAAGAAAGGCATTTTTAATGTGAAAAGACTTATGGAAGCTTTTATTAAGACTGTTCATTTAACTCTCCGTTAGAGCATTTAATAATGCACAATATGGAGACAATGAAATGAGATTTCTCTTGTTTATGTTTATAAATTTTAACCATGACACATAGGCAGATCTCATAATAGCTACACTTTAAGCTGGCTAATAGCTCTGCGTTCTATGCTGTTCAGCCAACTCATTGAAAATAAATTGTGCTGCATGAAAAACTAACTGAAATAAGATTTATATGCTCATTTTTTCCATTTTAAACAGCATGTTCCAAGTGACCATGACAAACTGAAAGTGTGCATTGTTTTCATTCAAGCTTTACCCACTGAAGGGGCAGTGGATTGCTGATCCTAATATTGGGGGTTCGAGTCCCACTCTCCACAAGGTTGTCACTGTCCCCCCCAGTGCAGCTAACTGGGTTATCAAAGGCCGGCCATGTCTCTCACTGTCTATTGTGGGAGGTTCATGTCAAAGAACCATTGCTGACTTTCGACAAGATTAACTGCAAAGCCGTCAGCATGTTTCCGCTCTGCGATGGCCTGGCGAGCTGTCCAGGGTGTACTCTGCCCTTTCCCAGAGTCAGCTGGGATGGGTGCCAGCCTCCCCGTGATCCTATTTAGGATTAAGCAGTTACAGAAAATGAACTGAACATTATCCACTCAGTATAATGATTTTTAATCCTGATATTGTGGACCAATCAGATAACATTGTTCCGGTGCAGTATATACATAACCATTTAACCCATTTCATTTTTAAACAAGATACAGTATTGTGTTGTGAAGTATTTAGTGTTTGGTTTGAGCCTATATGCCACATGCCATCATGCCATATATATATATATATATATATATATATATAGTACCTCACCTCAGAAAGTACCTCAGAAAGACTCAACAAACGAAAAATCCAGGTTACGAAATGCATTTACCTAAAATTTCCGTATCTGGACACGAAACAAATTCACATTGCAAAAAGCGCCATCTCAAAAATTCAAACAATGCATGAGTTGCTCTCCCATTGGCTGTCTCCCAACATCCCGCCCCACTGGCCTCCCATTGGCTGGGAGGGAGCTGCATCTCCATAATACGCATGATGCAGCTCCCTCCCATTGGCTATGAGGGAGCTGCATCTCCATAATACCCATGATACGTTTCGTGTGCCTTCGACCCATTGTTCATTGAAGCAGAAGGAGGCCTTAAAAGGTATGCTTTATAATTTTTAAAGGGTTTAGGGGGTAGTATTGGGGGCCTTGGAACGAATCAGGCCTTTTACATGTAAAATTCGGCTCAGTTTACGAAAAAAAATCAGGTTATGAAACCACTTCTGGAACAGATTAATTTCGTCAGGTGAGGTACCACTGCATATACAGATATATATATATATATATATATATATATATATATATATATATATATATATATATATATATATATATATATATATATATACATACACACACAAACACACACACACACACACACACACACACACACACACACACGCACACAAAACGTAAAAAGAAGTAGAATGTTGCAGATTGACAGACGTAATGTTATATATTGTAGTACAAAACCATATGTATCAGTCTGGGAAAACCTTTAAAATTGTGAAAAATCTGATGTTATTTATTTGTCTTTCCTTATGGCTTGTAGCTATTCATTAGTGTACGCAATGCTAGAAAATTGCAGTACTGCTCAAGAGGTCAAATCAAGTGATCATTGTCTACTTGCAAATGAGCTTCAGAAAACAAGCAATATTAGGCACAGATAATGAGTAATAACAACAACAACAAAAAATCAAGAATATGCCTCAGGTGTACGAGATAATAAACACTCATTGTTTTTTGTGAAGATAGAGTAATAAAGGGACGAACTTGGAACAGGCGCATTCAGTAGGTATCACATAGACATGTAATGTATGTGCAGGAAGGACGGTGGTGTTGTGTTTAGCACGTCCACCTCACAGTAAGGAGGTCTTGGGTTCAAGTCCTGGGTGTGGGCATTTCTTTGTGGAGTTTGCATGTTCTCCCCATACTTGCATGGGCTTCCTTAGGGTACTCTGGCACATTAGGCTAATTGGCTGTTCCAGATTGACCGAGTTGTGCGTCCATGATTAAATTACATCTTGAAGCTGTCTGTTGTTAAATTCCGTGCGGCATTGCTTTGGCAGTTTCTAACTGAGTCTTTAACCCGTTCCTTCTCTGTAGGCCATGATCACAGAGCAGCCATCTCCTCCCTGCCCTCAACCCTGCAGCCGCATCTGGCTGCAATGAATCACCATCATCAGCGCCCTCTGAGTTCTATGTCCAGTCCTCCAAGAATAGGCAGGACCCGTGGTCAGAGAGTAAGGACAGGACACCAGGGCTGGGAGGAAAGCCTCAAACAAACACAAGTCACAGGTCATAGGTCAAAGGACAGGAGGAGGAGAAAACAAACGTCCCACAGTTTACCCAGAAACCTCCACAAAGACCACAGCGATGAAGAGGATACTGATGAACCAACAACAAGAAGACATCGACAGAGGAAGAAAAGTGTGGTGACTGAAAGGAGAAGTCAAAGTGAGATGAGAGGAAGTCAACCGAGATACACGAGTGAGGAAGAGAGCAGCGAGGTGGAGGAGAGTATGTGGAGAAACCCGGGAGGTCGAATGTACAGGGAAAGGAGAGATGGTCAGGAACTGGAAGGTGAATCCGAAAGTGAAACACAACGAATGCTGCCAAATGTTTGGGGCAGAAATAGAACCAGCTGGTGATGAGCCAATATTCAACCCTATGCTGCCCTGTATTTTCCAGGGAAATGGCAGCAAAAGATTCAGTACGACCACCTCTCTGCCCATCAGTCTCCACTTTCCTTTCTCATGTCCAGTCAACTCCAACACACAGATTCAGAAGCTAAAATGAATGTGTTGAAGGCCAGTGGTTAGCATGTCCACCTCACGACAAAACAGTCCTTGGCATTTCTGTGTTGAGTTTGCATGTTTGCGTGGGTTTCCTCCGAGTGCTCTGGTTTCCACACACAGTCCAAAAACATGCAAATTGGACTAATTGGCTGTTTCAAATTGTCCCTAGGTAGGTGTGTGTGTGTGTGTGTGTGTGTGTGTGTGTGTGTGTGTGTGTGTGTGTGTGTGTGTGTGTGTGTGTGTGTTGGCGCTGAAATGGTCTAATGAGCTGTTCAGTGTGAACCTTCCTTTTGGCCAGTGTCGGCTGAGATACACTTCAGCCTTGCCACAATCCTGATAGGATTAAACAGTTCAACAAATGAGTGAGTGAGTGAATGCTAGTAGTTCAGCTTCCGGACCTCCTAAGCTCTCGACCTATGAAAGGTACAATTCAGTATCCACAAGCACCAGCACACCAGGTCATTGGCTCAAATCCCATCTGCAAACACTTAGTAGAGGAGTAGAAAAGAAACAGACTGGCAGAAGGAGAAATTCCATCTTCTCACAGTTGTGAAGGGACAGAGTTTTTGCCATATAGCGTAATATCAGGTCACCTGGTTAAACGATTCGAAAGAGGTTATTATAAACAGCGGTTAGGACACATTATCATGTTTGAATAAGAATGAGAAATATTCAGGGTATTCAGGGTTGTTTTTTGTTTTTGTTTTTTCTCGGAGATTTCAGCCATATTGTCATGCGGGTGTGGTGATTGTGTACACCAGTGGTTCCCAAACTACGGCCTGCGGGCCGGATATGGCCCGCCTACACATTTGGCCCGACCCTCTGAACAATACCAGAGATGCATTATGATCTTTTTTTTAAATATTCTGGCCACATGATCAAGACTAGTACACATCCAGAACATAACATTCTACTCCACCCTTCAGCCGTTTGTGCCTCATCTAAACCCCCCTCCTCCGAAATAAAAATCCTAGACCTCTCTTCTTTTCCTTTCGGCTGTTCCCTTCAGGGGTCGCCACAGCAAACCATCCGCCTCCATCTCACCCTATTCTTTGCATCTTCTACTCTTACTCCACTACCTTCATGTCCTCCTTCACCACATCCATAAATCTTCTCTCTGGTCTTCCTCAGCCTTCTACCTGGTAGTTCCAACCTCAGCGTCCTACTACCAATATACTCACTATCCCTCCACTGTACATGTCCAAACCATCTCAATCTAGCCTCTGACTTTGTCTCCAAAACCTCTAACATGTGCTGTCCCTCTGATGTACTCATTTCTGATCCTATCCATCCTCGTTACTCCCAAAGAGAACCTCAACATGTTCATCTCTGCTACCTCCAGCTCTGACTCCTGTCTTTTCCCCAGGGCCACTGTCTCTAAACCATACAACATTGCTGGCCTCATCACCGTCTTGTACACTTTTCCTTTCATTCTTGCCGATACTCTCCTATCACACATCACACCGGACACTTTTCTCCAACCATTCCAACCTGCCTGCACACGCTTCTTCACCTCTTTTCCACACTCTCCATTGCTCTGGATTGTTGAGCCTAAGTACTTAAAATCCTCCACCTTCCTTATCTCTGCTCCCTGTAATCTCACCGTTCATCTTGGGTCCTTGTCGTTCACACACATGTATTCTGTATACTCTCCTTTGTCAAATAGAATGGAATAATGATGAAAAGGTTATAGAAGAGAAAAATAGATTCAGAATGCAGGGTATTTAACCTGCAGTTGACAAATGTTACTAATATCTGGTTATGCGTGGCTTACTGAAAACAAATGTTTACGTTTAGGCAGCCCTGTGATCGTCATACTTCTTCTGTTACAAACTGACCTCGGCGCCCCCATCAGAGAAGGAAAAAGTTATGTGGCCCTTGCAGGAAAACGTTTGGGGACCCCTGGTGTACACAAATACGAAATAAGACTCATAAAAATTGTTAAAATATTTGTAAGGATGAGCTTTTCTCTCCTGCCACTTCGTCTTTCTGTCTCTTCCTCAATTCAATGCTTGAGGGATATTTTTTTCCTCTGTGCCTTTTTTTGTTGTACTTTGTGCCTGTTTTCAGATTCTCTTTGTTGTGTATTACTCTTAGCTCTGGGCCAACTCTGCTTTTCCTGTCTGCTCTAAGTTTTTTTTCTCAATCATGTTATTTCAGACGGGATGGCTGGGTTAATAAGAATATGGTTTTGTCTCAGACAGTGGGGCGAACATGAAGCAATAAAATGTGTCCAGCCAAGATTTTTGATATGCAAAAATGATGCAAAGATGTACGTGTTATGCATATTAAACATCTCCCATTACAGATGACATCATCATCATTAGCATCATCATCATCATCATCCATCATTTTCTGTAACCGCTTAATCCTAGTTAGGGTCGCAAGGAGGCTGACGCCCATCCCAGCCAACTCCAGGCGAGGGCAGCGTACACCCTGGACTTCTCACCAGGCCATACAGATAACATGTATACTGCAATGTAAATTATTTTAGAGTGTGCTGTCATAGAAAAAGCATTAAAAATCAGGTGTTGTGACACAGACAAACACAAAGCAGGAGTTACTTTACAGCAAGACCCAAATGTTTTAATTTTGTTATGCTACATTGATTATTTACATTGATTTTTAGTCAGGGTCTTGGGGAAGCTGCAGCCGATCTGAGCTGGTTTCAGTCAAAAGGATATGTGCTGAATGAGCTGCTGGACTATTACAGGGCTAAGATAGACTCACACTCACATTTACAGCTATGGCAGTGGAGGGGGGGGGGGTGATGCCGGGTGGAGCGCGTATGACCCTGGAGAACATGCTTTTATGGAATAGTGTACGTGAATTAAATGTAATTTCACCTCCACTCCACTAGTTGGCAGTGGCGCTCTCATTGTCGCGCTATGGTGTAGAGGTTTTTCGCACGAGCAAATGATATGAAGTGCAGTAAACAACCATTCGAAAAACAACACGGAAAAATTTCTAACAGGCACGAAGAGAAAGGTGTAGAGAGACAGAGATATTAAGACATAAATAAGTTGAGTTTAAATAAGGATTTTTTTTTTAATTTCAGGCACATTGGTAAACTTTAAATATTTTTTATTACAGATTTAAAAACAATGTTAATCAAGTTTTTGTTTTTTGTATTAATAGACAAATAACACTATTTATAGGCGCTTGCGTAAAATATTTTTTTCGTCCAAGTGGGGGCGCCACAGAAAATAATTGAGAAGCACTGAGCTATGAGCAATTTAAATCAGCCAGTTGACCTAATGTGCATGTCCTTAGACTGAGGAGGAAACCAGTGTACCCAAAAGCATGCCGCCACATAGAAGCCACATAGAAAGGCCCTTGTCTGCCATGAGATTCAACCCCAAAAGTTCTCACAGCAAGAAGATAGGGCAGGTTCTCCCTGGGCTTATATGGGTACACAGGGACATGCACATTAGGCTAACCAGATACACTTGATTGCCCCTGAGTGTGAATGTGAGTATGTGTGTTGCTCTGTGATGGTCTGGTGAGCTGCACAGGGTGTACTTCACCTGTGTCTGGAGTTGGCAGTGATGGGGTCCTGCCTCCTCAGGATTCCAATTATGGATAAAGTGGTTCAGAACATTCAAAAATTAAAAACTTGTAATATTTTATTCATCTACTTCTTTTATTTTTTTTTCTCTGTTGAAGTTAAGACAAATAAAATGCATCTTGTCTGGTTATCAGGAAACCACAACTCTGATTCTTGAGAACGTAATAATGCTCTTGGTATAAAAAAAACAATTATTCACCAAAAATAGGTGGATTTTTTGGGGTCGTCCCTCAGATTAAACATTGAGGTTTTTCAATTCAGAGACATCCAATGTTCCTGAGGTGATTTTTTGTTTGTTTTTTATTCATAATCAAAGTCAGTTGATAAATAGCTTTAAGCACCGCCCAAACGGAGCTTCCGATGGATGTCTCTATCGATAGGTGTTATAACGGCTCCTTTAGGGGCTGAATCAACTTTAGTCCAGGAGGAAATCAATAAATACATTGTCCCCTGTTTCTCGAATATGGAGCAAAAGCAGGAAAGGTCATTACTGTGCACCATCTTTCATAAGTCGATTTCCATCTTCATTTCTATCCCCCGTCTTGTTAGTTTATTTATCCGTTAAACGGGTTCATGTTCCGTGCTCCTGTTTATTTATTTATGGCCTGCCTGAGTCAGATTGTATGGGTTTTATGCTATACCAATCTAAATGGTAATGTGTGAGCTTCTGCCCCACCGGGCTTTAATTTTATGAATAAATTTTATGTTTGTTTGTTTGTTTTTTGTTTTTCTAATGCCGCCTGTCGTCATACAAGACAGGAATACATAACAGCCAATGAGCATCAGGTCAGGACTGAACATGGGACAACAATCCAAGTCATGTTCCATGCCTATGGGGCACATTGTAGCATTCTTGTTTTTTTGAATATTCACCAAAAATTACAATAACAATTTTGATTTAAACTTTTGGTGTGTGATCTGTATAAAATATAACTTGTTTAATATGTGCATTCTTTACAAAATCATATGTATTACACGATTCAGAATATTCAAGCCTTACATGTTTTATCTTGTAAAAATTAATTTTATTTTATTATTTCATTGTTCAGTTAAAGATCTTCCTGTCACATGACCATTGTCCTTATGACATAACTAACTCTGGTTTAAGTGTAGCCTGGAATAAAAATGCGTGACGAACTATAATGCCACTTCCTTTGGCAATAACCACATGCCCGATATTTTATATTGCCTTTGAAAGTCACGTTGTCCTACAGGGTTTGATGTTGGGTACTGAAATTCCACTATGCAGCAGCAAAGTGCAGGATTTAAGGAGGAACAGAAATAGCCAGCAGCCTCAGAGTGTCACTACACATTTTAATCCCAAACTCAGAGATCATCAAACAGTAACTCAAAGTGCCCTCTGTATTCCAACGCGACATGTGGAAGACGTCAGGCCCCATCATCCTCCTCCTTCCTTTGACATTCTGCACTGGACGGATATGCACCTCATTGATACCGAAGAATTGGAGGAGTTTGTTTTATTCTATGTTTTACCAAAGACTGCAGTAAATCTTTGAAGCTGGAAACACAAGCCTCTGTTTGCAAACTGTGTAAAGCCTCTCTTGCAAGTGGTTGTCAAGGTGATATTTTATCGTTGTTGATTTAAAGGGGGACTTTTGTGTTTTTGTCTTTAACTTGTCGTGTTTAAATGATCAAATAAGGGCAATGGACGTCAATACGCATATTATGCTGCTATTCAGCCATAAGCCAGTGTAAATGAATTATTAACTACTTAGTGTTCTTTCCTATACCTCAGGAGAACTTCTCAGACGGACATATCATTTTTTTTTCTCCAGAGGTATGAGATGGGAGTAGGAACTACTTATTAAGAACTAATCGTTTTGTATTTAATAATACTAGAGTGCCAGATGCCAAACGTATCCTAGTATCCAGTATGATGTCACCATTTGAAAGCGTTCCTATATAACCCTAGAGTTTCTATGTTCCCAGCAGGTCTGGGCTAAGTTTCAGTCTCAGTGTGTGCTGTGTGAGTTGTATTGTCAGAGCCTTCATAAACCAATCATAAGATTAAAAAAGAAAAAATATTGGCTATGAGCCAGTGCCATATGCAGCTTTACATTTGAGATCCTTTTCTCCTTTTTGCTATATGTGCAGGTATAGTAATATATCTATAGCCATGTATGTATTGTAAATATCTATATTTAAAGATGGATATCTAACATGTGTACAGTTTATTATCAACGTAAATATAATAGCTATATTATATTTCTTTTACAATATTATAATACAGTTGTAACAAAAATGCAAATTGTATTAAAGCAAATTATGTTAAAGTAATAAAGATTCCTGTATCTACTATAAAAGAACAATGGCATGGCTTTTTCTTTCAGAATATATATATATATATATATATATATATATATATATATATATATATTAGATTGAGATGGTTTGGACATGTACAGAGGAGGGATAGTGAGTATATTGGTAGTAGGATGCTGAGGTTGGAACTACCAGGCAGAAGGCCCAGAGGAAGACCAAAGAGAAGATTTATGGATGTGGTGAAGGCGAACATGAAGGTCGTTGGAGTAAGAGTAGAAGATGCAGAGGATAGGGAGAGATGGAGGCAGATCATTTGCTGTGGCGAGCCCTAAAGGGAACAGCCGAAAGAAAAAGAAGATATATATATTTATATATATATATATATATATATATATATATATATATATATAGGATTTTCTGAGTAGATCCTTCCGTAGGAGAGTGCTCAATACTTTTGGTAGAGCAAATAAACAAAGGACAGGACAAAGGCTTTCTATTGAAACTCCATTTATCACTACAGATCTGTTTCGAGGGGTGGTGAAACCATCCCCTCTCTTCAGGTGATTACAGAAGAAATTCTTCTGTAATCACCTGAAGAGAGGATGGTTTCACCACCCTAAACAGATCTGTAGTGATAAATGGAGTTTCAATAGAAAGCCTTTGTCCTGTCCTTTTGTGTATATATATATATATATATATATATATATATATATATATATATATATATATAATTATTTTTTTTTTTAATCATTTCATTAGCCCAGCTGATTGATATGTTCGGAAGGTCAGAGGAGATGTGACTGAGAGAAATGGTGAGGTCACTCAAATGACTATTCATAACAGTCTTCTGCAGCAGCAGGCGGCATGGTGGCGTTGTAGTTAGCACGTCTGCCTCTCAGCAAGAAAGTCCTGGGTTCAAGTGTGTGTCTGTGGAATTAGCATTTTCTCCCTGTGCATGCATGGGTTTCATCCAGGTACTTCAGTTTCCTCCTACAATCCAAATACATGCACATTAAGCAAAATGGGTGTTTCACGTTACCAATAAGGTTTGAGTGTGAGTGTGAATGGTTGTGTGTGTTGCCCCGAGATGGACTGGTGAGCTGTACAGGGTGTATCCACCTTCGTCCAATGTCTTCTGAGAAAGGCAGCAGCCTTCCCATGACCCTGACAGGATTAAGTGAATGACTGAGAGAATAACATCACCTACACTCAGCAGTACTGTACTTTATTTTTTAAATGATAACTTTCAAATCCGAACACCAGATGGAGGCAAAATACTGCATGAATAGCCATGAACCGTCCAGGGTGTGGAGGTTATCGTCTTTACTTGAATGGAATTGGATGATTTGTTGAGCAGGAGATAATAAACTTGAGAATTAAAAACTCTATTATAACATAGAGTTGAAATACTCTCTTCTTTTCCTTTCGGCTTTTCCCTTCAGGGGTCGCCACAGTGAATCATCTGCCTCCTTCTCACCCTATTCTCTGCATCTTCTACTCTCACCAATGACCTCCATGTCCTCCTTCACCACATCCATAATTCATCTCTTTGGTCTTCCTCTAGGCCTTCTGCCTGGTAGTTCCAATCTCAGCATCCTCCTACCAATATACTCACTATCCCTCCTCTGTACATGTCCAAACCATCTCAATCTAGGCTCTCTGACTTTGTCTCCAAAACGTCCTACATGTGCTGTCCTTCTGACGTACTCATTCCTGATCCTATCCATCCTCGTTACTCCCAAAGAGAACCTCAACATTTTCATCTCTGCTACCTCCAGCTCTGCCTCCTGTCTCTTCCTCAGCACAACTGTTTCTAAACCATACAACATCGCTGGCCTCAACACTGTCTTGTAATTGTTGAATTGTGATTGTTTTTTAGGACATCTGTGTTTTTTCTCTCTCTGAAAGCTACTTAGAAGAGCAGCGGAGAACCTTCAGCAGGAAGAACATAGCACTTCTCTATATTTGTCTTATACCTCATAATAGTCCGTACTTCTTTAATTTACTGCAGCAAGGACCATCAACATAACTGAACATCCAGTTACATCTGTTCCACCATTACAACAATTTTGTTCCTTGTTAGGCATCAGCAATTTTTTTTTTTTAATTTATGAAGATCCATCATAATTTAGTCCTAAGCTATATCTAGCTTAAGATTTAACAGACCTTACAAAAACCCTCCACAGAACCGGGGACAGGATTTGAGAAATTGTTGCTTGGTCATCATACACTGACCTGCTTACCCTGTAGGGAGAAATGTTGGGGATCATATGAACCTGGGCGCACTATACATAATTTAGGGTGGACTTTTCCTTTATATGTGGGGGCCGGTGGCATAGTGGTTAGGGTGCTGGGCTCATGATCGGGAGGTTGTGTGTTCAAATCCCAGTGAGACCCCCACTGTGCTAATACCCCTGGGCAAGATCTTAACCACAAGTGTGCCTCTGTTCACCCAGCAGTATAAATGGGTACCAGTAAAAATATACTGGGAAGGTAACCTGCTATGGACTAGCATCCCATCCAGGAGGAGTTGTACTCCTGGTCGCTTCACGCTACAGAATCCGGGAATAAGCACCGGTCCGATGAACTAGTAGGCTCGGGTGTAAAAAGCCCAACGGACTTTACCTTTCCTTTATATTCATGTGTATAACTAAAAAACAGGAAAAATATGCAATACTTAAACAAAAAATTAATTTATCACAGCAATTCGTTATAATTGTTATAATACACACACGCACACACACACACACACACACACACACACACACACACACACACAAACACAGGACTTTAAAGAAAGACTTCTCAATTCCTTTGATATTCCGACTGCCTTGATTCTTTTTCCTATTTTGGAGACATGAGTCTTTTCGTAATTGGACTTTGTTTAAATAGTGACAATTTCTAAAATTGCGTAAACTTGCGAGTATTATGGATTTAACATTATGGTACCTCACCTTCGGCTGGACAGTGGCATGGTGGTTATCATGTCCATCTCACAGTAAGAAAGCTCTGGCTCTGGTGTTTCTGGGTGGTGTTTGCCTGGTCTCCATGTGCTTGCTGCCCAGCTTTCCTCCTGGTACTCCGTTTTTTCCATCAGCCCAAGGGCATGCACCTCAGGCTATCTAATTGTTCTACACTGTAACTAGATGTGACTATGAATGTGTGTGTGTGTGTGTGTGTGTGTGTGTGTGTGTGTGTGTGTGTGTGTGTGTGTGTGTGTGTGTGTGTGTGTGTGTGTGTGTGTGTGTTGCATATATGTTGGTTCGGCGATGGCTGGCAAGCTGTTCATGACGTATTTCGCCCATTGTCAGTGTAGATAGACTTCGGCCTCTCCAAAACTATAATAGGCTGAAGTGATTTGCTAAATGAGTTAGATGATAAATAAGAGTGAGCGGAACTGTGGCACAGTGGTTAACATTAGCATGTCCACCTCACAACAAGATCGTCCCGGGATCGATTCCCAGGCTCATGAAGTTTTTGTGTGTGGTCTGGATGTTCTCTCTGTGCCTTTAGGTGTGAGGGTCGGTAAGAATGATTGCATTTGTGTTGCCCTTCAATGGTCTCAGGAGCTGTTCAAGGTGTATCCTGTCTTTGCCTATACAGTATTCAGCTGAGATAGGCTCCAGCCTCCCCGTCACGCTAATGAGGATTAAGCGGCTGAGAGAATAAATGAGTGAATGAAAAACTGAGAATACTCCACCTCTCACCTAAAGTCCGCTGGGATTGATTCCAGCTTCCACCACCCACTCTAACATATAAGTGGTACAGATAAAGGATTATTAGTGCCTTTCACAATGAACACCAATCATTTGTTTAGAATTTAATGTTGACGGATTATTTCTTTTAGTCTTTCAGTCTTTTTAGGGGATTTTTCCCCATTTTCGCCATAATTTTTAATTGTATCCAATTAACCCACCAATCAGGTATTGCCTTCCCATGGTGAAAGTATGCACATGCCCCCTTTGTGACATGCAGTGCTAGGGGATGGTCTAACACGT
>CM045729.1:20906079-20911079 GCA_024760905.1 Plotosus lineatus
CACTCTTTAAAGGTGACGTCTCTTTGGTACCACACCCTGGGCCATGGAGTCAAACCCAGACAGCCCTAGCCGGGCTGTGGAGTACCTCCTTGAGCTCAATAACATCATCGAGAACCAGGCCAAGCTCCTAGAGACGCAAAAGCGACGCATCGAGGAGCTCGAGACGCAGCTCGACCGAGTTAACCAGGAGAACCAGGATCTCCGCTTGGACAAGAAACCTGGAACTGAGAACACCACGGTGAACCACAATCATGAACAAGACTCAAAGTGTAGTGGACCTTCATCTTTGATGAACCACAATGTCAGCAGTGTTCAGCATAACACCAACAGTAATGCACCATCATCTACGATCCCTGGCCCTGCTAGGAGGACCCACACCAGGCTGAGTCGAGGCCTATCATGCGGTTCGGCGCCTGTGGAGAAGGAAAGGGGAAGGCTGGAGAGGAATGATAGCACTGGAACCACTCACACATCTACTCTGCGGAGGCAGTAAGTAGCTTTTATCATGTGCATGCCATTAACCTCTAGTTAGTTGGTTAGACATTTTACAGAGTTACAGTGGAGCAGAGGCCTTACCAGCAGCTGTCTGCCAGATGTACCACAGTACAACCATACTACAATTCTACCTTAATAATGACCACCATTTTGTTCTCTTAACCAACTGTATATGATGGTGTGTTAAGAAATTTAGAGACTCTAATCCAGCTTTCCTCTGTATTGGGTACGCTTTCTACAAATGCACAACTTAGCCACTGTGTGGGCTGCTCTGTTATAATTAGTGTGCTTGTGTGTGTGTGTGTGTGTGTGTGTGTGTGTGTGTGTGTGTGTGTGTGTGTGTGCATGCAGCATGGAGCATTACATCAGGAGAACATCTTCCTTTGCTGTGTGGGAGTGTGAAATTAGCATGCTGATTCGTTGTATGGGGTCGTGAAGCATTTGTGTGTGTGTGTGTGTGTGTGTGTGTGTGTGTGTGTGTGTGTGTGTGTGTCTGTGTGCATGTTTTTATACCCTGATTGGGACCAAATGTCCCATAAAGAATAGTAGTATCTGAGGGTTTACTAACACCCCCCATGCACTGATATAATGTTAATGTCAGACTAAAATTTAAGCACCGATTAGCAAAGCACACATTAGCTGCATTATGTTGAAGGATCCTTACAAGGTTTTTTTTAGATGTGTGTGTGTGTTTGTGAAAAAAGTGATGATGGTAATTTATGCTGGACACCACTGCATATAATGTGTAAAGACAGCGTATTAACGTAAGTGCGTATTCCTCTGCCTCTGTGATACAACAAATAACTGATGTTTGCAGGTTCTTTGTCAAATTATATGTCAATGCTTATCCTGATCACTCATTTCCATTCCCTCAATGAAGTCATCCTGCATTAAAAAGTCAGGTTTGGTAATAATCACTGAGCAGTTAAGGTGTTTGCCGATGTGTGTCTGGTTGAAGCGGATTCTGATTAAAGGAGCAACTAGAGAGACTGAGCCTCAGCATGTGCCTTCCTGCTTGCCACAGCAAGCTCAGCTCATATAATTATGCTTGCGCTCTTTTTGCAGCCAGCTGCAGCTCAGCCCCATACTTTCCTCTCCAGAGTTTCTTGATTCTTCACCATGGTTCATGCTCCCTCTTTCACTTATTACTGCCCAAATGTTGGATGGACAAAGAAATCTGCCCATCCTTCTCTACAGGACTGATCATTTTAAATGGAAACCATTCAAAAGATTTTGACTACTGAAATAAATGTACCATATAATTTCACTCCAGGGTTCAGTAGAAGATCTTTGTAGTATTATAATATTACAAACACTTTCTCATTTATCAAGCTGGATATGAAGAGATTTGTGAGGAAGAAGTCAGTATGCTTGTGAAAGTTGAACACCTGAAATCTGGCATCAGAAAAATTTTTGTATTCTAATCATTTTTAATTTTTTTTATGCATAAGAAGACTTCCTCAACTTCATATCATGTGATATGCAGAGATTTTTGCACTTATACGGAAAATACCATTATTCCATTTTCATAATTTGGCAGACGCTGTTATCCAGTTTCACATATTCTTAACTTACTGTAGTTTATGAGGTTAGGGAAAAAGAATATCATAAAAATGTTGTTTAATAGTTATAAGCACTAGAGAGCCAAGCCATGCTTATAAATTATGAAAGAAATATCTTCTCATTCATTATAACAAAAAGAAATGCCACCATTTAAAAGGATGACGGTCCAGTCTGTCTACAGGCTTTACCCCAGGACTTTACCCCACCTGACAACTTCAAGTTAATTTGTCCATGCAGTTGTATTTTAAGAGAGTTTCTGTGCAACACTACATGGAAATTAGCTTCCCGCCAAAATCTATTATTTCTGTGAATCACGTAAATCTGGTGAAGTTTCGGGGGGTTATCTTGAGGGGAAAACGCACAGAACATTATACATCAGTACGCCATTGATCCTTGCTAGCTTCTGTACATTTTCCTGCCTTTCTCGAACATTCATTATATTGCATGTTTTTATTCAATAATCGCCTGCACCTCTGCAGTTGTCTAAACAAGAGAGCGTTTTACATTTCTCAACCTACAACGGAAGTGATGACATTGTACGCCTGTCTACACAAAGAAATGGATGACAATGCATTCAGCCTGTCCAGCAAGCCATTAAAGTTTACTAGGCCTTTAGTCCTAGTGGTAAAATAAAAAAAATAAAAAAAAGTATTCCGTGTTCATAACAGTAAAATGGCAGTTCAACGACGTGATATACAGGTAGCGTAACCAGACTGGCAGATCATGTCACTAAAAATCAAGGACATTTATGACAACAAAAACTGATGAATATAAATGACTTTGCGTGAAGACTTTCTCGGTGTGTGTGTGTGTATGTATGTATATATATATATATATATATATATATATATATATATATATATATATATATATATATATATATATATATATATATATATAAAAGTAAATTTGGTGTAGCCTAGCCTAGAAATAAGCTAATTCAATTTAAGTCGTTTTTTTTGACTTACGTCGTCTCTCCTGGAACCAATTAACGACATAAGCCAAGGTATACCTGTAATACAGTAATACCTCATCTAACAAGTGTCCCTTATAACGAGTTTTCCATGATACGAATTTCGAACTTGCTAATTGGTGATAGATATTTCGACATTTTACTCTGCTCAGTTTAATACATTTGTCAGTAGTGTTGACTTTGTAAAGGTTTAGTACTGCACGCTCTATAACTTAACTGTATATTTATAAAAAGTAAAAAAAATCTCTTTGGCCTCTGGCCCCCAAACCCCCAGCTTCTTTCCTCCAATTTGTCTTTTCCCATTTCACATGTCTGCAGAAAGCGTGTCACAGTTGAGGCACTGACATCAAAAACCCCATAATTCACATGTGATTTATGGGGGTTTTGACCTCAATGCCTCAATTGAAGGTGAAACCATAATAATTTGAAAATTCAAAAAAGTTAATAAATACAGGGATCCCTCACTTTCTGCTGTTATTTGGGAACGAGATCCCCCGCGATCACTGAAATCTGTGAAGTAGGATCAACCCCCTCAACCCGCCCTGACTGACGTATTCGTACATGTATATGTGTATATAATATCAATAAATACATATTCAATGCTATACATGCTTATAATAACAATATTATACATTTTTAAAAATGCACCAGATGTAAATAATATATATATATATATACACACACACATAAAGACATGCACCTCACAAAAATGTAAGTAGTTTTGATGGGAGATTTTGGGTTGTTTTTGTTTTGTGTTTGTTTAGGTTTTTTTTTTTTTGCATGATTAGTCTTGTTTTGTGGCATTTTCCTTCACCTTTCCCCCTATGCTTCCTTAATTTCCTTATTTAAAAACCCTCGATGCACTGAAGCCGTATGAATTGAAGCGCGAAGTAGCGAGGGATCGCTGTACAATACGACAGCGCAATTAAATTTTAGTGAATTTCCACTTACTCATTTCTCGAACCACTTAATCGTTCTACTAGAGTCATTCTACTAGGGTCTCAGAGAGGCTGGAGTGATGATGACAGGGTACCCCTGACCAGCTTACCAGCCTATTGCAGGGCACCACACATAACCGTTCATACTCACATCCACACAAGGGGCAATTTAGAAAATTTAGAACAACCAGTTAGTCTAAAATGCCTGTCTTTGGACTCTTTGTGGAAACCAAAGAACCTGGAGGAAACCTGTACCTGAAACCTGCACAGGGAGAGCATACAAACTCCACACAAGTTCCCAAGACTCAAACCTAGGACCTTCTTACTGTGAGGCTAACTTCTATGTCACCCTGCTGCCCTACCATGTTAACTCTAACACAGTGCAAACTGCTAAAGTTGAATGTAAATAAAATTCCCTGTGTGCTTCCTGTTACCTTACAGTTGGAAAGCACCCAACTGATTTTGTAATGCAGTAGATGATTTCCTTTTGCTACGCAGCACTAAATGAGTTCCAGTATTAAAATACCACTGTATGGTGCCATAAAAAATTGGGAAAAGTTAATAACTTGAAGAGCCTAAATATATTTTTGTGAACTAAAAGCTGATCTAAATTTACACTTCTAACCTAGTGCTAAGCTACTGCTAATGCCAGAAACATTTGAATCACTGGTTAAGTAAGCTGGTGGTGTTTAATTAATTGTGTTGGTTCTGCTCCTTCACACACTTCAATATTAAGTACAACTGACAATAGTGTTTTCTTTCTTTTTTTTGGCTTGTTCCCTTTTCTCGGGAGTCGCCACAGCGAATCGTCTGATTCGCATATTTGATTTGGCATAGGTTTTTTTTTTTTTTTTTTTTTTTTTTTTTACGTCGGATGCCCTTCCTGTCACAACCCTTTCAGCAAGTGACAGAAACACGCTGATTGCTTTGCAGCTACTCTTTACGAAAGTCAGCAATGGTTCTTTTACATGCCTCTCACCATAGACAGTGAGAGACATGGCCCGCCTTTGATAACCCAGTTAGCCACACTG